>NW_024121654.1:7064974-7461333 GCF_016745375.1 Pimephales promelas
CGGCTTACAGACACTTCATATTGTTGCCTGTGCGTGAAAGTATACTGTACCTGAAATCATATTTCCAAATTATTAGAGGCAGTTAACCAATCAAACGGCAGCTGTCTGGGAAACTGATCCGCCCTTACACATCTCCTCACTGACCTGCACACAGCATCGAGCGACCTGTGAGAACATTGCTAATCATTCTGCTCCATTTAACCAGAATATTTGGCCCTGAACTAACAGTCCACAGGCCTCTGATTGGGCATGTTGTTATTAAAAATGTACAGGAAATGAAATCAGTGAGCCGTATAGCCATGTCGAACCAATAGGTCACATTTTGTCACAAGTTTTCAATCTCTTGTGATATGGCAATGTTTAGTTATTATACATTTTAAAACAAGACAATGAGGTCACACTCATGACCTGTATGGTCTGGACAACTGGAGTTGTGGTACAAGTTTGAGTCTGGCTTGCAACATATTCTGTTCTATATATTTTTTTTAATATACATCAAATAATCTTGAAAAAAACACTGTTAATAATAACATTGATGATATATATATATATATATATATATATATATATATATATATATATATATATATATATATATATATATATATATATTCCCAGAGCACCAAATAAACATATGATTTCTGAAGGATCATGTGACACTGAAAACTGCACTCTTAGAAGAAAAGGTTAAAAGGTTCTATCAGCGCTATGTATTTGGAACCCCTAAAAGGTTCTATACAAAACCTTTGTAACCAGGAAAAAGGTTCTATATTGAACCTTTTGGGTTCATTCATTATCATTTGTTTTGTTCTTTCCGGATTAAATATTTCATATTATTGACAAACATCAAGTTACAAAATGTATTTATGAATGCATGTGAATGATCACAAAATTCCAGATATGGGGGTTAGAAAATGTATATATTTATATCATTTTATGTAGTTAATCAATATCACACGAAGAGTACCATTTCAGTTTTTCTCCTCCAAAAATCAGCATGATTAAAATGTGATATTAATTACTACAACAGTTTAATAAACAACTACAAAATGTTGCAAAATAATGGAATATATGAATGAATAATAGCCTATAAAGAACCTTTTGTGACAAAAGGGTTCTTTCTTGTCATTATAGAACCTTTTTTTGCATAAAAGGTGAACCCTATGCTTCATATATAGAACCCCAATGAACCCTTTTTTCTAAGAGTGTGGAGTAATGATGCTGAAAATTCAGCTTTGCATCACAGGAATACATTATTTCAAAAAGTTATTTTAAATCGTAATAATTTTTCACAATACTTTTGCAGCCTTGGTGAACAAAAGAACAAAAACATTACAAAAAATTGATTCAGAAGGCAACATGATTTTTTTTTCTGCGTACCTCTTAGAATAACATCCACATCATAGCTTTCACTTTGCTACGATACTGTCTAGCTCACTAGGTTATGGAAAACCTATGAGTATCTTCCAAAAGATGATTATCTACCCTAGGAAAGACACATATTGACTAAAGTCTCATCAAACGAGGGTTGCCACAGGTTGGACATTTCTGCGCATTCATTACTCAAGTGATGTTGGAAGTAAACTACATCTGTGGAACAGCACGTTGATGCTGGTTGTCTAGATATCTAGCCTCAAGGCCTTTAGAAAAACCCTACGGGCGATTTTCTGTCTCTGCACAGCAAGAAGGCTCTGACAGATGTTTTCATTCATGTGAAGAGTTACCAGGATGTGCCGGGTCATTTTTTTCAGCAACTCTCGAGTGTTTGAAATGAGCTTTCCCAGTGCATGGATACACAGCCTCAAGCTGTTATAATACCAGTGCAAGGAAACACTGGATTTCTAGTTGTCCTGCAGTGCCTTTCAAGACAAATCCAGCCTTACATGTACAAAAATGAACTCTCGAGTCAGGATAAACCAAGCAGTGCTAATATCTCCTTGAGTTTAACAAGTGCAGTGTTTATTTACCTTCGATTAGTTCTACCGGATTGCAGAGACAAATTCGTCATTGACAAAAGATAATAACAGTAATAAAAGAAAAATCGAATAACACAGTCTTCCATTGTGTCTAATTACTTTTGCTTTTGATGGTTTCCTCCGAGTTTTGACAGTTTTATTAACAATGTCTGTCTTAAATTTTCAATAGACATACACCAGCTAGAAACACATTTCTAGTTACCTCACCTGCTCTTTATAAACAGTGTTTCCACACTCACATGCCGTTCCAAACCTGTGATTTTTCTTCTGTGTAAAACAAATTCTTTAGTTCACTTTTGAAAAACTTTTGCTGATAATTTACTCACCCCCATGTCATCCAAGATATCCATGTCTTTCTTTCTTCAGTCGAAAAGAAATTAAGGTTTTTGATGAAAACATTCCAGGATTTTTCTGCACTTTATTGGCCACCAAATGGTTCAAGGTGCAAAAGACAGTTTCAGTTCAAACTGCAAACTGTTCAAAGTCGACATGAAACTGCACTGAAACTGTCTTTTGGACCTTGAACCGTTTGGAAGTGCATATGGAGAAAAATCCTGGAATGTTTTCATCAAAAAACTTAATTTCTTTTCGACTGAAGAAAGAATGACACGGACATCTTGGATGACATGGGGGTGAGTAAATTATCAGCCAAAGTTTTTTTTTTAAAGTGAACTACTACTTTAATATGTGGGGGAGTGGTGTTTCCACCAGGAAAAGTGCAGGTGCTCCCAATGGCCTTGTCAATCTACTCCAAAGACAAATACAGCCCCCTACCTGAGGCTTCAGCCCCACCTAGCCCTATTGTTAATGCAGCCCAGCCCAGTCACCATCAAAGCCAACACAGCTGCTAGAATTACTCCCAGGTTTGAAGTGGTCACGGAAGTGTCCATTAGATAATATCCCCAGATTGGACATTTGGACAGGCTTAGATATGTTATGTGGTCTGGCTGTGAGCCTGTGATTTCCACATTATGCGGTGGGGTTTATGTCTGACCAAACCAAAACCAAGGTGGTTTTGTGGGTTGGTAGTGAGCTGTGGCCCATCTGTCAGACTATTTTGTGAAGTACTTCTAAGGGCTTCAGCGGAGCTTTGGTAATGGTCTAGCTGGCATTCCTCCCACTCTTTTCATTAAGGATAAGATGTTTGTTTTGCCCAGTTTGATTACAAACCGAGTTTCCAAATCCAGCTGCTTGTTTTGCTTATGAAATATGGTCTGACAAAATCAATAGATGTTGTGTGGTGGAAATTCAATCTTTTTTCCCCTAGTTATCAAGAATTGTTTTAATGCATTTGACTCACAGAAACACAAAGCCAGGGATGGATTTTGGTCCGGGATCCAGTTCCTGCGGGTTTCAGACTGCCAAGGGCCTCCAATGGAATCTGACAACCACTCTAAATTGAAAATATTGAATTAAATAAATTGCATAGAACTGTGAGCTGTAACATGAAAGGAAAACGCAAAAGAAACTATTCGTGAGACCCACCAGGTCGCGTTGACTTCCTGTCATCCGAGGCCTTCCATTAAGCCTTCACGGTTCCACTTGAAATTAGTGGAGTGAGGTGGGTGTGGATGGCACAGGAAGGGAGGCCCAGTTTAAACGGGACGCAGTGGAGAAGAATGGGCTCTGTCAGCCCACAGCACGCTTTAATTAGGGTCTATTGTCGGCCGTGTTCCCCCGGTGAGGAGACTCTGAAACGAAACAAGCAGAAAATGGGTTCAGGCAGTTGAAAGAGGCTGAGTAAAAGAGGAGCTGACTGTGTGGTGCTCAAACGGATCTCTTCGCCGCGCTAGGGCTAAGTACACATTTCAGGCGGAATCAAGCACCTACCTGAGATTTCATGGGTTGTTTCCGTCAGGTCGTATCGCTCGTGGCGTGTAAGTGCTTAACGTGAGGCCAGAGTTTGTGAGTGTATCAAACATGTTCTGTAGAGCACTTCAAATGCTGACTGCTCCTAGAAACAAGTGCAGCAGTGGGACAAGACAGTCAACACAAGAGTGAAAGATTACACTAAAACCTCAGGAGAAAATCTGGTATGTATTTCGTCTTCTCTCAGAAGAAAAGAAAATATTGATTCCTCTCAAACTGTGATTATACATATCCGACCAGGCATAAAACATGAATAAATAACCCTCAAAGTGTTGAACTAGGATGAAGAATCAGATCTAGAGGGAGTATTGATCATTTCCTTGTCATAATGAAAGATAAATACGTTGTATATTTAAAGATTAAAGAGAGATTTATCAGTATCAAACGCTGCCAATCATAGGTAACCGCCACTCTCGACGCATCCGAGTTTCGACGTCGCTTTTTTCGCTATGGTAAACACGCGAAGTGCATGGAAAGGTGGTAAAGAAAGGGGATCGGGCAGGTGTTCATTAAAACTTCTTCCTGAGCCTGAGAAGAAGTGCGACAGCGTGTGTTCGTTTAAGAGGCGCTCTTGTGCTGAATAACACGCGCCTGTACGACAGCACGCGCTGTAATTGGGTATGACACGGGATCAATGCGGACACGTCAGGATGCAAAGATGTCATTTTCTAACCTGATGCTTTCAAGCACGTCTCCGCCGTTCGTTACTCAGGTGCCAGTTGCTGTGGAAACACAGTCCTTCCTCTCTTTTTTTTATATATTTTTATTAAGATGCAGCGGAGAACATTGAAGCTTTTTCTCCCCTCACAGCAGTGGCGGATTTCTTATTAAAAGATACAAGACGTGCAGTCACGCTAATTGAAACCTGCCTGTCAAACGTCCTATTACTTCGGGTGCCATAGGATGTCAATGTGGGACTGAATTCATTGCTTTCCTAAAGTTCAGAATAAAGTTTCTAAGTTTAGTTCTGTAGTTCTACAAGCTGTAAACAAGCAAATATCTCAATCAATGTAGCCTAGTCTTATTTTATATTCTTTATCTCGCCTTTAGGCCTAATTTGTTATGGCAAATGTATATATAGTTTCTCTTCACTGACGCTCAACACATTTGTTATGGCAAATTTTTATATAGGCATGTAGAATGTTATACATGTTAGGATATTGCCTAAACGAACACCACCGCCATTATGCTTCTGACAACTCTTTGGTCTTTATTTAAAATCATCAAGTTGGAAAGTTTGAGTTCGAATATAGTCTGGTGTTTAATGTCCCAGACAACCTCTGTAGTCTCATTTAGCAAGCATCCTTTTCAAGACACATAAAAGCTTATAATTGAGTATTACCAATGTTTCGTTTTTTCAAATGTCATTCAATTGCAGTCAACATAAATGCTACAACAATAATAGAAAACTTTTATCATTGGTAAGGGTGAACTTCACTGAGCTTGAGCAACGTGGGTGGCGGTGACCCCATTCCTGGTATGGAAAGCTTACTTTTCACAATCCAAAGGATTCCAGATAAAACTTCCAAATATTCAGTTTCCCTCAGAAATGTCATTCCAAATATAAAATGGGAGGTGAATGCCATGTTGACCTTAAGTGTCTTGATCATGGTCATATTGCCGACAAATTAAAGACTTAAGGGTTTGAATCCACAACTGTTTAGCTTAATGCACTATTGGCTCTTCTAAATGATTACAAGCCATGACCAATGCAATGACTCACCTGAGCTCTTACCCAACAGCACATGGTTGAAAATCCACCACACCTGAGAACTGGAGAACCTTGGATGCACAGTTTGGTTTGAAATGTGCTGTGGACAGAGACGCATTAGGAAGTGCATTTTCAGAAGTGCTGGGTACAAACTTGTCAAACTGTGCAGCCTATCTGCTCAGCCCGTACATAAACGCATCGATCCGCTAATTAGGAGTTCTTCAGTGGTCTAGTGGTAGAATAGGTTACAGGTTCTAATCCGTCCTCGGTATAGTTTTTTTCTCTCTCATCAAACTGAATATGTTCATCAGTGGTTACAGTCTATATCAAGCAGGGACACATTTGTGTGCATTTTGTTTTGTGATTTCACAGGAATGAATAGAGTTGCAACTGCAATAGATTGAAGAGCGCGTCCGAGTGAAGACTGTGCGCGCCACAAGCGAACACTGTATCAATGACACTGATAGCAGCGGACACAAGCTCTCAGCTACAGTAGTGCCTCATTGCAGTACACAAGATCCAGGGGGTGGAGTCGGATCCAGATCTGAGGGGTGGAGTTGGGTAGGTTTAGGGGTGGGTTTTAGGATCAGGGGGTGGAGCTGAGTAAGTTTAGGGGTGGGTTTAAGGATCAGGGGGTGGAGCTGGGTAAGTTTAGGGGTGGGTTTTGGGATCAGGGGGTGGAGCTGGGTAAGTTTAGGGGTGGGTTTAAGGATCAGGGGGTGAAGCTGGGTAGGTTTAGGGATCAGGGGGTGGAGCTGGATAGGTTTAGGGGTGGGTTTAAGGATCAGGGGGTGGAGCTGGGTAAGTTTAGGGGTGGGTTTAAGGATCAGGGGGTGGAGCTGGGTAGGTTTAGGGGTGGGTTTAAGGATCAGGGGGTGAAGCTGGGTAGGTTTAGGGATCAGGGGGTGGAGCTGGGTAGGTTTAGGGGTGGGTTTTGGGATCAGGGGGTGGAGCTGGGTAAGTTTAGGGGTGGGTTTAAGGATCAGGGGGTGGAGCTGGGTAGGTTTAGGGGTGGGTTTAGGGATCAGGGGTGGAGCTGGGTAGGTTTAGAGGTGGGATTAGGGATCAGGGTTGGAGCTGGTTAGGTTTAGGGGTGGGTTTAGGGATCAGGGGGTGAAGCTGGGTAGGTTTAGGGATCAGGGGGTGGAGCTGGGTAGGTTTAGGGGTGGGTTTTGGGATCAGGGGGTGGAGCTGGGTAAGTTTAGGGGTGGGTTTAAGGATCAGGGGGTGGAGCTGGGTAGGTTTAGGGGTGGGTTTAGGGATCAGGGGTGGAGCTGGGTAGGTTTAGAGGTGGGATTAGGGATCAGGGGTTGGAGCTGGTTAGGTTTAGGGGTGGGTTTAGGGATCAAGGAGTGGAGCTGGGTAGGTTTAGGGGTGGGTTTAGAGATCAGGGGTGGAGCTGGTTAGGTTTAGGGATCAGGGGGTGGAGCTGGGTTGGTTTAGGGGTGGGTTTAGGGATCAGGGGTGTAGCTGGGTAGGTTTAGGGTTGTGTTTTGGGATCAGGGGATGCAGCTGGGTAGGTTTAGGGATAAGGGGGTGGAGCTGGGTTGGTTTAGGTATATATAAGGTGGGAGGAGTTGGATCTGGATCTGACTCCTCCCCGTGGATTTCATGTTCTTTAGTGAGGACCATCTCCTGAGCTGGAGTTCAAAAACAAAACATTTTAGCGCTAGATCTCTTATTTAAGAGCAAACTAAATAAATGCTCTGCTAGTTAACTGGGGATGTTTTATTTGTATTAGGTACAGCCGTGCCTCAATGTTTCCAAAAGTGGTGGGAACATGAAGAAATCTGGTGGGGACGGGAACCCACCGTCCCCATCAAAATCGACGGCTATGCTTGAATGGTCACAGCAGTTAATAATCAATTCCACTAGCATTAAAAGGCCATGAGAAAGTTTAGCAGAGCAAATAAAGCCACTGTAGCATGGTGATGAAGGCAATAAGAGGGGCATTACAAGTAAAGCCCACTTAACAGGCCCATCTGACGGGACCGCTCGGATTTTTTTGGAACAGGCAGGCACTGAAACTACCAACCTGTGAGTGTGACTTATGGCTTTGGGAACTAAAATGAGGCTCTTAGAGATGTAATCCTAACATACGAGTATCCAAATGCTAAGTTAATTTAGAATGAGAGGTGCAGTTGTCAGCAATGCTTTATGGGGTGCTAGTGCCTTTATGGTGAATTAACAGCTACTGAGCTTGATTTTTCTAAACAATCAATTGATTGACCTAAACAATCAGTACCACATATCAAATATTATTCTAGAGCAGTATTTACTCTGCAACGTTTGAATGTTATCTGCAAAGCCACATTCTTGACAGCTTATAAAAAATGAGTTTCTCATATTCATACGGCTTTAATGTGGCATTTCATTTACCAAAGTCGCATCAGAACTGCTGATACTATAGTATAGGGCTGGAAGTGGGGCAGAGCTGGTATTAGTACAGGTAATACTCTGTATTGCATCTTTACAGAAATGTTGGTGGTGGCACAGAGTTTCTGTTTAAACTAATCTCAGAAAGAATTTTTTCCCCTTAAGCACATTACGTATAGACTTTACTACATTATGAAAATGACTATATTATATACAGAGAGGTTTTCACATTTCTATTTGTCACTAAACTTAATAAATACTGAATAAACAGGGAACAAATGCATTTTAATTATTTAAAAAGTCAGTGTAACCTCATAAAGTTGTTTAATACTTTACTACGTTAAAACAAAACAAAATGTTACTTATAACTTTTCACTTCCAAAACTGCAGGCAATTATATATACTGTATATAAAAAAAAAATTATGTTTGACAAATTCGGTTTTTAAAGTCAATTCAACTATTTAACGTGAAAACGTTTGTACAACTATTGACCCAAGTTGAGAATATATATATATACTTGTATATATATATATATTTGTGTGTATATATTATCGATACTCAAAAAGAATACAATATCCCCGACTAGCAAATACATATATAATATATAAATACATATATTTGAGTGTGAACACCCATCTTCAATATTACAATTTTCTTATTTTTATATTTAAATTAGATTTTGAATTCTACTTTCAATGTGTTCTCAGACTTCTGGACCATACTGTAAGTAATAAAGAGTAAATCCAGCAACAAAAGTCCAAGAATCTCTATCTAGTCTTGAGTAAGAGTCAAAAGTTGCCATCCAATTCGGTTGAAAAACTTAAAAGCCTGTCAACTGTAACCGGTTGACAGTGTGAGACCCGTCCCCCCTCTTCCAAAACAGCACAGCCTCAGCAGGGCTCCTGTGGGGGTATATTACGGCATTGTATGCCACAGGATCTCTCACTCTCACAGAAAGGAGATGAGTGAAAAGCAATAAAAAGGGACGGAAGAGAGCGAGGGCTGTTCCTCTCTAATTACTCTCATCTTTGCACAGTGAGGGGATCTAATAAAAGAGAGAGGGTGTCATGGTATTTGAAGATAAATGTCAGCTCTGAGTGCATGTGCGAGTGTGAGAGTGTATGGTAATGTAATGTCAGCTAGGTGTGTTTATATATTTCTCTAAATCCGTGTTGTGCTGCGGCTCCAGTGCAGGGAGCCCATGTGCGCCAGTGCAGGTCGAGCCCTGGAGGAGGGAGAGCAGCACAGCGACGGTGCGCACAACATGATGGTAATAACAGCACGCTCGAAAACCTCAGCCAGCCGCTGTTTGCCCAAAGGGGGCGGCTGTTAGCACAATTCAAATGTCAGGGGCACATGCTCGGGAAGGACAGAGATTGAGCTGGGAGAGAGAGAGAGTGGATCAACGGGGACTGTGGGATGGACACTGAGGGAGAGCCGAGGATAAAAATGGTATTCTTTCAGCTAGCACTGACAAAGGCTGCGTGTTCACTTAGTGATTAAATATGCTCAATGCTGTTGTATATTTCAATGCAGACTCTATTCTGCCTCATTTCAGAAAAATGTTCCGAATGATTCAAAAGAGCAGCAGTACAGGTGAAGAAATATAGATCTCACTAAAAAATATATATATATTTTTTACTTTAGTGCATATAGATGTATAAATATACTTACCTAAAATGGTGAAAATAATGGCTTGAAAGTTGAGGACTTGCAGAGTTTCATTCACAGCAGATAATAAATACACACACACACAAACATATACATATATAAAGATTAATTGCGATTAATCACTTCCAAAATAAAAGTTTGTTTACATAATATATGTGTGTGTGCTGTGTATAATTATTTTGTATAAATACACAAACACTATGTATATTTTAAGAAAATGTGTTATTCATATATAATATATATATTATGTAAACACAAACACACATATAATATGTAAACACAAAGTTTTATTTGGATGTAATTAATCACAATTAATCTTTGCACAGCCCTAATATATATATATATATATATATATATATATTACAATTTTAGAATACAAATCCACTACAACCAAATAAAAAACCTAAAAATATTAAAAACAATTATATTTCTTTTATAATGCTCAAAAATAATACAATATCCCCTACAAGTAAAATACAATTAAAGAAGCCTACGGTACTTTTTTTTTTCTTTAAGTGAGGATTTGCATACATCAAAACAGAATCTATATATATATATATATGTATATATATATATATATATATATATATGAAGAGTTCAGATGCAAAAGCCTCTAAGTGCCATTTGAAATTTTCTTCTAAAATGATCATTTTTATCAAGCTTGTATATTTAATTTCAGTAATTTCACTATATACAAGCTTGATAAAAATGGTCATTTTAGAAAAAAATTTCAAATGGCATTTAGAGGCTTTTGCATCTGAACTCTTCATATATATATATATATATATATATATAGCGTATATAGTATGGAAGTTAATTCTATTTTACTTACAGGTCTAGTAACAACCATTTTTTACAAGCTTACACAGACAGTTGGATGGTCCCCATGTTTCCCCAAAGTATGTATTCATTAGTTTTTGTTTGCATTTTTTAGAGCTTATCAGTGCATATGTGACTGTGTGTCACTGTGTATAAGATTAGAAATCCTCTTTCTTTAATGTGAGCTGTGTATGGTGAGCTGTCAGACCTCATTGGTGTATGATGGAGCACTTATGTTAACCTTTGGCCCTTCCCTCGCTCCTGCTATCGCCTGCCATCTTGTCCTCGACACACTTCTGCCGACTGTGTGATCGCTGTCTGAAGAGCCTGTGCTAGAGGTTTCTACAGGACGAACATTTGTACATGTTAGCACCTTGTCTTATTACAAGCAGTTTATTTTTCTAAAGCATAACTGTGTGTCAAAGTATTTCTGTTTAAAGATAAGTGGTGGGTGGTGCATTGGACCGGCTGTAAGAAGCACAGAACGGCCAGTGGTCATAAGCAATTTGTTTCAAGATTTGAAAAAATTAAGTTTCAACACCCTCCTTTTACAGTTAAGAAAAGGTGAGTTTTGATTCAAACATCAATTTGCCCTTCACACCAGCCACACACACTGTACACACACACACGCAGCCTCGGCTCGGCTGTATCCTTAACAAGGTATTTCCCAAGTCAATCCTGCTAGCATGGACTGAGAACCTTATTAGGCTTGACAGAGAGGTGTGTATATTCTGACACGGTGCGTGTGCGCATCTGAACCGATGTCGAGATGCAGTGTGTGTCAGCTGGATAATTGAGGGTTGTTTGTGTGTTGCCATCTCACCATAATTGCCTGAGCTCACATGGGAGACCCGGCCATGTCAAAAGCTACAAATTGAGCTAGATTGTCTGTGTGTGTATGACATCGAAACCTTGTCACTACTCGCAGATCAATCACGTCTTCATCTCTCTTCCATAAGCGAATCATTTCAATCACACCACAATATTTTATCCATTTTCAAACATAGTTCACCCCGAAATTAATATTCAATATTTATTTATTTTTATTTTATATAATATAACTTTAGTATTTGAAATTTAATATGTTAAATAATTCTAATCAGTTATTGTTGAAATTATTACTATATTATACTGTTATCATTACATATCATTAATATTAAATCACAATACATTATTAGAAAATTATAACAAATAACCATTATCAATATTATTGTAAAAGTCCACTGTAGTTAGGTAGTTTTTCTGAATAGTCCCTATAGCTTATTGATATTTATTATTGTTAGTATGATTACATTATTATATTACATTTAATATAAAATATTTGTCTTTTTAGAAGCTTTACAACAGTTGTTGTTCAGTAAAGAGATGCATAAAGACTCTTTTAATTGTCCTTTCATGTCCAAAAAAAAAAAATGACTTTGTACTATGTACTATGCCTTTAACGACCAAATTTTTTATGAGGAATAAATCAGAAATGAATTCCCTAATAGATTGATTTAGGTGCAGACTCTGATCTCAAGTTGGCCATATTTGAAGGACAATAAAAGACAGAGACATGACCAGCTTTGGGCAGTTATCAATTTATGAAGATATGTTTTTGCCGAAATACAATGCATAAATAAAATCCTGACAAATAAAAGCATCAGGATTTCCTGAGTGTACTCTTATAAAAATCAAGCCTTGCATTTCGGTGATCCCATTCTCTGCGCGGTTACAGATAATGGAATACTCATAGTGGCCTGTAATATGTAGCTTGTTCAGAACACTGGAGTGCGACTCCGAGCCCTGGGATCAGATGGTAATTGGATGGAGAGGCTTAAGAAGAAGCGTCCCGTGAAACCCAACATACAGATGAATGGGAGAGACGGGTAAAGGTGGCGCTGCTGCCGAGGTGAACGACTCTCTATCCGTGATTCACCAACAGATTCTGTTCAGAAAGGGTGGGAGTGACAAAAAAGGGAGGGAGACAATAAAGATCTTTAATAATCAACATCAAGACTTTAAATTAGAATTTATATGATTATTTAAAAAAAAAAAAAAGATCTAGTCTGTCAATAAATACAATGGATTAGAGATGCCCCCTGATAGTTGGCCGGACTTGATTTGAAACGTAAATGGTAGCCTAACGTTACATGGCCGCTCGCTCTCTAACAATAACCTGGATAAAGTACACGCATGGAAAGCCAAAGACAATGTGAATACTAAATTGAGTTGGTAAGTATCTTAGCATACATTGTAGGTTATGTCTTAAGTGAACCTACCTTAAAAAAATGGAAAAGCACTGTTTCTTTTATTTGTATCTTTGTTCTACTATATTTGTTCTACTATATTACTACACACACACCTTTTTAAAATATAATATACATTTTATATTACACTGATATGGCTGTCAAACGATTAATCACAATTAATTGCATCCAAAATAAAAGTTAGTGTTTACATAATATATGTGGGTGCACTGTGTATAATTATTTTATTTATTTATATATATATATATATATATAAATACACACACATTCTGTATATATTAAGAAATATTTTCATACTGTATATAGATTTATATATAATTTATATTATATACAAATATAAACCTATCTAAATAATATTTTTTTCTTAAATATACATGCATGCGTGTATATTTATATATATATACAAAATAATTATACACAGTGCACCCACATATATCATGTAAACACAAACTTTTATTTTGGATGCGATTAAATCGCAATTAATCGTTTGACAGCCCTAATATATACACATAAAAAAGGATATTTTGTATTTTTATTTATATATTTTGGAGCAGGAATGGAGACGGAAATACACACCAGAATATTAAGGTTCGGCAAAACGTAAATTTGCCGAACCAAAATTTCCATAATAGAATAGTAAGCTTTGAAATCTACATATCTTAAGTAAAAGGCTAAAAATCACAAAGCAGCCTTCACTGTTCAATAAATACAAATGCAAATCAACAAGGTGATGCTACCGCAGGGCTGAAACAAACCCTGGCCAAAAAACTATATTTCAGAGAGTTTACAGTAAAAAAAAAAAAAAATCAGTAGTCACTGCCATCACTGCCTGTGGGATTCAGGCCCACATGAGCGAGGGGGTGGACTACATTGCATGGGTAATCATCACCCACTAAAGGTCAGGGCCCTTAATTCCAGTCATTCGGAGGTGCTCCATACATTACAGCGGGTGTGTGCCAGAGAGGAGGGCAGCAGGAGATGGAGGGAGGACAGGGCATGAGAAGAGGAGGGAGATGAAGAGAGAAACAAAGAGAAACTGACGAAAGGGAGGACGCTGCAATGACATCACTCAGATTCAAAGCAACCCACATAACTATTATTTCTGAATGCTGGCCTTGACCTCTGAAGCATGTAGGCAAAACGAAGATGCAGCAAATGAAGAGGTTGCGAGTTAATTAACGAAACTTGTCAGCAGCATCCAGGGCCATTTGAACCTCAGAGGATTTTTCGCCTTTCAACCGAGAGGTACAAATCACCCTGGGTTAGGGAATCTGCAACACTGACACCAATTATTGTGCATGGCCCTCAAAAGACTTAAACATTAAATTGGCTTTCTGTGAGGGGTTAAGAGTTTTTAGTAAAAGAAGAGATTGTGGAAAAAGATTCTTTAAGTTTCTTCAACTATTGTAACTTTGGCCCTGTGGACTTTAAGAAAGTAAACTCACCGTTAACACTCTCACGAGTGTTACTCTACTAACAATGTAAGCCCACAAGCATCTTTCATTGCAATTTCATCAAAATGTTCACTATAACGGCATTTACATTACACTCGGAATTATGGATGCAGGCATTCTGAGATGAAAATGACCTTTTAAACACTTGCGGAAATAAAATGGCAACTTCCTTGGTTAATGTCATAGCTTATTTCTTATATGCCCTAAATACAAAAAATTTAATATTTTTCACATGCATAATATAATTAAATTAAAAATGAAGTAAAATATTGTTTACAAATGTATAATTACCTTGATTACTTACAAAAAAATTAAGTAATTTATTGTAATTTATTACAAAAAAAAAAAAATCATTTCAACCCCTGAGACATAAAAACATGCATATACAGGCTACACAAAGGAAGATAGATATGTTTAATTCACTAAACCACACTCTCTATAAGTAACACAACCTAGTGTCACAAAGAAACTGCACAGCGGTCGCCTTCCACAGCTTTTGCACACGGCCACTGTCAGCTCAGCAGGCTTGTATATGTTTCAGTCCCATATCGATTGGACAGTCTTCCCCTGTGGTCGAAAGCAGCCAAACTCAGTGTTTGTGCAGAGAATCAAATTCTGATAACCCTCTTGAGGACCTCCTGGATCAAAACAGGGAAATAACTGGTGGTGGAGGGGAGGCAGAACTAAGATTGTGGGATCTAGAGATAATTAAAATGAGCCCAACACTGAGACCTGAGGAACGCCGACCGCGCCAGTGTGGTGTATTGACCTGTGGTTGATAGCGGTGTGGTGAGGAGTGGGTGTCATAAGTGTGTGAACCTTTTCACAGATGAGAAATGTATAACACCGATAAGAAAGCTGATAGATCAATATCACAGCTCTGATGGATTTCTTACAATACATGGACAAATACTGCCAAGAGAGAAAGAGTGTGCGAGTATAAATGAGTCAAGAGTGACAAATCGAGATAGATTTTATTTGTGAGGGGGGGGGGGGGGGATAGTAGTATGATTCCACTAAGGAACATTGTATAAAAGTCCTAAAAATTAAGCAGAATCAAAGTATATACTTTGATTATGCTTAATTTTTAGGACTTTTATACAATGTTCCTTAGTGGAATCATACTACTATTTTTTTTCCGATTAATTTTTTTACGATGAATTTTTAATGAATTAAGCATAATCAAAGTATATACTTTACGATGAATTTTTTTCAATTTTTCATTTTTTTTCATTTTTTTCCCTAAAAATTAAGCAGAATCAAAGTGATTATGCTTAATTTTTAGGAAAAAAAATGAAAAAAAATGAAAAATTGAAAAAAAATTCATCGTTCTCTATATATATAGTGTATATAGACCATTTTGCAAGATGTAAACAACACTGGTCCAGAAGCACTTCCTGTTTCATTTTTTTTAACACTACATAAAAGCTGGGATAAAATACAACTAACAGACCATATAAAACTGAATCAAAAAGTTAAACAACATCTTTAAGATGTTTTCTTTACATGTGAAATAAAGAAAACAGTTACAAACTGAAACAGGAAGTGTTTCTGGACCAGTGTTGTTTACATCTTGCAAAATGGTCTATATAGAGAACGATTCATTTTTTTTCAAAATGTACAAATCATATAGTATATTGTATTAATTATTATTATTAAATACAAAACCCAAAAGCAGAAAGTTGTTGCTGTTTGTTGGGGCATTGTGAACCTTTACAAACCTAAATGGCAAATCGGTTGTCGAACAAAGAAAGTGATGTAACCTAGAGAAACAACTGGGCTGATGTTTGCTGCTAGTTTCTCATTTTCCTCTCTGAGGCCTTGTCCAAACTCCCCTCACCATTAAGGGCAGGGAGAGACAGCTGCTGTCACTACGACAGCAAACAAGAGACAAGCAGATGAAGAAGAACGATCAAACAAGACAAACAAACAAGGCCGAGAGGGAGCTTGACTCTGAGGGAGAAAAAAAAAGGAAAGAAATCGCCAGCAGCGACAGCGAGTTGTGCTGATTTTAACTTCATCAACTTCTGATGTACTGCTCTCTGATCCGTCTCTGATCCTTTCATTTCGGCGTCAGATAAATCACAGTCACAGGCAATCAAATATGCGAGAGGAAGTACTCCACAACACATCTGGCATAAAGCACGTCCTGAATAAGGCATTTAATGAGCCTGATAAGAGCTGATCTACCTCTTTTTCACTTCACCTTTCATTAGGCAGGAAGTTTCATTGAGGTATGTAAATTTCTTTCTCCAAAAAGAGTCAACCTGGACAAAATGCTTTAAAGGCCTATTCAAACCGAATGTGAAACTAAAATGCTAAACAAATCACCAACAAAAAGGTCTATTCACACCAAGGGCAAAACGAACATGCATCAGTTTACATTAAAACCATTGCTTTAGCAAAGTATGTCAAATGAACTAAAATCGAAAGCGCAATATGGCTTTGTGCCCTTATCAAATCGTAATAGACTGCTATTTGATTAAATTAGTATGTAGTCTGTTTGCGCTGCAAGTTTCAAAGCGAAGTAGGCACTTTTCTCACGCGATCAGTTCGTAGAACAGCTCAGTTAACAGTGAATGAATTGCTCGAGCTGCGAGTTTAGTGTGCATTTAGGAACGTAGTGGGCACCAGTTACACATTTGCATAATTTCCAACTATTTGTGGCCAAATGATTCGTTATTCCCAAAATTTGTAACGAGAAGCGTTTGGAAACCTGTTTATACATAAACTGTAGTTTTACGCCAAAATAAAAGCCCAACTGCCGTTTGCATCAAAATAAAAGCTCTAGAAAGTGAAGAGGTTTATCTAAGTGTAAAAAATTAGGACAAAAAATATTGGAATTTTCCTTATGCACAAGATTTCAGTTATAAATCCTGTTCACAATGAACATTTGTTCTATACTTGGTGTGAATGGGCCATACAACTAAAGCTGATGCTAATACAGATTGCAATCTTCAGAACATGTGGAAGTCGGAAACGTACACTTTGTCTTTCAAACACAAGCACAATGTCAGTTACTTTCTTTCTCAAAGGTCAGGGGGTTTTGTGACCCCAAGCTCTCTAGCCACTACATCATGTCTAGTGTGACAGGACATTGTGAGGAGGAACCAAAATATGCAGGACCTCTGCCCTTTTCATCTCTGGACATAAAAGCTAGAAATGCCCTTTGCTCTAATAACATCATCATCATCCAAAAAAAAAACAGCACAGAAAACCCTCTTTCAAAATCTCCCAAAAAAATACATTGAGTTTATGACATAACTAGATGAAAGAAGAAACTCAAAATTAAATGTTTTGCCTCCTGCACTTATCCAATATCAATTAATTCAATAATATATATGGCACAAGAAGTATTATGAGTTCTGCTCAGTAATTTAATTAAATTTCCAATCATTTCAAACAGTGGACATTCACGAATTAAATAAGTTCAGCCATTTTTGTTATATTTTACTAATTTACAGTGTTCTGAGTGCATTCATCACATGTTCTGGAATAAAAATGGCATGTTATGTATCCTAAATATACGTATATCCTATAAAATACTAAATAATAAATATATTCCGTACACATGTGATTTACCTAGATATTCTCAAGCATGCTCTTTACTGAAACATTTGAAAATAAGCAAAACTAAATGAGGGAAAGTAACAAAAAAGCTGAAATCTGTTACAAAATAAAAACCTTAGGGCATAAAAGAGCCCATAAATAAACACCTACAGTTTAATGGCAAAATTATAAATAAATGTTTTTTTTTTTTATTTGCATCCTTATAATTTAAATTTTATTACGAGAACACGAAAAGTGTGGTATAGATTTCAGCTTCCCCATCTGCATTTGGTCTGGGTTGGATTGGAGATCCATCATATCAGACGCTTGACAGGCGATCTTTGGAACTCAAAGAACAAACTTCCTACCCGCCTGCTGTAGAAAGGAGGGGTGAGACAAGGGATACAAAATATCCCTGTACTAGTTGGATGATTGGATCGTTCACTTTTCACAAAATGTTTTTTTTTTTCAAACGAGAAGCCATTTCTTCCGAACGAATAGTCTGGAATACAATGAGCCTTTTCTGAAAACAAAAAAGCAAACAAAAACCTATTTGTTGTACGTAAAGGAACCCACAATTTGGCTGCTCTCCTTGTGTCTGATGACAACCGTGAAAAAATAGATGTCTTTGAAGCTAGTCCGTGGAGGTACTTCAAACCTGCCTTTGTGGATGGAGTGATGGCCGGTCCAAACAGTATTTGCCGCTCCTCCTAACAGCTTCAATAGAATAAAATAGAGGAAAGAGCTTTTGGAGACCAGACAGACAAAGTGAACCGCCTTGTTCCGATGCCAAATGGGAAACAGCACGCAGATGCTTTCGGTGGTAACAAAGCAAGAAAGCCAGTCCTAATGCACTTTTATCACACCTGGAGTGTGTTGGGGGGGGAGGAGGGAAAGTCGACTGCAGTGTTGAGAAAAAAAATAGAGATTCTATTGTTAAGTTGTCGAAGTTTTGAAGCTGCTTTTTAGCAGAACAATGTCTGTCCGGTGGATTATCAGTTATCAGAATGAATGCACAGTGGCGCAACTGCGGCTCCGCTACGGAAAGGTCACGTCAGCCATTGTGTTTCTGGCTCTTGGCCTCAGGTTCCCTGCTGACTGTGGTTTTGAGGGCTTTATGAGGATCTTCATAGGCCATGTGGCACGCCTGAGACAAAGTAAAGCCTTAAGAATAGCTCTGATATGCCGTCTGATAGTGCAAAGTGCAGACGATAGAAATGGCACGATTGGAGAGGGAAGCACAAAGCAAGACACAAGAGAAGTAGTACAGATTGAAAGATGAAAGGAGAATTACGGCAACAAAGAGCGGTGAGCCAAGCATGTAGTCAGCCTTCTTTTTTGGGGGGGGATTTGATATTTTTGTATTACGAGCACCGTGTATTTCACATTTGGTTGTAATACCCTTCTACCGCAAAGGCAGCTCATGTAGGTGCAAATTAAATCTATTTTCGCAACAAAAGCCAAAATCCACACAAACTGCTGTGAAGATTTAACACTAAGATAAAATCCGTATCATAGATTTTGATTTATGCAATTACACTGAATGGAGTCTGAAGCTTTCATACTTCAAAAAAGACCAGTAAGTACCCGAAAAGTATCATAAAAGTGCTCCATACAACTCCATACATGCTATTTACAAAGTCTTAAAATAGCTTTTTGTGAGGAACAGACTGAAATTTGGGTAGTTTCCCATTGAAAATCTTTCTTTCACCCTTAACACGTCCATGGGATTTTGAATTGTTCTTTTGAGGGTTTTTTTTTTTCAATGAATCATTTGATCCAGGTTTGAATGATTGGTTCACAAATCAGACTGAATCAGTTCTTAAACTCAACTCAATGGTCTTGTCAAAGTGGTTAATCGATCATAGAATGAGAAGTTTTATCAGTAAAACTACTTTTTTTTATGTGGTGGTTAACAACTTTCTAAAAAAAAAAAAAAAAAAAAATATCGAAGTTTTGGTATAATGGAAGTTTTAGTGCTCAAACAGAAACCTCTCAGGTCTCATTAAATATATACTGTATATATTTCTGTTTTTCGAACTATTGCTTTAAGTATTTTTGATGACGTCAGTCTAAATTAAAATACTGCATATATTTGTGTTATATACTGTATATATTTGTAATTAAAATACTGTATATATTCGTGTTAAAATACTAAATTAAATTCTAAATTAAAATACTGTATATATTTGTGTTATATACTGTATATATTTGTGTTTTTCGAAGATGAGGGTAATTGATGCCCTAATTTTCATCGTTTGGGGGAACTAATCCATTAAAAGCTACAAAACCCCATTCATTATTGCATGAAAAAAAAATGCACAAAAATAATTCACAGGTTTGGAATAACATGACTGCATTGAAGACTTTTCATTTTTGAGGGAACTATTGCTTTAAGTGTTTTTGATGACATCAGTCTAAATTAAAATTCATTTCAGAATTACAGAAACTACTGTTTTTTTTTTTGCTCTGACAAATCATGCCAAGACCAAGTATTTGTATTAAATAAGAAAATTCACCCCAAAATGAAAAATATCTAATTTACTACCCCTTATCTTGTTCTAAATCCGTATAACTTTCTATGGAACCTATTGACTTTAATTTAAAGGAAAAAGAGACATTTTTCTTAATTGTGTTCCACAGAAGAAAGTAAGTTACATAGTATATGAGGACAGAATAAAAAAAAATGTGGGTGAACTATACCTTTATAAAGTACACAGGATCAAATTTGATGTCATGTTGACATTTACCCACTGAAAGCACAGAGAACATCCACACTTTGGGTACTATGATAGAAAGAAATGGTAAAACAGAGAGTGAAATTAACCTTTTTGCTTTTGCGTATCCTCGATCATCAGGGGAAAGAAACAGAAATGTAGTCCTAATCCTTTTAGCTAACAGACAGCAGCCTGTAAAGCACAGCAGCTTCTAAAAGCCATTTGAGTGTTTCTTCAGCCTAGACCCACATGTTCAGCTAATCAACAACACCGCCACTTATCTTAGTTAGTTTCCCCAAGAGACGAAAGATTACATTGAATTTTAATCTACTCCTTCCTACAGCTTTGATAAAGGCGGGTGCCTTAAATGAATGAGAGTTGTAACTCCACGTATGTTGCATCTCCAAGGACAAAAACAGGTGTAATTGGGTCCCCACAGTACTTCACTTTTTAATGTAAAGGCTTTCAGAAATCGCAAGGCAACAGTCTCCGTCGTATGTAGGTGCAAATCAGTGTTTTCTAGTTCACCCAACCACACACACACACACACACATTTCTATAGATGAGCAATAAAAATTAAATAAAGAAAAAGCCCCTCCATCCATTTCCCTCAAGGTCTTTCTCAGAGTGTCTGCGTGAAGCTTTTCGAGCCATTACCACAAACAAGATAATCCTCGCCATCTATTATATTGTGTAAATGTGCTGCTGGAACAATAAGTTTGTTCTGAACTCAAACCACTTTAGCGTGGCACTTTCGGAAAACTTTTTAAATCTGTGCCGCCAACAAACTCACCATTATACTTGATGTTGTTTGCCAATGCGAGGTCTATTATTTCAGGACACAAAAGGAGGAGAGAAAGAGAAGCGGCTGCAAAAAAGAAAGATAATGGTGTTCGCTTTGATTGGTTCCTTCTAACACAGGCGGACCGAGGATCAATTCACTTTTTGAAAAGAGGGGAAGGTTGTTTACAACGGAGGACCTGCAGCAATATGAAAATGAAATCAATAATCCCACTGTGAAGAATGGATGGATGGAGGCTCGAGGCGTCTGGTCTTACAAGAAAGATGGGCAAAAAAAAAAAATAAGATAAAAATGAAAAGCAGAGATTGGGAATGATAAGCCTTGTTTCTGTCGTTGAGCACAGTCTGATATTTTTATTAGAAATGTGGAAGTTCATGCATGCGATTTGTTAAACACGTTTCCCTTCATTAATTATTCAACTTCTAATTATTTATGAATCAAACCCAGGAAGGAAATGTAACAAAAGTAAACTCATTTGAATTCTTGAATGATGAAATTGAATACATAAAATTGATTATTAAATCAAAATTAAAGAAACATGCTTCAACTATGGAAAAATGTACTAATCGCAATTTAATATTGAAACCAATCAACATACTCATAATAATAATTATTTATGTAGGCAAAATGTTAATGTACAAATATTATTTCCAATAATAATTCCAGAAATTTCAATTGAACTAAAACGAGCAAAGAATTCAACACCGAACTTGATTTTCACCATTTCTACACCAATTGTTATATATTTGGCGCAGTCACTGCGTAACACACAAAAAAGGGAAAACTACCAGTCCAAGTTTAACTGTACGCTCCATAAGCGGCCGGAAGTCATTTTTTCAGCTTTTCTCAGCTGCAAGGAGCGTCAAATCCATTGGCGTCTTGTTTTGGGCGTTTTGAGCGTCAATCAGAAAGTTGAAAGAAGCTCAACTTTATGGTAATGAGCCGACGTGGTTCAGCGGCAAAACGCCAACGCCAACAACCAATCGGAATATAGACGTCCAGTTGCATAATTAGAATTTTAATCAGTCCCAGCATTAAGAATGTAAATTATTCTCTGCAGTTCTCTGAGTCAGTGTACTTGTAAGTACAAACATGTATCTAGGGTGTTTTTCAGGGTTGATGACATTGGATAGTTCAATGATTTCAGCACAGACAATGATACAACTTCACTATCCTGACGAAACACTATTCTCATCTAAGTAGAAAGTTATTCAAAGCGGTTGCCCGCCTAACCTTGACCCAGTCTCTCTACTTTACTTCTTAAGCTTTCCATTTACCTCGTTCGTTTCAGGTTGGTTTCATTGAAAGAGCTCACACAGATCACGCACACAATAGAAACATCCCATTTTATTTGAAATGTCATGCACGCCATTTTAACCCACCATTTATTTCAATGGTGGTGCTTGTATTGATGATTTGTTTGCGGACCCTAGAGTCAACGTCAGTTGTTGCATATCTTGCTACAACCAAATAAATAAGCTGTCATGAAATATTCCAGTAGTACTTGATATGAAAACTCGCACTAACACACACCCAGCTCTGGGTTGGCACAGCGGGAGTCGGGAGAAGGCCTCGGAGCACCTGGTAGCCGGTTCCTTTCAGTCAATCGAATGAAAAGAGGTGCCATCTCTGAACCTCACGGGAGAAAAGCAGCAATACATTGTGTGATCTAACTCGTGTCTATGTGGTGATGGACGCTTGAGACAGGATGGGGCTGAAAGTGTCTTTGTGCAAATTTTTTATCTAGCTATACCTTTAGGGAAAAATCTGCTTAAAAATGCTCCCTGAAGTTAGCCCAATCTGATAGAGTCTGCTTTTGAGCAAAAATCACAAGACAGGGTGCTGTAAGTATAATGCAAAGCAGCCTTGAGTAGCTTATTGCTTTAATAAAATAGAGGCAAAAGCAATATGATTAAACAAACCAATGTTTAAATAATAAATGCATTATTATTATTAAAACATTAAATTTTTTACATTGTATATTTTTATTACTAATAACTAAATAATTAAAAAATTATATTTCAATATTACATTGCATTGTTTATATTTATTTTATTATATTTATTATTAATAACAAATTATTTGTATAATAATAATAATAATTACTACATTACATTACTTAAAATGTAGTGTTGTTAAATTACTCTTCATTATTATTACTAAACATGTTTTGGATTTAAATAACAGCACTAACTAATTATTTAAACACTGATGTTCAAACATTTATTATACTATTTATTATTATTATTTAATATAAATATTTATATTTTAATTTTATGTTATATTTGTAATTTTAATTATTAAAAATCACAAGTAATAATAATCTATATAGTTGAATTGTGGTTTGGGTTGGATTTAGTCTGTTAGAAATTATAACAGAAAGAAAAGAAAAGTAGAATAAATGATAAAAGTCATAAGTCTCAGACCTGATTAAGACAGATGTGTAAACTTGTATGAATTTCCTTAACTTGCAGTAAAAAATGGTTTCATATGAAACTGAGTAGAGCACAACGCAAACTCTCTCACTCTCTCATACTTTCACATTATTTATAGCATCTCAGAGCTCATATGAGTGCTGATGTATTTCTAGATGTGGACAGGCATTCTGAAACATCTGTTACAAGAGCACGCATTGGCCTGAACTATCACACACACACAAACACACGGGACATTAGCCCTTGAGCCTGCGGTAATGCTGATGGCAGAGCTGGGGCTATAGGGGCAAATTTTACGCTGAGAAAAACAGCATTAAAAGTTTAAGGCAGCATCTCAAAAAGTTTAGCCATGACACAACAGCCCCTGCCGCCCCACAGCATCAATCCGCCGTCTGACACGGAGGGCTAACTAGCCTATTCCCTTTCTCTTCCCCTCCATTTTTGTGTTTTTTTAACCCCTCCTATCTCTCCTTCAGCTATTGCCCACGAGCCCCTCTCTCTTCTTCCTCTGTGTTAAATGCAAGGGAGCTCAAAACATCAATCCCCATCAAAGTCGGTGCATCTGGCCCTGGCCGTAAATGAGCGCGAGATCCCGGTGCAGGGTGGAGCGTGCAGGATGGAGGAACAGGCCAATCTCAGAGTCATTATCCCAGACAATGCCCAGAGAAGCCTCAGATGGAGAGAGTGGGTTCGCTTCCTCTCTCTATCTCCCTTCATTCCAGGGCATGCAGCCTTCCCAAAGTGAAGTATGTCTAAAGCAAGAGAGGGTTTCTCTAATAAGGACTTCTACAGCTTCTAACTGCTATGATGAGAAGACTGGGCTTAAAATAGGAATGTGCAAAACTACAGTTGACTAGCGGGTGGCTTGTCTGGATAACTAGTCGATAGTTAATGTAGCAGTGTAAAATATTGCAAAAATAAATAATAATAATATATTTTAAATATGTGATTTATTCCTGTGATGGCAAAGCTGAATGTTGTCATATGATCCTTCAGAAAACATTCTTTATTTTTTGTAAATGATAAATGTCTTTACTACTTACTAATACTTCTAAATTGAAAGTAACAGTGATATATATATATATATATATATATATATATTTAATTTAGTCTAATTAAATGCAGCCTGATTATAACAAGGTTGACTGCGTTATATTTCACACCTCTAGCAAGCAACGTCTGATCTGACGGGTAACACAAGCCTTGTGCAAAGAACAATATTATCTAGAGGTGACTCCCCTAGCCAATTGTTACTTAAAATGTAAACTGACGTGTCTATTGTTTAAAAGGAATAATTAATGTAAAATAATTATTATTAAAAAAAATGATTCTTTAAATCACCCTCATGTCATTATACCTGTTTTTTATTTCTCTGTAAACATAAAAGGATATTTTTTGTGCTTTTTTTGCATGTATTATACATAGGTTATAGTCACATGATACCGAAGCTTTCCATGAGGAAAAGACTGAATTGAAGTCATTAATCACTGAACTGAACACAAACGTGAATGGTATTTAAGAGTTAGGGTCGGAAGGGAACATTTTCATTGAGCAACCTAAATTTATTTTATTTTTTATGAAAAATTACAACATTCTGCTCAACTAATTTTGCGTTCAATTAAGAAAAGAAAGTCATACAGGTTTGAAACAACATAAAGGTGAGGAAATCAACATGAAGTCAACAAACATGAAGAAACACAGATTACAACTCGCTTCTCTTCCTTAACCTGACACATTTCTTATGTTGTTATAATGTTCACCTCCCTCAGTGTGTAAAAAAGGGAGAGCCACATTAAAAGCCAATTTCCAGCAGATAGACATACTGTACAGTCTCGCCCCTGGCCCACAAAGTGAACAAATATCCTGAGGCTTTGTGCTCACTGAGAGCGATGTTCGATCCATTGATCTGGATTTTGTGTTTACCACCTCCTGCTTTTGTAGCAATAATGCTTATGTGAAAAGTTGGACAAAGACACAGCATGCGACTGAGTGTCTGCATACTCACAAAATTGCTTCATCAAACTGCATTGAAAACCCCTTTTCTTTAAAATACTCAATTCAGAAACACTCAAGAAAAAAAAGAAGAAAAAAAACATTGTGTAGTAGTATTGAGTAGTAGATCTACAGCAATTAAAAAAAAGAAAAATCAACAGTCAACGTTCGCATTCAACAGTTACAATATAGCACGGATGAGTGGAGGTGAGGGGAATGAGGAAGTGAGAGCGATAAGCCACCGGCAGCGGCATGAGAACCAGATCCACATCCTGGAACTGGGAGCCGTTGCCATAGCAGTGATTATCACACACTCCCTGAGTGCAGTGTGTACTAGTGAGCCAGCAACCCATCCACACGCACTCTTTCTCGTTGCGACCGAGGGTGTGATGGAGTGGAGCAATTACTCTACTGTTGCCTGGCTACAACTGAACATTAAAAGTAAAACTCCTGGAGAATTAACACCTTGAAAAGTACACCGTTACTGACAGCGCTGTAGCGAAGGACCAACACAACACGCTTAAACGATTGTAATGTCTGAGAAATGGCCGGCGACTGGAACGCAGCATGTCATCGTTTATTCACCCCAATGTTCTTCCGAATCTGTAGGATTTTCCTTCTTATGTAGAACTGAAGTCAAACGAAGTATGTAAATTGTAAATATTTATGTTGCGCTTTCACAGACCCAATGGCCACATTCACCCATTCACATAGCCTGGGAAAACCCAGACAACTTCCGGCAACTTTAGATTTGCTCTGATAGTTAGTCTGGCAAAGAGCTCATTCAAACCCATTTCCAGTCCGCAGAAATCGCGGCACCAATCAGAAACGTTGGAGCGGGCTTTACACGATGACGACAGCACTGGGATTTTAAAGAAGATTTTGTAGCCTCTATTACAAAGATGGACGCCGCCGTCGAACATCACTCCCGCGTCTGTTTTTAAGCGATTTGAACTTTCCTTTTTGTTAAAAACCTAGTAAAGAACAACATTTGGAGACGTTTCTCCGCCGCTCTGCATGCGTCATCTCATTCATCGCTCTGATTGGTTTTACGTCTACCCACGACGTCCGTTGGTGACACCCCCCTGGAAATGATTTGTCTATGACACTTTGCCAGACCATATCTCAGTTTCAACTGAGAATTGTCTGGTTTTAACCAGGCCACCATTCACACATTCATTCATACACCGACGGTGAAAATGAGGATATTTTGAAGAACGTGTGGGTTGTTGTATGGGGTTGAGGGGGGGGGGGGGGGGGGGGTTCGAGAGAGACATTTTTCCAAAAAACAGAAGTCTTTCAGCTTTGGACCATCATGAGGTTTTTGGGTTTAACTATGAATGAATGAAAAGCTTTTTATTTCGAACATGTAGAAAAAAAACCAAACAAACAAACAAAATTTTTTTTTTAACTTATACATGTTCGAAAAGGAGTAGGAAGAAGCATAAGCTTATTCAATCCCACCCCATCTTCAGCTAATTATAACTAATCAACCAGTTGAGCGAACATTTTGATCTATTTGTCTCTATAGACCAAAAAACAAAAATATACATATCTACTTATGTTTATATACATCTTCAAATAAAAAATTACATAAGAAAAAAAAAAATAATAATAATAATAAAAAGACAAAAAAAATGAAAAAAATATAAATAAACTATCACCCAACTAATAACCTTCATCCTCTCTATACCTTGCAAATATCATATTTTTACAATGCTTTTTAAACTTAGTCATACTTGGGCATTGTTTAAGTACATTGTTTAACTATACTTAAACTAAGACCACATATTTTGTTTATCAAGGTTTCTACCACCAATTAAAATTGATTTTCACGTTACCATTTTTCACCCATTCTATTTAAGGGACATTCCCACTGGCAGCAAAATATATCAAAAAATGACTAGAAAGTGGCTCTCTTTCAATGAGTTTTGATGATTTGAGGTCATTTGAGGTAACGAGCCACAGAAATGTTTGATGAGAGTTCAACTCTATGCAAATGCACTGCAATGCAATGCGGATGCCAATGGGCATTTACATTTATATTTATGCATTTGGCAGAAAGAGACTCGCAGTGCATTCAAGGGATGAATTTCATCAGTTTTTGTGTCCCCAATCAATTAAATCTATGATCTTGGCATTTCTAGGGCCATGCTCTACCAACAGAGCTACAGGAATGCCTACTAGCAATGGAAGCAGGAGCGAAGTTCACATATCCCTCTACTTGAAGTCAAGTAGGACAGCTGATAGCAACCAACAGTACAGCAACTTGGTAACCCCAGCATGAACATCCCTTTAGTACCAAACAGGCTTTTAGTGTCACTGACTCACTGTACATTTTAGGACCAATTCACACTGCATCAACAGAAGCAAACCAACATGGACAGATTATCCACGACTTAACAAATGCCAAACTAACATTTTAAAACTGCAAAAACAAGAGCAGACCAACGCTAAAAGATGCGACAGGGTAGCGTACAGATATTACAAAACCCGGTGAATTGTCTGTCGGTGGAGTGTGAATTGGCCAATTCTAGTGGGTTTCTTCCTACATGTCCTCCTTTAAGTGAATCGTACATCATAATACACATTTAATATTCATTAACAATATTCAAAGCCTTCAGATTCGTAGGACTTTAAACTCTAAATACATGTGAGCTAGTTTGTGTATATTGCTAGTAGTTCATAATACCCAGAACATTAGTTAAAAGGCATTCAAAAATGTATAAATATCACGCACATTCAGAATTACATTAACATACATTACACACCTTTAAGTTATAAAGTGCTAGTGATATATTTATTTGTTTATATTTATATAAGATTGTTTTATATTTATTAACTTAATAAGCTTTTCAATGCATGCTTGAAAAGTGTATGCTTGTTGGACTGTGATATTTTAAAAACTTCAGAGTTGAACTGAGGTCACAAATGCTTCTAAACAAAAACTTTACCATCAAGTCCAGCTAAATCTTTAGGGTTTCTTACCTTCTTAGCCGCATTGATGCACTGCATGTACTCTTTGGCCAGGTCAGAACACTGAAGCGTCTGCTCGCGGTTTTCTCTATAGCAGTTCAGGATCTGTGATTGCAGGTTTGAACACACCGGCTCCACATTACGCGGCCTGTGGAAAAGGAATGAGAAGGAATCATGAGGGCAATAGTGTCTAACTTGTGCAAAGGCAGAGGGATATTGTTCTACACATCCTGGCAGGATTGTGCATGCAGTGACAGTAAATATTTTATATGAAGCGCAACCAAAAAACAAACTCAGCGGTAAAATACAGTCGCATGACTCACTCATTCCCTCCCACCCCTTCCTCAATTTCGCTCTTCCTGTGGATGGTTTAGTAGAATGAATGAATGCAGGGAGACAGGTTAAACTGAATTACCGGCAGAGTGGATATTCATTAATAACACCAGTGTCAAGAGTGGCAGTGACTAGAACAACTATGATAAATAACCCAGCGAGCGGGAAGGAGGAGGAGGCAGGGAACAGACCCGACAAACTCCCCGGTACATCTGTACAGTAGACCCTGAAGGCAAAAAAAAAAAGCGGCAAATAATCTGTCATTCATCCTCACTTCAGACAAGCACCTTCACTCAATTTAATAACGCGAATCTGAACTGCCATTGTTGAAATGACGGCTAAATGACGGTTATTGACTTAAATAATGTATGCGGTGAGATCTGTGCAAGTATCGTTGCTAAAAAGCACAAAATGTAATACAATACAACTGAAGCCAAATTAGAATTTATCAGGCTAATTGTCCTCAAATGCCAATCTGAAAGCCAGGCAAGCTATTGTTAAATTGAATTCAATTCAAATGTTGGATTTGGATAATGTACACGGTGTTTAAGACAAATTCCACACTAAGAAAATAAAATGGCAACCACAAAAGGTTTTTATAAAGATATTCATCCAATCAATCTAATCAATATGGCTGTCAAATTAACAAAAGATAGACTAGCTAGTAAAAATAAAAAAGTGAAAAATTTAGATTTATATACTCAGATCAACAGCCAAACTGGCAATAGCTCAGCTATAATATAGCAAACTAATAGCACACAATCAGGCAGCTATAGTAAAAAATATAAAAATGATTGACTCTGATAATGTATGTGATGTTCAAAACATACTCTAAAACAATAAAATAAAGTATCTTTGCTAAAAAGCAACAAAATTTAACTAAGAAATTGTTAGAAATCAAGCTATCATACAAAAGGTCAGTTAACTTTAATGTACGTGGCATTTAATATAAACTAATAAAACAATAAAATTTAAAGTGATCTACCTAGGCGTTACACCACAAAAATTGTTGATGGGCTTGACTGATAAAATGGATAATGTACATGGAAAAGTTGTTCAAAGCATATCCTAAACCAACAAAACAGGGATTTATAGTGCAGTCTATCCACTCAAGCTAATAACTCTCGCCGTCAAGTTGACGAAAGCTCAGCTAGCCAGGTGTCATGTCGAATATCACTAAACTGATTAAGCAAAGTGAAGCCTTGCATCCACCTCCAGCTTCACCGGGACTGCGGCTTTCAGGCGATCGACTGACATCCTGCTTAATTGAAAGGCGATTTAAAGCCTCAATCTAGCTTAGGTTTCACTTGCAACTTCAATTAAATCATCAACGATTGCCATCACACTGACGCAGGGTAGAGATACGCCAATCCATTGATGCCCTTTCAAGCAGGGTTGTACGTTTTATGGTCACTGGGAGTAACCAGATGTGGCCGAATAGAGAAGGAAATCGACTTCCATCAATGGAACATCTTCGCAACGTTAGAGGGCCACCACGTATCAGATCCCATCTTTTTATCAGCCGCCGAAAGCGGGTTTTTGTTTTAATTACCCCGCGAAAGGAAGGAAGAACGACTACTGTAGTCACATTCTTTGCTCTGCCAGATAAGAAACTCTCCTTTAATTTAAAATAAACTGCCTTCATCAGGAACGACAGAGGCTTCTGATAGAGCAGAGGGTTTATTAAAGCAGTCTGAAGCAGAAAATTGGCTTGCTCAAACCCAGGCTGAACTGAATTGAACCAAATTGAAGGTGAGGTCTTTAATAAAAATATTAGCCGAGCTGCTTACTAACTGCTCTGCTTTAAAGAGCAGAAGCCGTGCCTGTTTAAGGGACACTCGTTTCCTCATTTCACATCTGTAAATAAATAAAACGGCGTTTAAAGATTAAATGTTAATTAACAGAATTTGGTCTATTATTTGTAATCTCCTTAACGGAGCAGAGTGCTACAGAACAAAGCGCGACTTCAGAAACCTTTCCGAGAAGGAAACGCACAAAGCGTAATTCAAAAATATGGAAATGAAATGCAAAAGGAAAAAAAAAAGCAACTACAAAAGATTAAATTAGCTTAAAACACATTCTGTGTGTAGGAGCATGTGCTTGTAACTTGGAGAGACAAGCTCATTATTCTGATGCTAAGGAGCCGTGCGCTAGCTGAAAATTGGTAGATACCAAAAGACCGCGCGGAGGTTTAGCTTCCGCTCGCTCGTTAATTATTTCCAATCAGCTCTTGTTGATAAGAGAAAACAAGACTTTGGAATTACCGCACTACGGAAATCTCCGCGACTCCAACTCGGATTAGCGTCTGAATGCTTGAGAAACTGAGATAAACAAATAATAGCGAGTGGAGAACATAAAAAAAAACACACAAAATCAAACTTGATGTAACACGAAGGCCACAAGGTTTTATCAGCCCGGAGTTCAGCTCGACATGTTTTCAGAATCGCGGGTCTAAAATTAACTAGATTAAAGGCGCCAATGCCTTGACCTCGCTCGAGCTCAGCTGGCAGATGAGAACCTCGTCTTATCTTGTCGACTCTCCTTCCAGGGGCTCGCTCGCACTCTGACAGCTTTTCAATTGACTGAACACGGGCTTCCTCCCCTCTCCTCCTTGACCGACCCCCACCACCCCCCCCACCCGTCCAATCTCACCTGTAGGGGCCGGTGTTTTATCGCAGCGATGGGCCCCACTTAAACCTGACAGGGTGAGAGGAGGATGGGAGGAAAAAAGAGATAAAGAGAGCGAGAGAAAAGAGGAGAGAAGAGCTCGGAGGGATCTGACAAAGCTGATAATTACTTCTGTAGGCAGGGTCCGCATTTGCTAGACCGGCGGGCCAGAGTTCTGCACCTCTCTACGGGGCAGCGGTCTCTGAAGTGCTGAGGAGTCACTTCTCTCGTCTCTAGTCAATCACCGGGCGGAGCTCAACAGTCACGCACACTTCCGTAACCTTCGGCCCGCTGCATGGAGACAGGTATAGAGAGGAGATGTTAATCTGGTGTGACAAGGTGAGGGGTTGTTGGGCTGCGGAAGCTGTCTGACATGTCCTCAAGACAGAAGGTCACAAAGCAGCAGTGTAGAGCTCTCTTCCTAAAAATCACACTACTTGAATCTAACTTTCAGCACACCTGGGTCCTTTAAAAATGTATGTGTATATACACAGTGTGTGTAAAACTGTCAAATGAGGACCATTCTTTAATTGACTTCACTCCATGACGTGCCAAACAAATAATTCATTGTATTACATGAATGAATATTTGGTGACAAAAGCTCCCAAATGAAGTTCAAGAGACGTTACATTAATGCAGGGGTTCTGAAATGTTTTTTGTCAGCACAACACCTAAGATGTTGTACTTGGAGTACCCTTGAAGAGATTTTAAGTTAATATTTCTATAATATAATGTTCACATTTACCTGATGCAATTATTATTATTAGTAGTAGTACTGTTAAAAAATATATATATAATGAGTCACCGTCTCTTTATTTTGTCTGCATTTTGATATTTTCATGACATTTCTTTAAGCTACCAGCATATATATATATATATATATATATATATATATATATATATATATACAGACATTATAAACTGGCTATTTTTGTTGCATTATTAATTTGAATATTAACATGGACATTATTATTAATATTAATGAAGAGTGCATAATGCTAACAGTCATATAAATTTTTTATATAAATATTATTATAAAAGATGCTAAATATTTATATTGACATTAAAATTGAATATATATATATATATATATATATATATATATATATATATATATGCTGCTAGCTTAAAGAAATGTCATGAAAATATCAAAATGCAGACAAAATAAAGAGACGGTGACTCATCATGGTCAAATAAAGTTATTCATTCATCTTAAATGAAGCGAAGATAGCAAGGTGAGAAAAGGTGGCCAAAAGATAAGTATCATCAGAATTCAAACCAGAAACCTCTGGCATGTGTGAAAAAAGTATTTTTCTTACGAGCGAAAAAAAAGCCACTGCTGATTTTTAATTTTATTTGTGTTGCACAAGACTTCTGATTATGTGCTTTACTGTGGCTGTGCTAAAGCACGACTCATGACCCACAGTCTGGTCGTCCCACACTCCCACCCACCCTTCCAGCCAAGAGCTCCTCTAATGAGAGCCTTTCCTCTGAGAGACCGCAAACATCGCCCATAGCAAAAAACAACAACAAATGCCTGGCTAAGGCTATATAATTGGCTGCCACAGAGCAAGAAAGTTTACTAGGAAGGTAGACCAAGCATGACCAGATGCATTTCTTACTATTCTTGTTTGCTTCATTTTCTTTGCTTTATTCTCTTAAAGAGATATTAATTTACTGATTTTGACTTTACTTTTTTGATTTGAGATTTTGATTTGAGATTTGAGACTTTACTTTTGAGATTTTGACTTTACTCAGACTATTTACTCACCTCACCTCACCATGTTGTTCCAAAACTATATGCTATTTTTTCTATAGAACGCAAAAATAAGTTGAGAGAACTTCCTGAATGAATCTATGTTTTTTGAATGAAACAGTTTAATGAGTCATGCAATGATACATACACACACACACTTATTGAGATAAAACTTGGATGTTTTTGCATCTGAAGTTATATATATATATATATATATATATATATATATATATATATATATATATATATATATATATATATATATATATATATATATATATATATATATATATATATATAAAATATTTTCTTTTAGAGACTTGTGTCTTTTAGAGTAAAACCTTTTTTCTTTTAAAACAATAAGTCCATCTTGTTCACTTTGTCATGGGTGGAATACAGCTGTTCTTTAAATCTAGGGAATGTCCGTTTCTGTCAGTTACAGCTGCATATGAAACAGTGTTGTGTTTACACGCTACTCGCAAAATCCTGTCATTGCCACTGTAACGATTTTCTTTAGCATTAGAATGGGCAGAATTATTGTCATACTCCTCCATCTTTTTTAGGATGGAAAAAAACTTGCAGCTCGACAATTGAAGGCCAGCTCAAACGCACAACATGGAAATCTTATGATTCGATTTGCGTCTTCTGACTGGTTCTGTGAACCTTTGCAAATTGGAGCCTCTTTTTCCCATTCGTAGTGGAGATGAGTGGTACCCGGTGGGGTCTTCTGCTGTTGTAGCCCATCTGCCTTCAAGGTTGTGCGTGTTGTGGCTTCACAAACGCTTTTCTGCATACCTCGGTTGAAACGAGTGGTTATTTCAGTCAAAGTTGCTCTTCTATCTTCTATTTTGATCTTGGTGTGCAAAATGACCAGGATGTTTCTGTGTGAGATTCATTCGCTTACTTACAATAACCAACAACTACACGCAGTAAGGCTCAGCATTAGCAGACACATTCAAACACAATCCACCCCTCTGCACTGCTAGTCTATATCCCTGATTGACAGGTCCAGCGGTTTCTTAACTGCCCTGTAGGTTCGGTGGTTCGCCTTGGCTGGATCGCAGTTCCTCAGCAGGCGTTTTCAATTTAAGATATCAGATCCACCACACTCCTCGCTTGGGAACGGGGCAGGATGGCCGCGGGGCCGTGGCCGTCTCAAACTCCATGTGTTGGAAAGGCAAACGACAGAGGGACCCTGAACCGCTCGAGGCTAGAGAGGCGCATGAGGATTAAACGGCGGCCTTGTCATGCTCCAGAAGTCGGGGGTCTGGAGGCTGCTGTAACCTCGGGGATTAAAACATCAGCTCCACGCCGCTAGAACAGCAAAAATGCTTGCTAAAGCTCAATGAAATATAACTGCCAACAAGTGGATTGAACAGACTGAACAAACTGTACAAAGCTGGCGCAGAAATCTAGGAAAGAACAGATTTGCAATTTCTAATCTTTCAAATTCAAACTCAGCGTGGATATTAAAATTAATCTAATTTTTACTTTGTTAACGCACATTCTTGGTCTTTTTGTGTGCAATTCATCAATGCATGTTTAAAATTAAAGGGGACCCTTTGTCAAGTTCTAGAATAGGTTTTCATCCTTGAATGTTCAAAAATCATATTTTGCATTGTTTCAACACCTCTGTTTGCATGTTGTCTGTTTGTAACGCTCTATTTAGTTCTGGTATATATGTCCCTTACGTCCCTTACCATAATTGTGTGTTTAAACACAGTACTAACTACAACCAGGCCTCACCCACTTTTTTGTGTATGAGGAAATTATCATTTAAATGAGGAATATTGTGAGGTTTACATCCCCGGAAGAAAAACTACAATAAAGGCATCAAACAGTGCGCACTGATATAGAGAATAACTCCCTTTGCGGTGACTTTGTGCGTTGTAACTTTGCGCGTTGTAACTTTGCAGATATTTTCATGCTCAAACATCAACATCATACACACTAAAGTAGTGTTGTCACAATACTGGGATTTCCAACTTCAATACCTTGAAAAATATCTATATTAGATACCACGGGGAAAAAAAACACCATATATACACCGCCATAAAGATAATTTGTTAATTTGAATTTATACATTAATTTGGCTTTATGTGAGTGCCACTTATATATATCAGCAGTGAGTGCACACACAAAACCTGCAAGAATGAGTAAAATCAAGCGCAATACAAACATTATTTAACCCGGAGTGAATGAGTAAGTCAGTGAGAGGAGGCCGGTGGGTCAGAGAGAAGAGAGTGAGAACATGCAGCTAAAAAAAAAGGAGAATTGGAAACGTTTTATATATTTCACAATCGATACATATCTAAATTTTTGACAAAGCTACACTAAAGAAAGATGAAAATGTAAAAAAAAAAAAGCATAATAGGACCCCTTTAAAATTGTGAACCTCTGAAAAAAACTGCAACAACAATCCATTGGACATAAACAAACTTCTTTGTGTTAACCTTTCAATTCCAGACATCTGGCTGTATTCTGTCACGAAACGTCCACTTTTTTCATCCCGATTCACGATCTCATTACAAAAGTAAAAAGGGTTCCGAACACCATTTCATGTCGACTTTAAAGACATGGCCTCGGTCTGCTTTCAGCTCGGCTGTTTTAGTAAAAGAACAAGGTCATACACTACCAACAAAGACACAAAAACTAAAGTAGTCATGTACAGATGTTCTTCTGTGCTCTGATTGGCAGATGAGAAGTCCCTAGAGGGAAGCTCATTACCCAGGTGCCAACATCGTTTGTATAACCTCAAAGCACTCGCCTCTCTGCCATCTTTGCACCTAAGACTGGCACTCACCGACAGCTGGTACAAAACCTGTGAGACTCAAGAGGGACAGGAGAGGAAACAAGCTAACACAAACACTTACACACGTAAATCACGTACACTCGATCTGACGAACTGAGCTCAATGGCGTGTTGCCATGCTACACGATACCTCGCGCACTGGGACGGCCTTGCGAGATTATCGTTTCAAATCCCTCTTTAAATCTAGCACAAAGCATGCTGGGAGAGAATTAGCCACAAGCCATCTGCAGGTTTAACGGTCAAAAGTGTTATTTTTGTATTATCAAACAAAGTCAAGTTTAAGAGTCGTCTGGTGAATTCAGGATTTTAATGTTTTGAGTGATTGCCCTCCTTTCCCTAAAATTAGCTAAGGCACAAAAGCTCCCACAGTGCTTTGTTCTGTGGGGGGTTCGGCTGAACAGCCATACATGTCAGAAGGGATCCGGAAGAAAAATGGCTTTCAAAAATATCCATAGAGCAAATTATTTTGATGTAAAATCCATTTCAAAATAGACAAACCACACGCTCTGAAGAGGGTAAAAAATCGTATCTAAAAAGTGGATTCTCTGTAAAGACATCCACCAATCATTCACTGCTGTTATCATGGAATCTGAAATCGAACTGGGAAAATAAAGCTGGATTCTAGTTATAACTGCTAGCTAGCCAGTCCTAGTTAACAATGCTTTTTTAGCAAATTTGTTGTCAAAAAAATGACAAAACAATAAAAGGACTATTAAACTGTAACAGTTTCAGCTAGGCTATATAAAAAATAAAAAATAAATAAAAATCAGCCAATATTTTTCGCAAATTTACACATGTAATCTGTTGATGAATAACATATTGAAAGCTAAATTATTTTAATCGCAAAGCATATTAATAAAGAGCATCTACCCTTGCTTGAGCAGAGGTAGTTTACATTTGCTTTGTATTTAGAAGCACTTAAACAGGGCAAACATGTGATTATATTAGTCAATTGTGCAAAATTTGTAGGTTTTTGGAGCACAGATGTTACGGTATTAAAGCTACCTGAAAAGCTATTATTAATAATATTTTAAATAAAATATAAATGAAATATTATACACTACCGTTCTTCGCTTACCGTTGGTAAGATTTCTTTCTTCTCTTTTAAATTATCTTGTGCTCACAAATCTGCATTTATTTGATGAAAAATACAATATAGTAATCGAACATTAGTTTAGATTTAAAATACCAGTAATATGCCCTTTATTCCTATGATGGCAAAGCTGGCATTTCAGCATCATTACTCCTATCTTCAGTGTCACATGATCCTTTCAGAAATCATTCTAATATGCTGACTTTCTGCTCAAGAAATATTTCAGTAACACTTTCTATAAAGGCCATGCTTACAATGGATTATAACTCCATTTATAGCTCCAAGCACATGAATGGCTTGACCCAGGGTTTCCCAGCTGAACATTGCCCAAACCATCACATTCCCTCCACTGGCTAGTTGTCATCCCACAGTGCATCCTGGTGCAATCACTTTCCAAGGTAAACATATAGACAGCCAGATTTTGATGTAAAAGAAATTAGGACTAGGACCAGGCGACCTTCTTCCACTTCTCCAATGCCCAAAGCCTTGTTAGGAGATGATCAACGATCAACAATTTTAGCCTTTATTTAACCAAGAGATAACCTCACTGACTTTAAATATCTTTTACAGGAGTGTCCTCCTGGCCAAGATAGGCTAAGGATGCAGAGTGAAACCTTTTTTCAGTTAACCATTACATTTTTTGTCCGCCCCCAAAAACAAACAAATGTGGTAATGATCTGATTTATCTTGGAGCTGGTAAGATTCGTTCAATGAATCTTCTGAAATGCCTATGAGAAAACGAATAAGGAAAATACATTAAGAGATAGAGTGAATGGCTGGAAAGAGATAGAGACTGTGGCGAGTGGGAAGGAAAGAGAGAGTGACTAGAAAAATTGTCAGCCTCAGTGAATGGCGAGCAGCTCTGGGCAGCGGAGGGGTCATGGTGAGCTATAAACAATCTGCATTAATTACAGCAGCTGGAAATTCACTCAAACCCAGAGAGAACAAAATGCTTGCGTCTCCTGCATAGGAGGAAAGCAATTGGCTTTAATAAATCGCATGTGCAATTCAACTTCGCCAATTCCACACCAGGCTTCAGAGAGGTGAGAGAAAGACAGATAGCGACCACAACATGAAGTTGATAGCAAAGAATAATAATCGATGTTTGGGGGGAGGGGGGCTCTTCGGATGTTGCGTTTACGTTAATGAGAATCTGGCATATTCGGTTCCTTCCACATGCACTTGCTTTCATTCTACTTGCCGAGAAGGGACAGAAATGACCTATCTCCATAGAAACCAGGCCATATTCCTTTGAAAGCACTGGAACAAGGCTACGACGGTGTCTTGCTTTTGACCCTATCATCAATTATAGAGTATTTCAGGAAGTAAACTAGAGGACCGCAGAAAGGCTTACCTTGCCGGCAACATGATCATTAATTTAATGAAACATCTTCAAGGCACTAAAAAAAAAAGTCTCATCTCTATTCAGGAAAGTCAAGGTTATTATGAGGCTGTTATCAAGTGGAACAAAATAACCTGTTTTTCTCAGGCGTGTTTGTTTAGTTAATGTCTGCATTACATTTTTAAACTTGCAACCTTTAAACTAGGTTCTCTTTTCCGGCCACTTAACTAAAAAAATCTCTTTGAAGTCTTCTAATTTGGGTGAGCAATTTTTCTAGCTAATCTAATAAAAAAATAAAAAATAGTTGCAAGAAACTTTTAATCGCTCCTTAACCCTAAATCCTGCCCTGAACATAAGCAGATGTCACAAACGCTCATTTTAGTCTTAAAATATCTGCATTATAATTAAGTGACAATTTTGTAATCTCTTCTTACTTTATATTGGCTTCACTCCTTGTTGCAGCAGTGTGAAACTGTTCAGCGGACAACTTGAAGCGTTCCTTATTCTGCAACACAAACAATGAAGACACTGATTATGAGATGAACCTTCATCCGAATATCTCAATCAACTGACTGCTAGAATGCAAGTGGGGGATTATACAATGAACAAAGCTGACAGAATAGTATAAAACAGAACAGTTTTTTTTAATGATTGGTGATATTTGGTGTCCAAAAACTACAATTTCATTCAAAAATATAATCATTTCATATTGATTCCAAACTTCTGTAGTGCAAATTTTCTTAAAAGGCCATCGGAAGAGAGAAAACGGCTTGCCATACTCTATCTGTCGTTTCGACTAGTCACAATTACGTTAAAGATATCTTAAATGATAATACAAACTATCCAAAATGTAATTACGACTAGTCAGAAAGACATTGTTGATATCTACAATGTTAATTCCGGATAGGCAAACTTAGCTTTTAAATGTTAATAGGGCTTGCCATACACGGACGTAGGCTCAGAGAGAGGCTCACCATATTCAAACCAAAATATCTGACTTCCTCTTGGTCCGAGCTAATGACTATGAATTAGAAAGTTGTCCGGCTTGAGGAGTACAATGTATATACCGATTTTTGTAACTGTAGATAAAACTAACAACCCCACTTTTGTCAAAAGGTGGCGCTATTTAGTCCCTGCACCACGCCCGTTTCTGAAACTTTGCACATGTCTACTGGCCAATAAATGTGATGTGTCTGTTGAGTTTCATGCAATTTCAAGCATGCTAAGAGTCTCAAAAGCATCCTAAAAGAATTTTAGTGAGTCACAACCCAGAACACTCTTTTGTATGTTACTGATTTTCCCTTCTGCAAGGCAAAAAACAAAAATGGAAAAGAGCCAAATGATGAGTGTAGTTCCACTTCGTCCCAAAATCTAAAATATATAGACTTTTGAACCTCTAAATCCTGAATTATTTAAATTAATAGTTTCCAGCTTTCTAATTCTACCTCTACCTCTTCCAGTAGAAGAATGTTTGGCTGTTTAAGCACTTACACTTAACATGTTAAGGGCTTTAATGAGGTGTTAGGCACCCGTTCCACACAGGAAATGTGGGGACACCTTTATCAGATTGTGATGCTATAAAAATACAAAGCCATTAACAGAACCTGCAAGAAACCAAACAAATGTTATTTATTGTGCTCATCATTTTATTTTTCCCCTGATGTTCACTTATGTAACAAGGTTTTGTGCACCAAAACAAAAAAATAATTTAGTTACCTATGACCATTTTCCACACTCTCTCTCTCTCTGATCCTTAGAATGAAACACTTCTTTTTAATGCTGTGCCATTGAAGTCAGCATGAATTCAAAATGGACTATTCTTGTTTTTTTCATGGAATATTGCAGCATTTATTATAAGAGATTTATCCGAGCACATCATATATCACATATCCTCCCTCTCTCTTGCTATGACATTTCTGTTCTTCTCTGATGACATGTTTTCCAGCAAGAGGGCAGGACAACCGGTCACTTACATGAGATCGACCAATAGCAAATCATAGCCATCCAATGATCCAATCAAGTCCCGCCCTTATTTTTTCTCCTCTGAGAAGCCGCTTCACTCGGAATTGAGTCACAATAGGGAAGAAAAGTCTTCCCCAACTTTAGTTTCATGCAGCCGAATTCAATATTATGTAAACTGTATCTACACACACATTATGAAATGAGGCATACAGTGGTGTGAATAAGTGTTTGCCCCAATGCTAAAGTTGCCTAAAAAGAGGAATAAAAAAAATAATCTTTTGGATATTGATCTTAATGCCTTAATTAGAAAAAATGAGGAAAACTCCAACCTTTAAGGACACCAATTTTCTTTGTGAATGAATAATGTATCATAAATAAATAAATGTTTTTCCTTAAAATACAGGGTGCATAAGTCATTGCCACCCTATGTTAAATTCCCATAGAGTCAGGCAGATTTTTATTTTTTAAAAGCCAGTTATTTCATGGATCCAGGATAATATGCATCCTGATAAAGTAAAAGAGTTTTCCTCATTTTTCTAATTAAGGCATTAAGATCAATATCCAAAAGATGATTTTTATTCCTCTTTTTAGGCAACTTTAGCATGGGGGCAAACACTTATTCACACCACTGTACAGAAATTAAATTTACAGGCTTTCTCTAACAGTAAATCACCTGAAGCAAAAATATTGCTTCCTGCACTATCGAGATTTTTTCAAATCAAATACTGGCATTTTTTTTTAAATGAAGGAAAAAAAAAAAAAAAAAACAAGACTTCCCGTTTCAAAAGAAAATACAAAAGCCTCCAACTCACTATGGGCTGGGCCACATTTCTGAACACCCTATAGGCATTTCTGACGTGTAAATGTGGGCGGTCATGCGGTAATGTATTCATAAAAATGCTCTCCATCACCAGCAACATTATTGACTCAATCTCATTCTACGGGCTTGAAGCTGTAGAAAGTGTTAAATAGCATGTGGGTGGATCCTTTATCATATGCAAAATAAAGAGTGAAAACTGTTGAGTGTGATGCAGTCTAGCAGGATTACCGACACACTGACCCAAATACATTTCCTGAATCCCTTTATCCTTTCAGGGAGCAATCCCTGACAGATCTTCAATTCAGGGTCATTTTCATGCCAGCAGGAAACACTTAATACTGTAAAACAAAACTAATCCTCAATAACAAGAGCTTTCCTGCCTGGGCCAGTGAGCTTAGGACCCTAATTCTGTAAATGAAAAACACTTGCATATTGTTGAGATTTACGTGGGGCCTTTGGATACTTTCAAAGCCTTTGACATTTTACATGTCTTCATTGCAAGATAAAGATATCTGACCATCATCACAGCTGCAAAACAGCCGTGGATTTATGTTAGAAATGAACAAGTGACTAAAATGAGAACACGGAGAGGAAAGATCAGGGTTACCGAAATGAAAACTCCCTCTCGCATCCTCGCATGCATTAGCAGAGTGCGTCCCTTCCTGTAGCATCTCAGCAGGAAGGGATTTGTGTGTTATAATCACGCAGCTGGCACCTGCTTTGTCATTCTCCTCTTTGCCTGGCACTACCCATCAGTGACACCCTTGCCTTTCAGTCACAGCCGCAGAATTTCTAATCCAATCAGCATTTTAATCTGTATCGGGCAGCTATGCTTCACTGCAGGGTGCATTTGCTGCAAGACTTCCTCCTAAGGACGAGCACTTCCTGTGACAGACAGGGATCAGCACTGGGAAATATACAGACACGAAACATTATGACAGTAAACCATGTTAGTGTACTATTAAAAAGAACCGTGGCATAGTTGTTAGTGCACTTTTTCAAGACTCTCTGGCTATGTATATACTGCAAAGATTGTGGAGGGTTTAGGTTTGAATCCTAAAAAGAGTAAAAGTAAAAAAATTAGATAAAACATATTGGTCGAACGGTTACATTTTGTGGCACTTACACAGAATAAAGTACTAGGACCAGGCATTGCATTCGGGGCCTATAATTGCACCGGTCTTAAGGTACAACCTATCCTAGTAGGGCATAAATGGGTAAGATACAATTTAGGCAACATATTATTAAATATAGTGCTGCACCACTTAACTTCTTTAAAACGTAATCCAGTGCATTGAATAACTATTTACATAATCATCAGGGGCAATGCATGGAATAAAACGGCAGACCAATTGGATTACATCAATTAACTCATCTTTTACCTGACAGACTTCAATTCTTTAGATATACAGTTACAAAAAATATTATGTATTAGAGAAGCACCAATGTATCGGCCAACAATCGGTATCGGCCGATAAATGCTGTTATTGGCTATCCAAAACAAAAACAAAATACAAAACCAAATACTCTGATTATGTAATCCATATGGCGAGTCAGCATCGTCAACTTCATCTTTGCATCCTATACCGACTCGGAAAACAGTAGTTTATTAATAAATAATTAAAATGTATAAATATAATGAATAAATACAAATTAAAAACTCATTGCTATTTTTTCCTGACTTTTGCCGGTGCTTTGCGGCAATCTTTACGTGTGCGCTTGCGTGAGGAATAGGCTTAAGCCAATGTATTATAAGGCTTTAGTAATTAAATTAATATAAACGTGAGATTAGTCGACTAATTGGCTTTAACGAACGAATACTAGTCGAATAGAATAATCTTTAGTCAGGGGCAGCCCTATTTTTTTATTCAGTTACAATTTAATATACAAACAAGACAACTGTTTTCAACATTGAAAATAATAAATGTTTCTTGAGGTTTCTCTGAAGGATTATTTGACTCTGAAGACTGGACTAATGACTGCTGAAAATTAAAATATACTAAAAAAGAAAATTTACATACATTTGGATACTTTCAAAGACATTTTCTATGCCCTCCTGACCATCACTATAGATTTATGCTAGACATGAACTGAAATTGAATGTTTTAATGTATTATTGATCAAATAAATGCAACCTTGGTGAGCATACAAGGCTTCTTTCAAAAAGGATTGTAGGTAACACATTATTATTCAAACAAATAAAAACAACAATGCAGGATCTGTTTGACTTTAACCACCCCCAAATATATAGGAGATGGTCTTCACTTAGAACAGCAAAAACGGATATTATGTCAGAAAGGCCTCGTTTTCATCTTAAAAGCCTCGTCCAGATTTACTCGTGGACGATTACATAACTGATTACAAAACGTAATAAGGCTGAATAAGCAGATACAACATAACCCAACGCTTTGTCAACCCATCAGTGTTTACTTTTTGCATTACCATACTAAGATGCAACACAGCAAAAACGTATGCAAAAAGTCTTGATTGTAATGCTGCTCCACCTCCCTGCTTCTCGCCATTACAAAGTCAACGAGCTATTACACCCCTGCAGCCCCTGACATCAGCATACACACAACACAGCATGAAAAACGGAATTATGTATAATTCTGCTTAAGAATATTAAAACAGAAATTTTAAATACTTTGAAGAAAATTAATTTAGGATTTGGCAGTGCTGGTGCCCCAGTCCAAAGAGAGCCAGATATCTGCCACTCTCGTCTCCGTCCAGGTGAAGCCTGCCGCAGTCGGTTAGCGAATTTCCTGAACGAGGGCTCGCGTTGACAGCACGTCACGCCAGCTGCCAGTTTTTCAGGAGGATTATTATCTCGTACCCACACTCAAGTGCTTTGCAACTAGTGACAAGGGAGAAAGAGCGGGTGGGGTGGGTTGAGGGAATGGGGGGGAGGCTAAAACGGCAGGGCAATAAAAAAGAAAAATCTTGTCTCGAGAGTGCGAAGCAGCTAAGAGCAGGACGCAGACATGAGTAGAGAAGCTTTAGCGGGATTAGGGAACGCCAGCGCTAATTCAAAATGGTGTCTGAATGCTGCTGTTTACAGCTTTCGCTTTCAGCTGTGCTAACTCACCGTCTTTGGCAGAATTTATGGATGTTAGGCGATTATGCGTGCCACCTTCAAAAAGAAGTGGGGGGGGGGGGGATTGCCACGTTTGCTGGGATAAAAGGCATTCGCCACTTGCGGCGTGGAGAACGTTCATGCAGTGGCTCGCCTGCGCTGCAGAGATAGACTTCTTCAGCCGCACCTGCCATCGACAGGAAACGGGTGAAGCGGGATGGATACACCACACCTCTCAGAGGTCTGTCATGAAGATCCCCACCCCATCCCCCACCCCAAAAAAAACCTCCTGCTGGGGTAACAGCAGTCTGAGCAGACATGCCAACTGCCTGCATTATCCCTCTCCCGTGGTCTGACTGTGTCACACGGCAAGTAAAGCCTTACTGCAAACACTCTGTGCGCCTTTTATTGCCAGCTTCTGATCCCTTTGGCAAACGGCGCTTCCTTGTAATGAGGTAAATATAAATACTGGGGCATCTGACACACTGGGTTGATCCTATTTGCTATTAGACAGAAGATAGCTTGTCTGTAACCTCAATGTGTGCGAGATAGCGAGTGTGTATGTTTGTGTGCACGTGTGTGTATAGATGGGCGGGGAGCTCCCAATGTAGAATGTTTATTTATGATGATCGCACAGTAATTAGCACTGGGTCGCCATTAATCCTCCCAGCCTGTGTCTGCCCTTAGCCAGAGACGGAGATTGGCACAACGCGGACCACCTCCTCATGCCTTGACGGAATAATTGTGGCATAAATTTAGTTAACCGCTTCCCTACCACCCATCTAAGAGACTAGGGTTGGGTACCGACCCTGATGATTGGGAGAGGTCTGTGCACCCGATCAGAGGGCGAGCTGACGCAGAGTAAAGCCTTTATACTCGATGCGTCCGCACGAACGCGGCAAAAATGACAAGTTGGGTGAACAAGACCGTCAAGACGTTTCGAATGGCTGTTTAAAGCTTTTTTTGTGACAGCGCGAGGCATCGTTTTACTTTCAAATTGGTGATCGCGCGTAATCCGTGTATGGGAAGCAGCGGTGCCGAGCGTGCATTATACAATCCTCCGCCATCGTCACGCAAACAGTGAATGGTGATTGGTGCTGCACTGATTGCAACAGCAATTATGAGCAGAGCAGACTTTCACATTAGTTTAGAATTGTTTATTATAAAAACATCAAAACGACAGTTTAGGCGAATTGTAATCTCACCCTCACGCTCAGTCATGGCGATATCGCGAGACAGCTTTTCCCTCAACGAGAAATCTCGTCATGTTTTAGTCTCGCGAGATCTCGTCACAACCATAATCATTCACCGTCGTTTTTTTAAAGTATAGGTTCAGGTACCATTTTAAAAGTATCGATTTGGCACCGGTATCGGAAAAAAACAAAAAAAAACGATACCCAAACCTATAAGAGACTTTGTTGGACTTTGAATCAGGGATGTGCACGATTCAGATTTGAATTTAGAATTCCTTTTACATTCAGTTTTTGAATTGAATTTGAAATGATGTACAGAAATGGAATGTAAGGTTCAAATGAACTGAAATGCAAAGAAATGTATAACTCATTTTTAAGTAAGAAAAATAACTACAATCTAGACAGACAAACTGACAGAGACTTAGAAATCTAGACAGACCAAAAGATAGACAGATGAACCAACTGAGAGATAGACATATATATAGACCAATATACCTTATTCAGAGTAGCACAATGACAGGTATGAAAGCAAGGCTGTGAGGGATAGACTTACCATATTTTCAATGTCATCTGCTGTAAAAAGCTGTATAAAGCTCTAGTTCACTTATAATTTTCCACAGCTCGTTATCCGGAGTCTTTTTGTCTACGGAAATTCCTTGGAAAGTTATTTTTGCTGGGTTTCGTCAGCAGAACAATACAAAAAAATACATAAAAAAACAGTACAACCAACTGAAGAGATGTATGTCTATCCCTCACAACCTCGCTTTCATTCACGTTAATAATTAAAAATGGCGCTGCTGTGAATAAGGTCTATAGAAGGACATACAGATAGATAGAATGATGATGGATATAACAAGAGTCATCAGATATCTATACAGACCAACAGATAGATAGACAGACAGAACAATAGATAGAGAGACAGAAACACAGACTGAAGTGGTTGAGTCACTATTTCCCATAATGCCTAGCAATATTTGATTTAAAATAAACTTTTGTGGACCCGGGTGTAAAATTGCATTACTTCCCAGAATGCATTACCTGAGCATGTGCTCTAACTGCTACGCCAAAGCTCCATATTCAATCAACAGTATTCACTTTATACCTTCCCATACAAGAACTAATGTCCAGTGAAATATTCAAAACGTAGATTTAATAGAAACGGACAAAATGGAAACCGGTGCTTGGAAGTGTATTATGAATCTGTCTCTGGCTCAAAATGAAACATGAATTAAGTCTGAAAGACAGTGGAGTGTAAATCTGCTATGAGCGAACAACGTTAACTGTACACCGTGGAACAAATCCCCTCTTTTCAGAGACACAAGCGTTAAATTATCAGCTCGGCAAAGCCACCATGGATGTCGTCCCAGTGTTAATATTTCCCTTCGCAGTCCTTTGTTTTCGCATCATAATGGAGCATGTACCAAAAACATTCATCTCCATCTCCTTCCCCTGAATCACTGGACCCAAAGTGAATAAACAAAAAGGCAATTCTTCAAGCCAGTGAGTGAGCAACCCTCTTAGTAGAGCTTATATGAACAAAGCAAGAAGAGAAGAGAAGCTGAACAAAGTGAGGGAGTCAAATAGAGAGGAATTATCTCTCTAAAGCTGTCAAGGTGGCTGGGTTATTCTCTTGTTCTGAATACAGCGTATGACAGAGAGAATACAAATATTGCATTTAACGGCATTTTCTTTAGTCACTGAATTTAAAACGACACCACATATTATTATTAATGGAGGAACGGTCTTGCAAAATGTTTTGTTCCAAACACCGTATTCAACCAAATTTGTTTGACGACGTTAATATGCAACATATGCAATAATTATTATACAAAACCAAATTCATTTAGTGTTAATATGCAACTAGGTTAGAAAGGAGTCATTGTTTAAATACTGCAGTGCATTCAAATGTAAGGCTTTAAGACCTGCACAAATATAATTAATACTATAAGCCCATTCAGAACAAACCAAAACCAATTCAATTGGTATTAAAAATGGTTTATGTACCAATGTATCAATAGATATGAATAAGAGGTTGAGCGTTATTATATTTATTTTGACAATACAATAAAAATGTGTTTAAAGAAAGAGAGATGCAATGTGCATTCTGGGAAAAAAGGTGACTCAACCACAGTAGACAAACCCTCTATGGACTCACTGAAGCTTGAGTCGCCATTGCTAGTAAATGTATTGATTTGTTTGCCAGACGTTTTACATAGAATGCATAAATGGGATTTTTTTTTTGTATAAATATAAATTTCAAACATTGTAAATTTGCTAGGATACTCGCCAAGACGAGCATTTTGACATAACTTTGTGTGAAATTGTCTGTTCAAGCACAAGACATGAAAGAGAACTCCATTCAGTATACAGACAGTATTGACTCAGTATTGATGCTTGAAGGATGTGTTTCACAGCAGCCATAATTAGCAGAAGATGGCTGGTAACTGCTGTTGTGGTTAAAGTTTTCTATGCGCAATTTGATTTGATGGGAGCCATGACACCGATTTCTTTCTCCCGATCCAATCAAGTTGATGGGTAAAATTAACACAAGCATGTAACAACCACAAATGGAGGGAAAATAGCAGAGTAAAGATACACTTACAGTTAACTTAAGTATACAATTTTTAAACTACTAGTTTAAAAACTAACTTATTGTACTAAGTACAATTTCTGATAAAAACGACTTAATTACAGTAACGTGTGTATTTGTAATTCGTTAGTTTACACCTCTGTAAATAAAGTAACTCAACAAAGTGAAAAAAAAAAGCTTTTTTTATGGACAACCACTTCCATACAGCACGGCCACAGTTACACGATGGGCCATTTTCCTACGGCATGTTGGTAAAGAGGGGAAGCAAATCTCACTTTTTTTTGCCTGCTGCATGCAGTCGATAAGACCTCAGAGAGAGCGTAGGAAAAAACTGGGGGAGGGAGTGCAAGAGAGAGTAAACGAATGAGGGGGGACTGAGGAAAATCACAAATCTTGGAGAGCGACTCTGACTTCATTTGCCAATAGCTGAATGGTTTTGAGGCTTTGGCTAAAGCACTTTCTGCACCATTGCCCCTTGCCGCGCCGAGCAAGCCCTTTCCATTTAACGTAACTTTATTCGTTTTTTTACACCAATGGGGGTTAATCAAGGTGTGAACTCAGCGAATAAAAGGCAGTTGGTGTTGCTGCCCATCCAAATGGAGCCAATGCACTTCAGATTCCCACTTCAGTGCTGTTTGAACCATTATGATCTCTGTCCAGTCATTTACAAAGGATAGATGGCTGAAGGTAGGGCAGTGGAAAATGGTCCTGCTTGGGCATTATCTCTCTCTGAAAGTGACTGAATGTGGCAGTAGAGGATAACCTGTGCTTTCATCCTCAAATATTATGGCGTAACTAGAATTGTGTACAAACAGACACGTCTCGTCTTCGACGACTATAGCCAATGCGTGAAGCGGAAAAACTGAAAACAGCACGTAAACAAATTCTTAACCACCCACTGATCCGGAATCTGCTTAAGCATACCTTTCCTTGAGGCTCCGCATCATAACTTTTACTTCTCGAAAATGTCAGGGATCAACGGTGAAAATTATATGGGAAGACAGAACTTAAAAGCCAGACATTTCAAAGCTTTTCCGAAGAATGGAATGGATGCCGTACCATGGTATTTCATAATTTAAACACTGAAACCATTAGTATCAGCAAACCATTTCTTCATCTAACATGTATAAAAATGTCATGAAATTGGAAAGAATACCAATGATGATAAATTTTGTGAAACTGACAGGAAGACACCAACCTTCTTCTCTAGTTGTGTGATCTGTTCCTTGTAGAAAGCATCCAGCGCCTTCAGCTCCGCCTCTTTATTCTCCAGCTGTTTCCCCTGCAAGGAAGTAAATGAGTTTACTCATCATTACAAGAAAAAAATATGTTTTGTAAAGAAAAGAAAAATTGCATGTAACTTTTTTTAAAATAAATAAACATTTTGTCAACAAAAACTAATTATAAAGCATTAAAAAGCTTAATTAATGCTTTATCAAATTTATTAAAAAACTACTGTAATAAAATACATATAAAATACACAATATAATACATATACATTAAATATATATATTATATACACATACATTATACAATACATAAAAAATATATATTTTTAGGTTGCTCAATTTGACCAATAGCAAAAATTAAGAAGCTTGTTGCATATTTTTATTTTTGTAAAGAATTAAATTAAAAAATAAATTTACAAAATAATCATAGTAGAGAAAAGGCATTTAAAAAATGGGCCATACATTTTAACATAATAAAATGAACTTCTACCTTAAAAATAAATGTGAGACAATACAAAAAGTGACACACTGTCTAGGATCAGGCACTGGTGGTCTAGTTGGTGATATCAATTAAAAAAAAAATGTTTAAACCATAAGGCTTTTAAGCTCAGGACATTGAAAATACAACCATCATCATTGGATTTGGAATTTCACTATTTGTTGGCATTTCTAGAAGATTCGTCAAGGTTTTCAGATTTCTGGGCACCGGATCAGCAAATGCTTTCGGCAACATATGTCCCGACTGGTACAAAACTGTTGACCAAACTCAAGAGAGACCGGACGTAGGACATCGCCACAGCGCAGCTTCGCTCAAACAGCATGAAGCAAAATCTCTTAAAACCGTTCTGCCGACTCTGCCAGAGACTTTAGGAAATGGACAGCTGGTGTAAGATTTTCAGCCCTCGAAAAAATCTTTGAGGAGGATTTACAACAAGGAGGGATTCCAAAAATAAACAGAAAGTGACTACGCAAGAGAACGACATTCACAATTTAAAGGTGATTACGCTCCAACAGGTGTGCAATAACTGAATGTGATCGGTGAGGTTGGCACAGATTATGCATGCACAAAGCGTGGGGGGGGATTGCCTGAGATGATATGGACTATTTATGAGCATGCAAACATCTGTGCTTTAGAAAAGCAATAGAAATGATAACCATCCACAACATTGAGGGATGTACAAGCACAAGCATACATACAAAAATGAGTTCAAAGCTGCAAAAAGAACAAGTATTCGAACAACATTCGACAAGGGAGCGCAGAAAGCGACATGCTAGCACACATACGCTCAATCCCCCCTGTAATTAGCATCTCTCTCATTCCGTAACTACGTACGAGGCACGGATACATTAAGCCCAGCGGGATCCGGCACTCACACTGTCGTGCTTCCTCACATAGACACATGCGCACGAGAGACGCCCCGTGGTGCTGACCGGGAGAGAGGCGCATCTACGGTAGGAGCCAGACAACAGTGCACAACAAAGCACAACCCCAAATTACGGGCATACATAATCACCCCCTTCCCTCTGTCTCCTGTCTCGAGCGAGCAGTAAATCACCTCCATCAGCATGAGCATCATATGCAATTTTCTAGCTGGGTAGCTCCGAAAACCGCCACGGCGGCCGACACGGTTTGCATGCTCACAATCAGGGCTTAATGCATGAAAACCAAAACACCATGTTTGAATGAGGAGGGAACAAGATGTGGAGAGATAGGAAGAAAGAAAGAGAATGAGAGAAATGCAACAACGACTGCGGAATAGGCCGTGCTTACCCAGGCATCCAGTTCAGAGGCAGGCTTGAGAAAGAGAGAATGAGAGAGGAGGAAGAAGAAAACATCACTTAACACATAGCTAAAGAAAAACACTAAGGCCAGAGATGGGTCCTAAACATATCGACGGCGAGTTTGAAAATGTACATCCATCTGTTAATTATTAGGTTTGAAGCGCATGCTTCACTAATATATGGAAAAAACAGTATGCGACAAAATAATAAATGTCCAAATTCACAGTTTTTAGAAAGTAGTAGTCAAAAAGTATCCAGATGACCTAGTACTTCTGACGAGATTCTGAAGTGTGTATACGATGGACACTTTACTATCCTGTGACGCCATGAGGAGGATTTGTGAATGGCAGTGAAGTGCCGTAACTGACGCTGATGGGTCACATGGCAAATGGACGTCCAGATTACACTCATCCTACACACACTCATACTATAGAACATACCTTTTTAAGCAGTCGTGAAGTAATTAATTACTTAAAACAAGTTCCTACTCAAGAGAGCATGCCATTTCAGACGCAGCCTTAGGACTGGGTTGACAATTTCGATTAATCAATATTCATTTTAAAGAACCGATATCAATTCTTATATGTCAATTATAAATCTTTAGTCTATGCAGTTTTCTATTGATGCATGAACAAAACTTCACTAAACATCATTTGTAGCTTTGTGCTTTGTTACTTTAGGTAAGAAAAGTCTCAGTTTTGAAATTCTGTCACTGTTCTCAAGAAATTCAAACAATAAGGCCCTGGTATTAAAGGGATACTCCACTTTTTTTGGTAATAGGCTCATTTTACCACTCCCCCAGAGTTAAACAGTTGAGTTTCACCGTTTTCAAATCCATTCAGCCGATTTTCTGATATGTAGAAGAACATCAGTAACCAGACAGTTTCTGGTCTCATTGACTTCCATAGTAGGAAAAAAATATACTATGGATGTTCTTCTAAATATCAGAAAATCGGCTGAATGGATTCGAAAACAGTGAAACTCAACTGTTTAACTCTGGGGGAGTGGTAAAATGAGCCTATTTCCAAAAAAAAGTGGAGTATCCCTTTAAGTCGATGTGTGTTTTGGTCGATGGGATAAGTACTAGTAATAATACATCTACTGTCCACTTTTTGTACTTGACCAGCAAAATATCAAACATGAAATGGAGACTGTAAATGGCCAAGCATGAATCTCCTAGGGCTCGTAATTGCAACTGTAAATTGGGTGCTAACAAATGTATAATGTAGTATGGAATCACTCCTCATTATAGGAGCAGCAGCAGGGCGTTTCACACGTATTTAATGAACAGGAAGGAGAGGGTAATCTGGTCTGCTTGCTGAAGCCAAGTGCTCAACACTGCCAGAGCTCGCATGGATCTTGATAAGACGGACTTAAAACCAAGAGCTGAGCATCACAGACCACCTAGAAATATGGTTCATTCAGCTCATGTTGGTCACAGAAATTCTTTATTTAATAATCATTGATTTTCTATTTTACTCCTTAGTTGTCATTGCATTCATGAGAATAAGTGTTGTTGACTAAAACTATTACAAACCGTTAACCTTACTCGGGGAAACAAAAAACTGAAATAAGATAAAAAAATATTAAATGCAAAACTTAAACTTAAACAAATAGCAGAAATGTTGCTTTGGCAACAACCTGAAATGTTTAAGTTGGATTACTACAATTACTAATATTATGACTGAAATAAATATAAATCAAAGCTAAATAAAATAATAATAAAAATTACAAAAGCACATAAAAAAAATTAAAACGAAAACTGAAAATATAAAAACGAATTATTAAAAATATTAATGAATACTATAAAAATATATAAATAATACTAATAATGATGAGCATCTTTATTGAGCCAATATTGTTTTCAACTAACACTTTTTAAAACCGCAATAGCGTTTGGGGGGCCTGAAAATGCAAAACGGGATTCAAAGTGCACGTTTTTGAAAATGGTAGCATTATCGCGTCTGTAAACTACAAAAACGTGAATCTGACAAACCGGTGACATCATGTGCTTGGCAGCATAATACAGTGCGATTAGTGGTTTCCGACGATCCGTGTGAACTGGGATCGTTTCGATAGTGTTGTCGTCTGTATCTGAAAAACACAAAGGAAAATCTTTTCCATTTTTAACACATCGTTGTTGTGTAAACGTACCCTAAGGTTGATGCACTCAGTCAAGGGTAATTTCCATTTCCATCTTATTTATAGTCTATAATGTTCCAATACATTTGGAATATTTGCAAATAAAGCATTTGTTAATCTGCAATATATTGCTAAAATGTTCTCAAGATGTTTTTACTACATATACAAAAAAACATTTACTGCTTTCCTAAAATGGCAAAACAGCAATATGATAAAACACACCATTGTTTAATAAATAATTCAATGTTTTAATAACAATAAACAGTTCTTCTGCCAAGTAATAGTTTGTCAGCCTATCTGTTGGCTATTAATATAAATTGGCACATTAATATAGATTTCAACTGATGTGCGGTCAGAGGCATGAATATATTGGCTATTTTTAAACATTTTTGATTGCAGCTCATCCAATAAGATTTTAGTTTCAGTCATACACATTTGAATAAAAAAGAAACATGATCATTTATAAGTAGATTTTTATATAAAATGGCATTTACAAAGCTACTAAAGTTGTTACCATGATGCCGACAGACTAGACAGCCTAAAATAGCCGCTTGAGGACCTAAAAGTGACTTAGCTAAAGAATCAAGAGTTTGCTCCCCGCTGGTCTGATGATGGCAAACTCATCACTCAGTCTCAAAGAACTCGCAGAGCCTGTTGAGAGCCACACACACACACAGCTCCTGACTACACACAAGCCTTGTCATTTCTTTATTTATCCTCTTTAAATTCTCTGTGGTGACAAAGCCAATCTGATGGGCGTGCTGCACTCATGTAACGCTCTGTTTGGGATCTGGAGCAGGCTGATAATACTCAGGCAAGCATGAATTACACTGATAAGTCTAGAAATGAGCCCTGCTCGGAGTTGGGTTTACCGTAAACAATGGTGCATGCGTGTGCGTTAGGCTGGAACACAGCACCCAGGACAGGATAGATGCAAAGTGACAGGCCGTACGCTCAAGAAGAAGTGAAGAGACTGGAGGAATGATGAACTGAAGGCTGCTGAACACATTACATTATGCATTTATTATTCTCCATCACACCTAAAGTTTCCTTTAGTTTGGAAAGAGTTGCTCTCTGGATCAAATATGAGATGGATTTAAAAATATATATATACTTGAGTAAACAATGAGACAGATTGCTTAAAAAATTAATCTGTGGGAAAAAGTTTTTTAATTCATCTGGAAGAAATGGAGTAAAAAAAAAAACATTACATCACAAAAAAAAAATCGTAGCGAGTCAAAAAGGTTGAGAACCACTGAAATATAGAATCTTAGAGCAGGGTTCGCAATTATAGTAAAAGTTTCAACATTTGGTGTTTCCCATTTATTAATAAATACAGTATTATAATAGTATAAAAATTAACACTGGCTCGATGAAGGTGCAATAATTCTCAATCATCGATATTATCAAACCAATCCAAGGCTGATGTAATTCAAGTCATGTATAACTGCTGTTTGCATCCCAATTTAGGTCTGTAATACATGTTTACAATTGGAAGATTTGTTTAAAGCATTTGATCAGCAAAACGTTGCTAAGACGTTTCTGCTACGTTTACGATTTGCCTGTGTGTGAATCCAATCTTACAAGATGATCATCAGGTAAGATTCCTCAAATTGAATATACTGCTTTCCTAAAACAGTTAAAATATCAACATACTATATTGATTAGGAGTATTTTATACTTCGATTATTGTTGTGGAGCCAAAAAAGTTGAGAACCAGGGCATTTTATAGCATCTACGGCAGAGTTCTCAATAATATTTAAAGTTTTTGCATTAGTTGTTTCCAGTCAAAACTAAAATGTAACTTGGAAGTTAAAATGCTTCAATCTCACACCATGCTCGAAAACATAATTAAAACTGCTCGTTTCTATTTATTACCACCTCTGGTAATGATAATCCGCAATTAAATGCTCTCCCAGTATGAAACGTCCAGATAACGGTCTTGCCATACGGCTATTGATTAACCTGTGTCATATGAAAAACTGATTCAGGTTAATTTAATTTAATTTCAAGTTTTGGAGGCTATGTGATTAAAACTCGATTGTCACGTATTCTCAGATCCGTCTCTTGCACACACACACACACACACACACTCACAGTGCATCTGTTGTGTCCTGCGGTGTGTGTTTATACTCCGTCATCCCCTCTAGGTTGGATGTGCTGCGTTGCCATCTGATATCTGGGCACAGCTTCCCTCCCGCTTTCCTCGTCTATTTACTCGTCTGCGTTTATTTAACACGTAGCTCCCGGCTAGGCAATAAATTAGCACTTAATATTCAAACTGACTACTCAGAGTGCATGCCGCTGTGGTCGTCTGGGGAGGAGAAGGAAGGGCCACTTGCTTCTCTCGTGCCATTGCAATGAATAATTTCTCTGCCGACGTTACGGCTCTTATCTGAGCCCGATCCGACCACCGCGCCTGCGAGAGCCAATGTCATTTTCGAGCAGGGTCTTGAACGTGATATTGATGACATGAGGGAAAAGAGATTAGAGCAACAAGACAAATCCAGAAGAACTATTTGACAGAGGGTCATGATTCGTTTGGCACCAGAGGGAGAGACACAGGAATCAGCCCAGAACGGTCAAAAGCTCATGAGGTATAAAAGATTTATATGCTCATCTTCCTTTACTGAATGGCGGGTAAAGCGTTCAGATAGCAATCATTATCCTGATCGCTTTCAGGGGTCGTCTGCCCCTAAATGATATCGTTCCCCATCATGTTTCATTGTTGCGCTTTTTTTTTTTCTTAAAATGCTCAAGGACATCTTTAAAAAGTTGTTGCCTAGCAATTAGCACGTTCATATGGGAAATGTGGATTTGAGTCTAGTCCCAATTCGATCTTCTCTCTCTCTCCCAAAATAATTTGCGGTCCCCCTTCAAATTTTGAGGTCAAAAAATTACCAAAATAAGAGATCTCAAAATAACCGTATAATAAAGCAAGAGATGTGGGCTAGCGCATGTGGTGCAAAGTTTTTTGGGAGTACCAAAAAGGGGGAAGTACAAAAACAAAATCTCTCTTTGAAACTAAATTGTTTAGTTGTATTAAATGAGTTGTGGCCTAGTGGTTTACACATGTTTCAGACATTTTGAGCCTTGATGCTCATACAGGAAACTCAGGTTTGAAATGAATCTCCTGCCAGATTATTTAAAAAAAGCCAGGAATTAAGAAAGGCCAAAAGCAGGCAAAATCAAATTTACAATTTTGAGGTCAACAAAACTGCAAAAAAATAAAATAAACTAAACTAAACTTTTCTATTAAAATGTTCAATAAAAGCCAGACGTGAGCTAGAGGTTAGAACAAACACATTTAGGTGCTCATATGGGAAATTAAGGTTTAAATCCAGTTCAATCCTATTTCTCTTTTAAATCTTGCATTCAATAAGACTGTTCTAACTGTGATGCGAATCCAAATTTTTTGGCTCATATGTGACAGATGGGTTTTTCTCATGACAGTGTGAACAGCACAAACCTAATGGAATCTGATGTTTTTCTTTCTGATCTGGGCCACTTCCATATGTGGTACTAAATCAGATACAGCTCGGATGTTTTGCAATGCAACCTCAGTCTGAACAGAATTCATGCGACTTTTAGCGTTATTAGATCAACATTCGTCATAATTATGTGCTGAAAGGAGTCGCTCCAAAAATTGTACATACCGGTAGTTCATTGGTCACTCGGTTAATATGGAAGAAAGCCGGTAGTTGGTAGTCAGTGGAGGGACAGGTATAAGGTCTAAAGCTGCGTTCACATGCTATGGAAAATAGGATATTTTCCACTTGTGAACTGGTATTTACCAGTGTGTTGCGTTCAAGTGCTTTTGTTGTCGTAATGTGGTAAATAGATGGAGATCCAGACCTGTTATTTAGCTAAAACTATTTTAGAAGGCTTAAGTCATCTGCAACAACAAGAAAATGGTTTATCAAAACTCAAAAGGTAAATAATATGCTGTATATATTCTAGATCATGAATAGTATATATTTTTACCATTCACGACTCTCGCGGTGCTCTCCGCCATTTTGAAAAGATCAAAGGTTCTCATCTCGGCAACTCGTCAATCGAAATATTCTACGAGTTGCCCAGTGGAAAATACCACATGAGGGGGTGTTCATGTGCATTTTCCACGTCGGCTTTTGGTATTTACCATAATTACCATAGCACATGAACGCAGCATAAGGATCACGTGACAGCTCTATACAAGCAAAACTTGAGGGTAAACTATGCTTTTCCCTCATCTTCATCCTCCTCATCGCACAAATTCAAGGCTTCCGCGGCACATCAGCCATTTTTAGCTCCGTACCGTATGAAGTTATGGTCTTGTTATTGTTATTTGCGCGTACGGGTCAGTTCAGGAACATAATCAATTCACACTCAAATCTGATACTGGCAACATTTAAAAAAGTAATGTCTACAGACAAGCAAAAAATAGATAAAAAAACTAATCTGAGCAATAAATAAGAATTGAGCACTAAGCCTTCCAGAGTGAACATAGCCTTAAAGTGACAAAAAAAAGTCCAAAAACAAACTTTCTCTTTAAAATTAATTCTATTTTGCTAGCCTTGAAAAGAAAAAAGGTTGTAGCCTAATGCCTAGCACATTTTTCAGATATGTTGAGCCGAAATGATTTGTCTCTTCCGTTCTCCTATTTATTTCATTGACAAAACAGAAAAAAACGTTTCTATTAAACTGCTCATGTTAATTTTAAACCTAGGTGCTCACACAGAACTGGTTTGAATCTAGTCTTTGTTTTGTTCCAGTTCAAATCTGCCTCTTGCGACAAATAATTAATCCATTTTGTAAATCACAAAAAGTTTCAAATAAATTCATACGGTTCTCATAAACACTGCCGTTTTGAGGTTGACATGGAAACAAGGAAATCATTCTCAACTGACACAAAGACGCTTACCAGAAAAACCTGTGACACGCACTCAAAAAAAATAAAAGCCCTTCCGACAGAGTGATAAGTAAACACTTACAAACACAGAGACAACACAAGACCTAATCCTGCACCTAATTCCCTCTTATCCCAGACTCCTGCTCGAACAGCGACGCAAGAACGGAAGAAACTTCGAAGGGAGCACGGGATAAAATCTATCCACTCCACCTGCCTGCCGCGGGCCCCGCTGGCAATTACCTGAGCTCTGGCCTGGCTTGAGCTCAGAGAGCGCGGGAGTCTTAATGGCTTTGCATGCAGGAAGATGTCAGGCCTGAGATTACAATTACTGATAGGACTTTGCTACCAGAACGGCTCTCTTCTCTCTCTCCCGCCGCACCGGATTACTCGCACTGAGCTTCTCTGATAAACTACACAGCAAGGGGAGATGAAAAGTAGGTAAATAAATAAACCAAGGAATGAATTGTTCACAAGGTGCGGCGCGTGCTTATTGTTATCTTGGGTTTGGGGGGAAATGTTGATGTCTGTGATGAGGTCTGTTATGAGGTTGGAGTTTATACGCACATACCGTATATAATTTCAGCATATACACACAGTGTGTTATTTATTTTTATATATAAATATACATATTTTCTAGACTAGAAGTCCCATTTTTTAATCATCTGAAACGTGCTGCGACATAATATATACTGTTCTTCTTAATGTCAAACACATAAAATAGTGGACGCATACGCACACACAAATGCGGGCGAAAATCAAATCCGTTCTAGCATTGCTAATCTGATATCACAGCCTCCTCATCATGTCACTAAAATGTAGTTAATAAAAGAAAAAAAACGAACAAGTTTAAACATTATGCAAGGGAAAACTTCAATCATGCAGCAGAAACATTTTGGTGAGAAAATGTGAAACGTTGCTCAACGAAATGAAGACCAAACCAGCTAATTGTGGACACAAAACCAGTTGGCCTGACCTGGAAGAGCAAGTTTACAGATGGCAGAGGTCTACATGCACAGTCACTTCACTTTACACATGTTTGGAACGTGCACTTACTGCTAGATCATGGCTCTGATGCTGTTCATTTTCATTTCAGAGATAAATATGACTCTACACTACAAGCTACTGAAGCTACTCATCTTAATACTCTCATGTCCATCAAATCAACACCTGTCAGCTCAAAATCGGTCCTGCCTCCATTAGAACTACACTATGTTTTACCAAAACACTGACTGCTATTCCACATGTAAATACTGTAATGGTGTACCTGAAACACATTTTACAATAGTAATTAGCACTGAAGACCTCTTGGGCGTTGTATTGAGATTTGGCAGAAATGAAGACAAAGACATTGTGTTGAAGAGTTATTCTGCCATCTAGTGTCTAACAACTGAATTCACACCATTTTACTGTAAGGACTGCATTATCTTCAAAGAAAAGAACCCACAATGTAAAAATGCCAAGAAAGTACTCGGGTAACACCAAAATACTGGTCAGGAGAATGTATAAATGTATAGATTATGGTGATATCGTTCCATAAATCACTGCTCAACCTGATTATAGTGAGCAACAGGAAGTGAGCCCCCACAGCCTCCATTCACACGCAAGTGTGAAGCTTTGTGCGATGATGTCATACCATCGGCAGGTACACTCAAAAACATCTGACGCAAAATCAGATACGAGAGGTTGGAAAAGGATCAGAGTCCTTATCACAAAGAGATAAGCCAGGCATAGAAGCACTCCGATTATTTTAGCATCTCTCATGCATAAGTAACAACTGAGCTAGAGGAGCAGGCGGGCAGCTCGGCGGCGAGCGTGAAGCGGTGTTAATGAGACCAGCTTTTTAATGGAACTGTGGAAAGAGAGTGCCAAATGCAAATGCAACTTATCACCTCTACCCGCCAACAGGCCAGGGAAAGGCATTAATGTGTTTAAGAGCAGAGAAATTACGCACAATCTCTCTCTCTCTCTCTCTAACCACCTCTCTCTATACGTTATTTCGGATTAATCTTGTAAAGGCTTGTCATGTACTGTGAGAGCTCATGGAGGGCATCTGCACAGACCCTGGCAGATGGATGGAAAGGGATGAACAGACAGTGAATAGTGCATTTCACAGAAAGAGTGTTACTGTAGTCTGAGTGAGTGTGCAGGGGTGGAGGTGACATTTTAATATATTTTGCCACCCTCTTTCTGTAAGACAATGTGTAACAAAAGCACTACAAGTGGAAGCTTATAGGCATATTATACAAAGTGAAAACGAAAAGGCTAAACATCTCAGATGCACATATTCACACTATGAGCGGGAAAAGAAACATACAAATATAGAAACGTGAGTAAAGAGTCAAAAGAAGGGCTAATTATTTATTTTTCCGATTATTGAAATAATCTCACAATTACGCCAATCATTGGGGATGAACAAACAGCACGACGAACTTAAAGGAGACGTTCACTTTTAAAAAAAAACTTTTGCTGATAATTTACTCACCCCCATGTCATCCAAGATGTCCATGTCTTTCTTTCTTCAGTTGAAAAGAAATTAAGTTTTTTGATGAAAACATTCCAGGATTTTCTCCATATAATGGACTTCAATGGGAACCAAACGGTTCAAGGTCCAAATGAGAGTTTCAGTGCAGCTTCAAAGGGCTTCACCAGACGATGAATAAGTGTCTTATCTAGCGAAACGATCGGTCATTTCAAAAGACTCGATAAAAGATTTGTTCATTTTGATGAACAAGTTCGAACAGGAGAGTTACGAACGCGCATCGCAGAACAGAGCAAGGCAAGCATTTGCGATTATAAAACTTAAACTTTTTCTAACTTGTTCATCAAAATGAACAAATCTTTTACCGATCGTTTCGCTTGATAAGACCCTTATTCATCGTCTAGTGTCGTTTAAAGCCCTTTGAAGCTGCACTGAAACTCTTTTGGACCTCGAACTGTTTGGTTCCCATTGAAGTCCATTATATGGAGAAAATCCTGGAATGTTTTCATCTAAAACCTTAATATCTTTTCGACTGAAGAAAGAAAGACATGGACATCTTGGATGACATGGGGTGAGTAAATTATCAGCAAAAGTTTTTTTTAAAAGTAAACTACTCCATGGACAAGCATGGAATCAAAACCAAGATGGACGAGAAAGCCTGACTGGACAGAGGAACAGTGTTTACTGTTAGCCCAGTTAGTGGATGAACATAAGGCCATGATCCTTATAGGAAAATTCGGGATGAGTGTCAATCTATGTAGTCTTATTAATGTGAGTCATCTATTGTCTACAAAACATTTCTTCTCCTTCTTCATCTTTCTGCCATTTTCTCCTCCTCTGGTCCTTGTCCATACTTAAAATGCTTTCTGAATTACTTTTTTCTTTACTAGGATTTTTTCTTTCATTTTAAGAGTTAACGCCCACATTTCTAAGAATTTTCTTAGGATTTTGTCACTAGGAGCGACTCTTTGCATTAAGATTCTTTATGAATACGGGCCCTGGGGTTGATCAATCATATCCTATGACAACTGACAACACTGCCCGCCATCACTCCTGCCACTCATTTCAAATTTCCAATAGACACCAAATCAAGGTGTATTTATGCTGTCACACTCTTCTAATATTTATTACGATAACACTGTCATTTCAATATTTTAACATCCTTTTGCAAGAAACAGATAACAAAGGATCAATTCCTCAGATGGCTGAGCTGATATCTCACCATGACTCATGCCGTGTTTAACAAGAGAGGTCTCCAGCGATCAGGACATTATTGATAATCATGAATATTTAGAGGCGCAGACCTTGATGTTGCGCTCTGAAACGCACCAGCAGAACAGAGAGGAGTCGCCATGTCAGAGCTTCATTCTGATTAATGATAAGACTTCCCATTACATCTACATCACACAGAGCCACTGCATGCGGCTCGCTTCTCAGCTGATGGCTCGCAGGTTTGTTCTTTTAGGGCTATAAAGCCACGGAGAAAAGAAACAGCGCTAAATGGAAAAAATAAAATGCCACTAACTGTAAAATAGTGCATTAGTAGAAAAGTGAAATAAATGGGCTTTTCAGCTTTCAAATGGCAGGAGAAAAACTGAAATGCCTTTTGTTCCTGAATATTTGTTTGTTAAAAAAAAATTCATCCAGTTTCATTGTATAGAAGCAGCATGGACTTTCTGCTAAACAAGTCCAAGGTGTTCTACGGTGATAAATGTTTGGAACAACATGGAGAAGTGAACATTTTAGAAAATGTTTACATTATTGTTCAAATTTTGCTTTGGTCAGATGGAAAAAAAAAGTTTTTTGGCAGCAAACACTTAATATGGGTTTGGTGCACACAGGGATAAAAAAAAGTACCCCATGTGTTAAAATTAAATACTCTGCTGTCTCTTTAATGTTGTGAGCCAAACTTTCTCCCAGAGGTCCTGGGGTCTCATTTATAAAACTGTGCGTAGGATCCTTACTAAAAGAGTACGTGCGCCCGAAAGCCAAAAAAATATTCAGATTTATAAAAACGGAAAGAAGACGGAAGATTGTGCGCACGTACGTCTCCACCCTTAAATAACCATATATGGAGCTTACAACGCCTAGTTTAAATATGCATAACCTCATCTGCATATCATTTGCATATGATTATTCATTCAAGTGATTCCACATGTTAAGGTACAAGACGTTGGGAAAAAATGAATACAGATGTGCCGTGTCACAATAATTTTTCTTTTTTTTTGGTAGCCTCTATCCTTGCCTTGTTTTTGAATGAATAAATCAAATTCGTGTAAGAGAAAGATTTTCTCAATCTTTTCCACTGGCCAAATAGTATTTTTAATTAATTTATGTTTTTAATGGAAACAGATTGACATGGTTGTGCATTATTTGCATGGAAAGACAATCTGCTATTATCTTGATTATGATATATGTGCGTCAGTTTCACTAAACGGCCCAACGCGCTTGCTGGCGCGGACGCTTAAGAAGGGATGGATATTGGCTTCAAGTGATTGGCTTGGTGAGTGAAATTAAATTTGTAGGCTACTATCTTTCTGTAGCCTATAGGCTATAATTTTCTTTAGATTTTCGGTCTAAAAGTGACCAAAAAGACATTTAACTCCAGCTCACCATCGGTGTCGCCAATTCCCTTTGTCTCCAATTATGGAGTTTGCTTAAACGTGAGCACATTCTCCCATCAAGTTTGTTTTTTATAGATCACAACCTTTGCATGGAAACTGGCGTACGAACGTTTCCAGACCCGTTTTGTGCGTGCGCGCGCATGTTTTATAAACGAGACCCCTGGACATCTTGTTCAGATACATGGCATCATGGATTCCATGAAATACCAACAGATAAAAAATCTAAAGCTATATATTTATAACGATCCAAAAACAAACAGCAAAATCAAAACGAAAATGAAAAACCAAGCATCTGCATTGGCCATCCCATTCCCAGACCTAAACCCTATGGAAAATGAGTGGGCTGAAGAGAACTGATCTGAGAATCTGCAGGATCTGGATGTGTTCTCTAAACTCATCAGGCATTATAGGAGAAAAAAAGGGAGGTTGCAAAAAGTAATTAATAAAAGGGTGCAAATAATTGTTCCCAGTGTGTTTTGGAGAAAAATAAATTTATTTCATAATCTGATTTTCTCCTCACTTTAAATTCTATTATTATTTCCTTAAAAGGTTAGATTTTTGCATTTTTAAAAAATAAAATATCAAAAGGATAAACAATGCAGATTTCTTTTGTACAGCCATCTTTGATCATATTTACCAAGGAGGCAAAAAATTCTGACCATCACTGTAGATAATAATAAAACAAACAGCAGTGTCATGAAGCAAAACCCGTTTAGAATAAAAAAAAACAGATCCATACTGAACTCCACACAAACATCAAAATCTCAGCTGAGGGAACTTGGGGTGACATCCGGGCATCTTCACACATCTGCTAATAAGACACTGAGGTTCAGAGAGAGAGAGATGCTCAGGGATGAATAGGGGGATTGAGCTATAATTACCTTCAAAACCTACATCCACACACACACACACGTCTACTCTTCAAAGCTTGAGCCCAGGGGAAGCTTTTCTATTAAGTGTCCAGAACATGTCAGAGCTCAGATAAGACACACCAACAAGACACGTACCACAGGATCCTCGGGTATGGGCTGACATGTATAACATCACACACACACACAGTTTTTCAGTCCAACGTCTGCTAGAACACGACACGTGTGATGCGTAACTCTTTGATAAGGTGGCCCCTCCAGGGGCCTAAGAATGAGGGACACGATCCCTAAAGGACCTGAATAAGTGGAAGAGAATAAGTGGAAGACGGGACAAAGGGAAAAAAAAACTGAGTGGAATTCAAAGAAGCCAATTTCACCCGTGTCAAGAGAGCAGCTGTGTGTTTCTCAGACCGGGACTTGACCAGGTTAACATTTCTCGCCTGCAGGACTTAAAAGAAAAACTTTCAAACTGGAAAATGAAGGGAGATAAGAATACAAGTAATTAATTTCCCCATTTTTTAAAACTATATTTATTTGCTGCCTGAACTAGTCTGGCAATTTGAACGCAGATAAATGTTTGATGAAGCTAAGAAAACAATCAGCCAAAAAAGCTAAATGTTAAAGTGACGTTAAAATGACAGAGATTGTGCTTTTGGCATTTATAAAAACAGCTGCAACAGCAATTAAATAAATTCAGAGTTTTATTATATTTATTAATATAGATATATTTATTTAAAATCAAAATGGCTTTTGCAATCTCAGATGTCCTTTTTTAGTCATTCATTTGGTTTCAAATGAGGGTTATCCAATCAGAATTTAGCTTGTGTTTTAAAATTAGTGTTATTAAATGCTATTTTTTTTTCTTTTAAACATATTATACCACAATACTTGAGTGATGATAAACAAATAGTTAAATCAGAGTTTTGATGATTCATTCAAACGAACCATTTAAACTGATGCAACTAATCAAACATAGAAAATCTAAAGCTGTTGCTAAAACATCCAGTCAAGTAAGGATTGTGAAAACTAAACTGATATCAGTCTTTAGAAATCTTAGTGAATAGATAAAAAGTATACTGAAATCAATGCATATGCACGTATTTCCATTGCCTGTCTCTGGGTGCAGTGGAGTCAGAGTGTGTTTGCATGCACAGTTTTACTTCTGTCCTGAAGTATTGTGCTGAAGTGTTTGTAGAAGAGTCTCACCAGCTGTTTGGCTTTCTCAGACTCCTGCCGCGTCTGTACTCGCTCTCTCTGCACCGCTCGAGTAATGTCCTGCCGCGCTGCCTCTCTCTCTTTGCGTGCGATCCGGGCCAACTCCTCCTGTATAATGGCCTGCTGCTGCTCATACCTGTGCAAGCACACACAGATTTGTTTATATGCCTGTTGCCAAGCCATGATTCACTCACTGCTGTTCTTAAACCTACCACAGTGTTTTGCTCTTTGTTCTTGTGCTCGTTTCAACTATGATTGATCTATGACAACTTGATTGATGCCACACTTTTTCATGCCAGACAGACAACCAAATATGATTTTCATAAAATTAAAAAGCTAGGAAATATATTTTCATGTACAAAGAGACTCACTTAAATTGATACAATTTTAAAATGTTATTTGGAAAATATTTAGTTTTGTTAAGTTTTAAAATCCCTGAAAAGTCCAAATTAAATGTGTTCTGAGTTTGTCACACCACAGAAAAATGTGTTATTAGCCACCCAGCCAAATTTGAATGATAAAAAAGCCACCAAGTAAATAAAATAAGGGCTGTCAAATGATTAATCACGATTAATTGCATCCAAAATAAAAATTTGTATTTATTATAATATATGTGGGCGCACTGTGTACAATTATTTTATATATATGAATACACACACATGCTTGTATATATTTAAGAAATATTTTCATGTATAAACTGTATATAGATTTATTTATAATTTTTATTTCCGCACAAAAAGTAGTCTCGTCGCTTGATAAACTTATAGTTGAGCCACTGTAGGCACATGGAATATTTAAACATTTTCTTCAATGACTTTCTGGGCCGTCAAGTTTCAATCCTTTTAGGAGCCTATGTAGCAGTGATCCACCTCTCAAATTTAATCAAAAATATCTTCATTTGTGTTCCGAAGACGAACAAAGGTCTTACAGGGTTGGTACAGCATGGGGGTGAGTAATTAATGACTTCATTTTCATTTTTTCAACTAAACCTTTAAGTTAACATATTAAACTTGTTTTTTCTACCCTACAAAATTATACAATGAGATGTATTGGTGTTTTTTATACATTTCTTTTTTTTTTTACTTTATTTATTTTATTATTATGTATTTAATTATTTTAATATAATTGGTATTTATTTAAATCTTTTTATTTAATTAATTAAGTTTTTCTCTAAACTTTTCAAAGGACACCCTAGCACTCTCTTTTTGGTCCCTGGACCACAATTTGGAAAAAAAAACAACTTAATTACTTCTTCCTGAGCTCCTCTTTAGTATCAGGAAAAGTCGTCTTGGTCTGTGTTTTTGGAGGTTCTGGGTCAGATGTGCTGGACGTTCGAGCCTGCTGACCTGCAAAGTTATAAAAAAACTAAAATAATTAATCGCTGACATGCACTACAAATTTATTATCTCACTTATTGCATCTCATAAGCACACAGGCATATAAACTGCCAAAGTTTATGAACATGGAAACTATTATGTCATACCTAGGTTCTCTTTATTATTGACAGGTGGTCTTGGATCAGCACTGACATTCCTCATGCGCTGTAGGACGTCTTCAGACAGCTAAGAACATAAATGTATACAAATGACTGATGAACACACAAGTAAAATGAAGCATTGGTGTCATTGAGAACTAAGAATTTAGGCTATTATCGTTCTGTTTTTTTTTTGTTTTTTTTTTGTGCACAGCAGTTGACAAACTGGAAGGGGGAAAACATGGATCTAGGTTTGTAATTTGTCACTTATAAAGCTTAATCATTAATTATTGGGTATTCTTGCAGATTTTTAAACACAAACATTAATACACAATAATAATAACTCTCCTAACTTGTTTTCACCTAACTTACCGCCCTAATCATGCAACCACTCATATCATAGGCTATATGAAATATTAAAGGTCTATATAGACCAAATTATATAGATCGAACTCAAAAGATTTCAGGCCCTTGGAAGAATGACACTTTCTAGAGCAAGCAATTATGTGGTCAATTCTATTGTAAGAGTATTAAAAGATTAACCGCGCTTAACGTCCAGACAGTAACGTAACCATACATACACCTGACCTTAGTTTCAATTACTCTTCTGCACACCTGAGGACACACTAGGTCAGTAAGATATTAGTCCAACACAACTTCACAACACAAGCAGGGAATAGTTTCCCAGTTTCAGACTCGGTTGTCATTAGCCAGAGCTGACAATCATAATGTGGACTGCAGATTCACTGAATTTATCTAACGTTATTTGTGAAATAATGACTGACATCCGAAGCAACATTGTGGCCATTTTCCTAAACGTGTCCCGTCCATTGAAGGACGTTCGGTTAACCCTGTTGCAAATTCGCGCTATAAAGTCCCACAATACCAACCATAATCGTACATAACCCGTACAAAAGGTAATAAATATCTGATGTTGGATTACCTTCACTCCACGAAGAATCCTCACCCTGTCATCCTCATCTAGGCCGAAAGAAACTCTCCTTGACGTGCTTTCTCCGGATCCCATCGCTTTATGTACAGCTTCGTTAATGGACCTTTAATAAAAGATAAACGATTTTATTCTCTAACTGAAATTAACACTATTTTCTTAGTAAATACGACGAAATGTTTGACAGATTCACATCTTACCGTTTTTGAAGTGGCAGTTTGTACGGCAGTATTCTGAAACACTATTGGACAATGGCTTTGCAATGAGCCAATGGAATCTCAGGATATATCGGCGACTGGAGAGAGGGCTTCTGGGAGTTGCAGTCCATCAGACTCACTCAGTCCTTATTTACTTATTAAAAACATTAGCGGGGTTTGATACGCTAGTGTACTTATTTCACAAGTGTTCTAAACAAAAAACATAAATTGTGAAAACAAGAAACCTACAGTTATCCATTAAACATTGAGTTAAATGAATAAAACTGTGCTCCAGTTGAATCTTCCAAAAGTCCAGGATGGAGTGGTTTCTTGCATGAGGTTAAAAAAAGTTTTAAAATAGTATACTGTTTTTTTTTTTTTACCTCCAACTGTTTACAGTGACCATTTAAGTGGGTAAGATTTTCCAAAAACCCTTCATAAACAATATCTGCATTAACATAAAATAATTTGGGCAAAAAAAAAAAACACAATGAACTCCATGATCATAATCCATAATGTGTTTGGCTAAATCATACATTTGATAGGATAGCCACTACGCGTAGTCCTTTTTCACAACTCTATATAAGTTAAAATGCATTTATTATAATGTAAACTGCTTTAAAAAAGTCATATTAAATATGAAAGCTTTTTTTTTTTTAAGATCACCCACATAACATTAAAGTTGGCTACTTGTACTCCGAGTTAAATTGTAAGTTAAATTGATGATTCCTGCACAATAAATTGCTCAGTTTTTCTAATTGAAAGTTGCTTCAGATAAAAGTGTGACATGAGATAATAATATGTATGCATTCAGAAAAAAACATAACACGAATCAATGTTTACTTTCAGGTATTGATTTATCCTCAAATGCCATCATACTCCTCACACAAGGCATCTTAAGCAAGTACTGTACATATAATAACATTCCCTGTTTAACAGACAAATCACAAGAAATGTTTCTATGAAGCAAGAGACAGACATAAATGACAGAAAGCTGCTCGCTGCTCACTTTAACTTTTGTGACGATGTGAACAGTAAGTGCACAGTAATCAATTTCCATAACTATAATTATTGAGCAAATATTAATTATAAAACAGGATATTGAAAGAGGTCTGTCCATTTTCCAGAACCGATTTTCATTAAAGCACTTTTTCCAAAGTGGCACTGATGCAGAATAATCCCAGTACTAACTGTAACGACCATGCATTTTCCCTTTAATTCAACAGCAGACTTATAATACAATGCCTCAGGTAATTACAGTGCCATCAAGGCATTTCCATCTAATGGCTAAATGTCTGTCACAACATCATGCATTTAATTAAAGATTTCAAAGACCCCTTTTGTAGGAAATTGATTTGAGAATAATTTAAAATATGATTGTTAAACATGACACCATCATCACCGTTAGACAGACAGCGCCACAGTAGGACTGTCCCAGAGAAAGTAAAGTGAGGCAGGGATGAAACCATGTGACAGCTTCAGTGGATAATGTTTGTGAATGCGGTACAGAAAAATGGATGTCTTATGAACCATTATGATTGGCTGGGATTGCATCTAAGAGTCATTGACTGACATGTTCTCCACTTTGTTCTCTATATCAGCGTCACCACCCTGTTTCTTCTTCTTCCCTCCTTCCTGCTGTTTCTTCTGCTTCTTGGTTGCCTCCAGTTCAATAGGGGCTTGCTTCACAAACTTGATCATTTCTGTTAAACCTGAGTAAAGAAACCATAATATTGAGATTGATTGGAGACACAATTGGCGACTAATCAGAGGAAACGTAACCTACACACATTAAACAGCTATCTAAAAGGTCCACTTATAGCTCACATATCCAGTTCTTTTGGTTGAAAAACAGAAAACAGCGTGCAATAGACTCTTTCGCCTCTTCTAGCGCTTGAATGGTTTAAAATAGCTTGAATGTGTAAATTGTCAAGAATAAACAAGTGCAAATTATACACTTTCACTCTATACTAGGCAATTAATCTGTGAATCACATGCGTGTCGAATAGGGATGCACGATATATCGGCCGATATATGTTCATGTTTAATGTTATCGTTATCGGCCTGGTAAGAAAATGTGGCCGATATATTAAAGCCGCTAATTAATGTATTATTCCCTTCAGCTGAGACACTTGTTGAGCACTGTTTATGTTTTTGAATTTCTTGAAATATGATTGAAATCTCTTCAAAAAATAAAAATACGGTTCAGTACAACATGTGCAGCGCAAATCTGTCATATCGGCTATACAACACTATAATGAGAACATCATTATAATCGTGCGCTTGGGACATGGATTTAATTGTGAGACTTTTGTTTTTGTAATCAAGCTCTCAAAATTGATAAAAACTTGGATTTAAATTTATCAGCCGATATATCGGTTATCTGCTTTCAAATATAAAGAATTATCAGTATCGGCCAAAATTTTCATATCGGTGCATCCCTAGTGTCGAACCATGGGTCCTGGTCCGTACGGATCACGGCTCAACAATGATCCATTGCACCCCTACTTATGAATCTGTTATTTTTTGGAAATGTAAAAACATACAATGCAACCAGGATTATCTGATTAAATTACTTTGTTCCTTGTAGTGAATTGATTCTTTATAGTGAATTAAAAATAGTGTCATCATTGTTTTTGATGATTCCCAAAAGAATCAGTATCAGATGCAGAATCGTTAAATTCCATATGATTTCCACCCTATCCTTTAACGACTAGGTCATGGCATCCCAAACAAGTCTTTTCCATGCATGTAGAAAAAGATTGAGGCAAACTTTTCTAACTTATCCAGGTAAACAGATCCATACTCAGCGGTGCTCACCTGGAGGCATGAATGCCTTGAGAGGTTCTGGAACAATAACACCTTCCTCTGTCTGGTAGTTCTCCAGGATAGCACATATAACGCGAGTAGTCGCGCACATGGTGGCATTTAGCATGTGCACAAACTCAGCCTTTAAGAAAACAGACAATCACAACAGTCAATCAAACCAACCTCAAATGGTAAAAACAGATAACCCAACATCATTCTTGAGAACTGTAGAACTGTACCTTGTCCATCATTTTCTTAGTCTGACCGTAGCGAATACGCAAGCGGCGAGCCTGGTAATCTGTGCAGTTTGAGCATGACACAAGCTCTCTAAAAGCCTGGGACCCTGGGAACCAAGCCTCTAAATCCAGCTTTTTACTAGCAGCGTGGTTTAGAGCACCTGTCAAACAAAAGCAAACAATTCATTTGAAGCTTTTTTTACAGGAAGCTGATAAAAACCTTCCAACAAATGGCGGCTTATTAGTTCCATTGGTACTTTCAATGGAAAAACTGGACAATGTGAACTAACCCGACACAATGTTGACGATGCGGTAGGGGATTCCTAACGACTTATAAAATTCTTCAGCTGTTCCAATCATCTCATCAAACATCTCCCAGGACTTGCCGTCATGAGGAGAGGCGTACACAAACTGCTCGATCTGGAAAGCATTGGAAAGAGTTTGTATTCAGAGGTTGTTCTTCTAAATAATACCAGAATTTTCTTCAAGAACTTTACTTACTGCTAAATTTGATAGAGGTCTATTCCTTATCATGCAAGCAATAAGGTACGTGAGGCAGCTTCGTGTCGTGCCCAACAACGCCCTTCAGCCGTTAACTTATTTACAATACAGCACTTGCCTCGAGTACCTTATTGCTTTTATAAAACGGTTACCACACAATAAAAATATTAAAGTAAAAAAAAAAAATTATTAGTGCAACTTTCATGAAGTAAAATTACTAAAAGCCTTTCTTCCGCTAGAAAAAAATAGTCCCTGACCATGCCCAGCAACAACGTTCCAATGTGTAATATGCATGAAAGCTCAAATATAAAAAACATAGAAACTGCAGTGTTGCGCAGTGATAAATAGAACCGTTGGGTGAAGCGGTCATAGCCGTGTTTTATCATGAATAAAGCACAGCAATTGACCAATCAGAATGAAGAATTGGAACAAACCGTTTTATAAGAAATAATAGTCATCTAAAATTAATATTCCACTGTTCATAGAATTGCCCGGACCTTCTCGAACTGATGGACCCTGAAGATCCCGCGCGTGTCTCTGCCGTGAGAGCCCACTTCCTGTCTGAAGCAGGTGGAGAAGCCGGCATAGCGGATGGGGAGATCCTCTGGCTTTAGCCATTCATCTCTCAGGAAAGCTGCTATTGGCTGCTCCGATGTGGCAATCAAATACTTTTCGTCTACTGAACTGTCGTCGGACTTCTCGCTCCCCTTCCCGATCACCTAAACAAACACATTACATTAAATCCTTTGTTTCTGTAGATTAGTTGTATTAAGTGGATCTAGCATGATGATGTCAACTTTTATGCAACTAATGTATATGTATGTGTGTGTGTGTATATATATATATATATACACAGTATATATATTATACACACATTAGTATATACATTTTTATAAATCAAAAGGTTCAAATAAAATATAGGACAAACCTTATACAGCTCTTCATCAAACTGGCTGAGCTGAGCGACCTCCTGCATGACTTCTTTCCTCATGAAGAAGGGTGTGTACAGCAGGTTGTAGTTCTTGCTGTACAGGATCCGCAGTGCATAGTTAATTAAAGCCTGCTCCAAGAAAACTAAAGGTCCCTGAAATATAATACAACAAAACATTTTAAAATGGGTGCCAAGTGCTTTTTGGCATGTTTCTTTTGAAGAACGGACATGAGAACGGGGGTAAATATTGTGCAACAAGGCAAAATGGTTCCCACATGCTCAGTATTGGAATGTTCAGAAGTGGTTTACACAAAAACAATGCCGTTGTCCTTCAGTTCCCTTCCTTGCACAGTTTGAAAATCCACAAAAAATTAGGTGAAAGGGCAACAAACCTTTAGGAAGTATCCTCTGCTTCCAGCCACGACGGCTCCTTTTTCCCCTTCGTATCCATCCACCATGACAACCAGGTCCACGTGAGAATACTTCTTCTGCACTGTGCAGTCACCCCAGGTGCGTTCCACCTTATTATCAGCATCCTGAGAAAGAGAAACAACATTTTACCTTAATCTCCAGTTGAATAAGTTAAGCCAGTGTTTCCCAAACCTGTTCCTGGCGGCACACCAATACTGCGCGTATTCTTTGTCTCCCTTATCAAACACAAATGATTCAACTCATCAGCTCATAATCAGGTGGGTTAATGAGCTGATGAGTTGAATCAGGTGTGTTTGATTAGGGAGACAAAGAATACGCGCAGTGTTGGTGTGCCGCCAGGAACAGGGTTGGGAAACACTTGGCTAAGCAACAACATATACCACCATTTTTTGTATGGTGGTTGTGTCCACACACAGACATATTTATATGCAAACACCAAATAAAAGTGAATTTTGCATCCGATGCCCCCTTAAACCCCACTGAGAATCTTTGGGATGTGCTGGAGAAGATATAACGCTGCAAAGCGACAATATGTAGGCGAGAAATTGATGCAACTTTGGATGGAAATAAATGTCTTTTCATTGCATGAGTTTATAGAAACGACGCCATGACGAATGCGTGCCGTAATTAAAGGGTTAGTTCACCCAAAAATGAAAATTCTGTCAGTATTTACTCACCCTCATGTTGTTCCAACCCCGTAAGACCTTCGTTCATCTTCGGAACACAATTTAAGATATTTAACATATTAAGATCGCTCCTGCATACAGTCCGTAGGCTTCTTGAGGGACTGGCTCTTGCTGTCCCCGAAAAGTCATTAAAGACATCGTTAAAATAGTCCAAGTGACTACAGGGGCTCAATCTTAAGTTTATCAAACGACGAGAACACTTTTGTGCGCCAAAACAAACAGAAACAACGACTTTATTTCAACTATTCACTTCCTTCTCCATGGGCCTGTAGTCAGTTAACGTAGTGTGATTGCGTAGAGCTACGTCACACGTAGGCTCACTATTGGCCGACGCTGGTCATGTGTGTGTGATGCGTGTGACGTACAATAACAGAAGCTTACGCTATTAAATTAGTAACCTGACTCGCGCAGAGGGAGAAATAAACGAATAGTTGAAATAAAGTCGTTATTTTTGTTGTTTTTTTTGCGCACAAAAGTGTTCTCGATTGAGCCCCTGTAGTCACTTGGACTATTTTAACGATGTCTTTAATGACTTTTCGGGGACAGCAAGAGCCAGACCCTCAAGAAGCCTACGGACTGTATGCAGGAGCGATCTTAATATCTTAAATATCTTAATTTGTGTTCCGAAGATGAAGATTTTTGGGTGAACGAACCCTTTAAAGCAAAAAACAGTCCAGCAAAATATTAGAGTGTGTAATTTTTATTTCTTTTTTGGCCAGGCAATGTATTTGGTTTGCAGGACCTGCCAAGTGTACACCTTGAAACTCACCTCATCGTTGCTGATGGGCACAGAGGGATGCAGGAGGTTTCCGATCTCTCTCAGGAACTCAAAGCGCTCCGCCTCCAGCTTTAGACGATCACTGTCTGTCTTCTGCACAGCCTCGTCCACCAGTAACCGCACCTTCTTAATCTGAGTCACCGTGAGGGGCTGCCAGAGACATAATGCAGAATTATTGCTCACAGATGGGTTGTGAATCATTGTTTAATGTACTTAGTCAAAGTTGAGAACAGTTGTGCACAATTTGTTTTCAGGATTCTTTGACGAACAGAAAGTTCAGAAGGACAGCATTTATTTGAAATTAAACATCTTTTGTAATATTATAAATGTCTTTAATGTAACTTTTGATCAATTTAATGCATTTTTGCTGAATAAAAGTATTCCTTTCTTTGATTTCTTAAAAACAAAAAAAAAACTCACTTCTGAACGGTAGTGTGTAATGTTACAAAAGCTTTCTATTTCAGATAAATGCTGTTCTTTTTAACTTTCTGTTCAACACTGAATGATTTCTTGAATAATAATAAATGTTTCTTGAACAGCAACTCAGCATATTAGAATGATAATGTGACACTGAAGACTGGAGTTATGATGCTGAAAATTCAGCATTTCAAATATATTCAAATAGAAAACAGATCTTTTAAATTGTAAAAAAAAAAAATACATCACAATATTACAGTTTTTACTGTTTTTTGGATCAAATAAATACAACCTTGGTGAGCAGAAGAGACTGCTTTTTAAACATGAAAAAAATCTTACTGATCTAAAACTTTTGAACAGTAGTGTATATTCACTTATTATACAATAAGTATGTGAATTATACATTATAGCTCGACTCACTGATAATGTTTCTCCAACGAGGGCTTCCAGATTCTGAGCCTCTTCTGGAAGAGTGTCATCGTCACCAACTGGCTCTTTCTTCTGCAAAAGCGCCATACGACCAGCAAGCAGAATAGTATTATTACTCAATGATAACAGATCAAAACAAATATATGACAGCTGCTTTACGTACCTTCATCTTTTCACCGATGGCTTTGCTGCACAGATTCTTGGCCTTGTTTAGGTTATCCGCTGTGAAGCGACCTGGAGGCATAAAAAATATATATAATTCTAACACAAATGCATATCACTGATATAATGGCAAGAGTAATCTTCCTGTTTTATAAATTATGCTAAAATTTGAAATCATCGGGAGAAGAAAATATATCTTTGGATCGACTTTGAACAACTAAGGAAATGTGTACTGCATTCAAGCAAGAAAGTAAATGTGAAATTACGCTACAAGCAATGACAAATGAATTGAATTATGAATCCGGCACCAAGCCACCAACTAATTAAAAAAAATAAAAATAAATAAATTAAAAAAAAATCACACTTTTACAATTACAATAAATTGTATCAGCATATTTTCACAGTCCTACAATAAGGAATACAATCCAATATATTGCAATAAAGTAATTTTATTTAATCCAACAAGATGAAACTTAAATGAATATTAAAAATGTTGCCTTGACAACTAACTGAAATAAAATAAGTTTAAAAAGAACAAGAAAAGTTAATATAAAAGCTAATTCAAAATATTAAAGATAATATAATAATTTAAAAACAATATAAAAATAACAGTCAATGCAGCATAAATTAAAGATGATGGTGAATACATATTTTGCTAATTAAAATATATTAACTCATATTGAGTTATTAACTCACAATCGACCCATCATAGGTGTATGACTTTCTTCTTTTAACTGAACACAATCAGAGTTTTTATTAAATAATATCCTGGCTCTTCTCAGATTTGTAATGGCATTGAATATTGAGTTTTTGAAGCAAAAAGCGCATCCATTCATCATAAAAGTAATCCATATGACTACAGTGGGCTAAATATAACTTATGAAGTAATCTGTTTTTGTAAGAAAAATATCCATATTTCTAACTTTATAAATTATAATACATCACTGGCTTTTGGCAACGGCCGTACGCATGTACACAAAAACTCATTGCTTCGCTTCAAAAGGCATTTATTACCCACTTGAGTCATATGGATCATTTTTATGATGGATGGATGCGTTTTTTGGAGATTCAATAAATCAGGTGCTATTCAATGTCATTACAAAGTTGGGAAGAGCCAGGATATTATTTAATAATGCCTGTGTTTGGCTGAAAGAAGAAAATCATTTACAGTACACCTAGATAGGCTGGAAGGCGAGTAAATTACGGGATAATTTTCATCTTTGAGTGAACTATTTCTTTAAGTCGGCGACATGAGACTGAAGTTTTGATAGCATTTTCTTCCCTACTGTAACATATGTGCGAGTGAAACGGCATCTTGACAAGAGAAAATGTAGGGTTGATTTTTTTTTTTTTTTTTTATGTACTTGATTTTGTTCATTGGGAATTGATTGAATCCTTGGATGGTTGTGGGTTGCTATTGGTCGATCATATGTGAGTGACAGGTTGTCCCGCCCTCACGCCAGTAAACGCATCATCGGAGAAGAGATGTCGCTGCAAGTGGGAGGGGAATTTATTTTGATTAAAGATTAGGAAAGAGCAAATCAATTTTGAAACAATAACGTGCATGGATAAATAATTTGTAATAAATACTGCAATAAAGACAACAAGAATTGTTCATTTTTATTTCATGGTGACTTTAAAGCAACCTATGGTGACCACACCAAGCTTAAAATATATTAATAGTATAGACTTTTAGATGGATTTAAAGGAATAGGGAATTAAATTGTCAAACTGATATAATATTTCACTCTTTGATGAAAGACCTGTATGGCACACACATCATCACTGACAGTCAGCTGCTCCTCCTCTGTATTCACCCTGACATTGAGATTGCATCAGATTCAGCCGGGTGATGCTGCGACAGGTTTAACCAATGTATACTCATACCTCTCATTCCCAAATAACACCTGATATAAACGTATATTCGGCTAAATAACAAAAACAAGTTTTATTAACTGAAGTAAACAATGTTAATCACACTATGACAGGCGGGTTAAGTATTAGCGTCAATGCTACATGCTACTCCAGTAAACCGGTAATGCGGGTTCTGCCATGGTTCTGCACGTTTCCACGCATTTTACATTAACTTTATTATGTGGTGTAGCACAGTCAGTGTGTGTTTCCTCTCTTAAAGTCTTTACGTTGATTAACAGATCTGTATACGTGTCACAAACTGTTCTCATCCACAGGCTGCCATGTGTTTCGTTAGCTGTAGCGTTAGCCGATAGCTGCTACTCACATTTCCTCCATTCTGTATCCGCCTCGACCAGTTTATCCACCAGAGACACATCCTTGAATCGTTTCCTCTGGGTTTCCCGCACGATTTCAGGATCGCCGCCTTTGTCGGTGCGAAACAGGTCTAAATCGAGCACCATGATGCCTGTGTACACGGTGTGCAGTGCGGATGAATGGAGGAAAGGAATATGGAAAGTATGGAGAAATATGGAGGGGAGGCGCTAGAGAGCTTGCTGCTATGCATATTCATTACTCATTCTCAGCTCTGGCCAATTACAGAATCATACTACTGAGCTAATGAATATTAATTACTTTGAATCGACGGAGTCATGCGTAATCTAATTCATATTCATGAGCAACCTTCGTGAATTCAGTTTACTGCCTTTTTTAATATGTTTTACCTTTTATAAGTCATTATTGATATTTTATTCTCCCAACTGGGATTTTTTCTTCTTCTTCTTGGTGGTGGTGGCATACATTTTTTTTTAAGTTTACAGGTTATCAGCACCAACACAGGCTACTTTTCATCGAGAGGCTTGACAGTCAACATAAAATATTTTAAAATGGATGTAATTTGGATAATATAATGATATATAATAATATTATAATGGTGCCATTCTTCACTAGAAAACGTTATTGTAACAAAAATGGCTTGCAAGTAATTTTTCTTATGGTCAGTGGGCTACGTAATGTTTAGGGTGTTTTGTGTAGCTCGGCGATGTTTTGGTAATTTCCTGTTCCCATTTCTCATGCAGAATTTCCATCTCTAGTATAAAACATCTTAAACCGTGGAGATCAGATAAGACCAGCAAACCATCTTAGACTGTTTTAAACTTTATTTATCTATCAGTTTGAACTGTTCCAAGTCTGCATTTGTGCTTAGTATGTTCTTGTAATAATTTGATTATTGTTCTAATGGGATATCATGCCCATTTACTTTTTACTTGTAGGCCTATAGCTTAGTAGAAATGATTTGCTACAAAACAGTGAAGTCCAAAGTAAATTATTTCATTCTAAATAGCCCATAAATATTACTCCACAATTCAATGTTTAAAAATAGCATCAGTTTTCTGTGTGTAACTCTGAAATGTCTTTGTTGGTGTTGCCAATTTTCTGAACAACATTGGCAAGCTGTAACAATATTTATTGGTGATGAAAATTATGATTATTTACTTTATCGTGGAAAATGGGTTTGAATTCCTTGACAATGATTCAAATGCATGAAAAACAATTGTACGTAACAAATTTGATGTTGTTGCCAATGCTTGTTAAGTTTTATATTCGTAAATCAAAGCATTCTAAAAGGGTCAGATTGAAAAAAAAAATGTACATCAGTCGAATAAATTAGTCCTAGCTATTTACAAAACAATGGAAGTTTATTTGTAAAACATCATGCATTCATACATTTTCATAAACATTTTATGTAAGAGTTTATAGCTTATATTCTAAAAACAGAGATGTTACACAACACAACTCACTGGGACATATGTGTGTTTTTTCTCCTGAATTTCCTTGCATTATAATAATAAAGATTATACATTATTAAAATATATATATTAAAAAAAAGCCTTGCATTATTATAATGTAAGACCAAGCAGACATTTAGGCAGTTTGTCAAATAAAATACAGTAATTTCCCTTCATATTAGACAAACACAGACTGTTGCAAAAATAACTGATTAAAAAAACAGCAAACAATATAATAAAGATAATTAAAAATAACACTTCATGTAAACAAATGACACAATTTAAGGTCATTCACTACAATAAATCAAGAATCCTTAAACATTTTCCATATATTCTTTAGAAAGATTACTGGGATTGCATGCAAATGGATATTCATTGTCACATGATGTTTATCATTCATGAAAATAAGCAGGAAATACACAAATAAGGCAAAATCAATACACATTTGCATGAAAACAATCGTTCACAGCATTCGGCAACCTCACTGTACTTCCGGTTCCCTCTCATTTGTTTTTCTCAACAATCTAAAAAAAGGCCCATGCAATTTAGATAAAGTTGAACTCCTGTGAGAGCTGTTAGTGGATGCTATGTGGTTGCTAGGGTATTCTGTACGTTGTTATGTGGTTGCTAGGGTATTCTGGGTACTTAATGATTATCGGGTCTTCAAATATGTCTTTTTTATTACATTTTTCTACTCATGATATTACTGCACTTCACTATTCGATATATATTTAAAAAAAATCAATGTATTTATTTTGATAGCCTACATTTGTAATTCAATGTATTTATTTTATATTTTTCCACTGACTGACTCTCTTCCAGACCCCAGTTTGAAAACCTCTTCCGCTAGGAAATACGTAAATCATCTGCAAGGTGAATTTCATTCAATGTACGTGTAATTTCGTAGCTCACGCACACGCTTTATGTTAGGCTGCATCTGAAATCGCAAACTTCCCTATAACAGTAACAGTATGTGACAAAAGAAGTATGTTTGAATTGACAGAACTAATAAAAGAAGGAAAAAAGTACCCGGATGACCTACTACTACTGGCGAGATTCTGAAGTGTGCATACGATGGACACTTTACAATCCCTTGAGGTCACAATGACAGCTTTTGTGAATGGCAGTGAAGCATCGCAACTGAACTTGGTAGGTCACATGATAATGACAACATGGCAAGGCAGTAAATCCAGATTACATACATACTACACCAACTCATTCTATATAGAACATACTTTTTTAGGGCCCGTGAAGTAATTACTACTCGAATATGCGATTTCAGATGCATCCTTATTCATATTTTTGTTGTTACATTAATTAGTTTGCCCACAAGATGGCAACACTGGCCTGGACCATTGTTTCACAGTCAGAAAAGAAACAAAAACAGAACAAGAACAAAAAATAATAATCGAAATCCACACGTGCTGACATGTGATTGTGTGAGATGTGATCCCAAATGACTATGCACTTATGTACCCACCCATGTAGTGTATGAATTTACACTTTGAAAGGCTATGTATGACTATGAAAAAAATTTTAAGTATACTTTAGGTTGTGTGAGTGCATTTATCGATGTATTTTATGAAATGATTGGATTTCCTACATATTCCTCTTCAGTCGGCTCCTCAGAAAACTGTGCCTTGGCCTCCTGTATGGCCAGCTGTAGGGCCGCCCCAGCTGGGAGTTTACAGTACCCACTTTCTAAAATATCCTCCACCTGTAGGTAAACTCCAGGCTTCTGCAAAGCCACTCCGTGAAGATGGGAGAAAAGCAAAGGTAAGTCTTTAGTCAGGGTGTATCTTGAAGCGAGACCTAGTGATGCTGGGATATCGGACTCTCGCGAGTACTCAAATATGGCCACCATGAATTTGGAGAGGTCTTGACCCAACGCTTTGGCACGACACAGCTCCTCTCCGATCATGGAAACAGTAACTAAGGTGGTGTTCTCCAGCGGTTCCCCATCCTCAGACTGGTTCTGATGGAGACCTCGGGAGCAGATGACCAGCACAAAGTCACAATCCTTCATGTTCTTGCAATGCCACCCCAAACTGCCCTCCTCCATAATGCGCAAGGCCTCCCACAAGTCTAAATGCACCTAAACAGAATAACAATAGAGATAAAGAGTTGAAATAACCATGTTTAGACATTTTTTTCATTTGTGGATACATAAAAAAAATACATTTTAAATGTAGTTTATTTTATCTGTTTAAATAGATAGACATTTTTTATTATTTTATTCATTTTTATTTATATTATTTGATACTTTTGTATAGAGATACTGATGGCCAATGTGGAGATAATATTGTGTTTTTAGAACTGAAAGGACCATGTTAACTAAGCTTAAAAACCGTTCCCGTTAGATGAAATAAAATATAAATATTAGCTGAAAACTTATACAAAGTTGATGTAAACGAAAAAATTATTAGTTATTTATAAATATATAAAAATCTGAGAAAATTACAAAAAACAATAAAAAATTAAAAATATACAAATAAAAGCAAATTCAAAACATTACTAAATACTATAAGAATGCGTAAACAATAGTACAATTACACTGGAAAGAGGGTTTCATTATTTACTATTCAAATGAATTTGTTTTTTTTGTGTTTGTGTTAGGGATGCACCGATCCACATTTTTTCACTTCCGATCCGATCCCGATACCTGATTTTGGATATCGGCCGATACCGATACTTTTCCGATACCAGACCTGTGTTTGCTTTAACATTATTTATCATTATTGTTGATTTTACATGATGCTGAAATAAACACCTCTCTACAAGCAAGGATGATACGTACGTATGTAGCCTATGTCTATATATATATATATATATATATATATATATATATATATTAAACAATAGATAGACAATTAAACAAAGATATACGCATTATACAGGCCTACACAGTGCTTTAATTTCAGGAAGGTCTACTAACATTATTCAGGTATATCGTCTAAAAAGAATTATAATAAAGTAATCAAAAGTAAAATAGCACTGCAAAGTTTATCATAGATAGATTTATGCTTATTAAAGCTGAAGTTATTCATTCAAGAGCTGTGAGTGATTTTCTCTTTGCCTTTGGTTGTTTTATTCTCAGTAATGTCGCAATCGTCACATTTATACTGCTGCCCCTTTAAGAACTAGTGCGGATTTCATTGTCTACTGATGCACCATATTTTCTCCCAACTATTTCCATAAACCGTTTATGTCTAAAATGAACGTAGTTAAGTGATAATCTCCAAGCCGGTCATTTTGACATTTTTGTGCAGGCTACATTTGATCGTTTAGGCGCGCATATGAAGCCCAAAGTATAATTTGCTTGTCTGTTTCGGAGCGCGCGCCGCCCTCTTGCGCAAATTTTGTGCTTTTAATAGCTCTTTTTATCATTAAAAGCGTCCCGCAATTTAGCAACAGCAGAGACGGCATTTTACAACAATTACCGATCGTGCTGATTCTGTCTTAAAGTTTGAGTTTTACGGAGAAATGACAGTGCACCGCCGTGATGGGAAGGAAGTTGGCTACACAGAATGCGGCTATTGTTTAATGTTTTTTTTACCTCAATATATTCTTTAATCTTTGGAAATCAGACTAATATCACAGATCTAAAGTGTAACCAGGCTATGTTTTCTCTGTCGTCACTCATTAAGCAGGGCTGTCGTGTTGTGCGTGCTGTGGCACCGCGTGAGAGATCTCTCTCTCTCTCTCTTCTGGACTGCGAATTGCAAACATGCATCACAGACAAATAGTTTAATTTATACGGCTTTGCAAACATTGCATTTTGCGGTCTTGCTCTGCTGCGGTGTTTCCAGTGTGAAGTATTTCCACCATAGGATTTCCACACAGCGAACATATTGGTAGCTCAATGCTATCATGCTAGCTGGCTGCAAACTGCGGAATGGATTTCTTGAGCGGGCGTCTGTGTGTCTCATTGAGCCCTAGTTTTTACAGTCTATGATTGAGCTGCACTTCCGTTCAGGATATCCATTCCACAGTTTGCAGCCAGCTAGCAGACTAGCAGCCCCGGGGAATCCCTTTTGGAGTCATTTCAGCAGCCAACGTTAAAGCGCAGACATGGATCATAAATATCGGATTTCTCCGCAGGTTGGATCGGAAAAATCCGATACGTGAATTACGCTGGTATCGGTCCCGATACCGATACTGGATCGGATCGGCCCCATCCCTAGTTTGTGTGTGTGTGTGTTAATTTTTTTTCAAAAATACACTACATTCATGAATTGTCTAATAATCTCAAACAAAATGTTTCATGTTTCAGATGGATGGGAAAACAAAATCTTAAAATAATACAAATATTCTCAGCATGCTTTGATTTAATCCTAATACACTTACTTGAGTCGCCATGTGCTTTTGCAAAAAAGCAGCCAGTTGCAACACGACTCTGACGTGGGCAGGACCATCATTACTGGAATAGCAAATCAGAAGACGAGGGGGACGGGTGGGTTTGTCCAGCAAAACACTCTGTCCTTCACACAGTTTTTTGTCATAGTACTGTTCGATGATTTCTGACAAATAGGAAATAACAAACACAATTGCCCATTAGTACAAAACAACGTACATCTTAAGTTTGGTTCACATTGTATGATTTTAGCCGTCTGAGACACACACAAAAAAAAGAATCCTAAACGATTACTCAGATCCTAGGGCAAAATTTGAAGTCTTTGATCACTAGTTTGACATCTTTGCAGACAGCCGATTAATGACCTTTACCCTCAGGCAAAATTGTGTCAGTCTCAGAAGATCTGACGCACGGTCCTGTAATGCGACTTCTCCCACGACAATCATCAATTCAACAAGTCACTGAACGCGTCACGGACTGATGATGTCAAACTTCTTGCATGCGTCTGTTTTTAGCGTATCTTGATTGCCGTTGGCTACAGTCTGACATCAATGACAACTGAGACCCTACAGTATGTGACATTGCTTGACTATTATTTCGGACAAGCAACACTATTATAAATCTTACACTGTGCACCCAGCTTTCATTGGCATTCTCAAAAACACCTTTTAAACTTCACAAATTAATTTATAGTCCTGCCTTTGAGAACAAAATATTCAACATGTATAAATAAAAAGCAGAACACAATGTGACGCTTAGCAGTTTTATCACTGAAGTACAATCACTTATCGATTGGTTATAAAACTCAAACCTGGTCTCATTTTGGTCTGGACTTGTTTCTTCTTCAGTCTTTTCTTGTAGACAGCGATGAAGGTGAGGACTGCGGTAGCAGAAAGCAGGATTCCCACGGACAAGAGCACCATCAGTGAAGGGCTTTCGGTCAAATGTGAGGTTGATGTCTCTGATCGTGAGAGGGAAAAATACCAAACGGATTATGACATTAAAGTCTTTGATAACATAATTGTTTCAAAGGGTGTTGCCTCTTTAAGAGCTGCCAGGCATTTTACTCCACCTGCAGATTCTGTACACGCTAAAGACTAAGCATTGTGCACGTAACAAAAAAATGTGTTTTGCCTTCAGTGTGTACAATAATCTCTAACATGAATGTGAATGTGTGTTCTTTTTTGATTTGACAGTTCAACTTTACCTTCAGAGCTATGTTTAACCACAACAACGAACGTTTTCCTGACTGCATCCACGACATCGGCGGCAATCTGAAGGGAAAAAAATGTAAAAACTACTGAACAAAAAAACATCTGGGAATTATATAGATATATAGAATGTTATATCAAATATTTGTAGAAGCTTATTGGCACGGACTTTTTAATGTGTCTGAATGATTGTGTCCCTGATCTCTCATTCAATATTAAAGAAAGCTAAACAAACACACACCCATTTAATCTGAAGAATGAAGACTCACCTGACAGGTGTAGTTTGTCCCTGCTTGGAGATTCTGCAACCGGTATGTGTGATGTGTCTTGTTGAGACTAAAATCCTAGACATCAGCAAAAATTCTGATTTAATAGTTATCAGGTGAACGTTTGAGAAACTGTATTCATTTCATAATTATTTAAATGATTCATAAATAACATTGATTCATATTACACTTGATTAAATAACAACAATATCTGTATTCTTAAGTCTGTATTATAAACGTTGTTATTAAAGGAGTAGTTCACTTTAAAAAAAAAACTTTTGCTGATAATTTACTCACCCCCGTGTCATCCAAGATGTCCATGTCTTTCTTTCTTCAGTCGAAAAGAAATTAAGGTTTTTGATGAAAACATTCCAGGATTTTCTCCATGTAATGGACTTCATTGGGAACCAAACGGTTCAAGATCCAAATGAGAGTTTCAGTGCAGCTTCAAAGGGCTTTAAACAACACCAGACGATGAAAAAGGGTCTTATCTAGCGAAACGATCGGCCATTTAAAAAATAAAATATATTTATTTTTTTTAAGTTTTATAAGCACAAATGCTCGCCTTGCTCTGTTCTGTGATGAGCCTTCGGGACTCTTCTGTTCAAACTCGTTCATCAAAATGAATAAATCTTTTTTCAAGTCTCGGAGGGTCCTAGATAAGACCCTTATTCATCGCCTGGAGTCGTCTAAAACACTTTGCAGTTTGCACTGAAACTCTCATTTGGACCTTGAACTGTTTGGTTCCCATTGAAGTAAATTATATGGAGAAAATCCTGGAATGTTTTCATCAAAAACCTTAATTTCTTTTCGACTGAAGAAAGAAAGACGTGGACATCTTGGATGACATGGGGGTGAGTAAATTATCAGCAAAAGTTTTTTTTAAAGTGAACTACTCCTTCAATGTTTTATATTTAAAATGTTTGGTTTTTTTAAACCCACCGGTTTGATGCTTGTGTAATTTCGTAGCCCACCTCCGAAACATGATGAAAAATACTGACGGACTTCAAAGTTCTCAGGTGCAAGGTTAAAGGTCACATAAACATCCTGGTTCTCCTGGTGGACCTCAACGTATCTGGGATACCAGTCTATAATGAATGACATGACATGAATGAACGAGCCCGTTCTCATCCTTTAGCGTCACATAGAACGCTATATGACAAAACGGCGCTATACTACGCACATGGCATCGTTTATCGTTAATATAACACGCGAACCCAAGGCGTCATAAATCCTTTAGCGTAATATGAGACTACCCTACCCTACCCCACACCTAAACCTACCCATCACAACGCGTGTTATATTAACGATAACGGGTGCCATGTGCGTAGTATGGCGCCGTTTTGTCATATAACGTTCTATATGACGCTAAAGGATGAGAATGCGTTGGAATGAACACATCTGAGGACCATGTGCAATGATCAACAGGAACACAGAAGACACGTGATGGCTACAACACTCACCTTTCTCACACTCTTCAAGACCATTTTTTTCAGGACATGCTGAAAACACAAATTGTGAAGTAGCATTTGTTAAAGGATTCTCTTAATGTGTAGAGGTGCAAGTTGTCAACATTGTGAATGACTATCAAACTAATTACGTGGTTTGTTTTTAATCAAAAGGGAAGTGCTTACTGCGTGTGAAAAACATTTTCTTCTCATAGGAATGCTCCCACCGCTCAGGGACGGGGAGTGCCATGACAGTCACGACATACTCCCTATCCAAAGACAGATTCGTGAAGGGATCCGAGTAATAGACCTGTGAAAACCATCAAGACAATACATTGCTTGATCTCATGACTTCAGGAACTAGTACATTTGAACTCAGTTATATAAATACAGAAACAGTAAGTTCTTAAAAAGATACTAAAAGCCCTGTTTTGTTTTGTTTTTCCTTATAGTTTGAAAATATATTACACAATAATATAATATAGAATAAAATAACATTGGGCGCTACCTAAGTTGTAGGTTTTTTTACATACCCGATGGGCATGTGCAGGGGTGAGGGACAGATTGCTACCCAGGAGAAAGAGCTGACATGATAATTGAGATCCACCAAGAGCCTGAAGGGTTACTTGAAATCCTCGTAAGAATGCAATACCTGTGTACATCATTGAAATATTAGACAGATACCGAGGGGACGATATATAGATTGAACGACAGATAGGCATTGATAGAATTACAGACAGATGGATAGAACAACAGACAGATGGATAGATGGATGGATGGCTAGAACATGAAACGACAGACAGACAGAGTGACGATCATTACCATATTGACTTGGGTTCCATGATACAGTAATGGTATCAAATGTTGGATCTTTATTGGCTTCAAACTCGATGTGAATATTTTGAGGTGGGTGAACATAATGCTGGCAGACCTCTGGGGTTTCCTGACCTAGAAAATATTGACAAGGCCAAGGTACACAACCTAGCCGAGGAGAGGAGTTACAACACAGTTACACTAAATGAGCTTGTTATTGTAATGAGCTATTTGCACATGACATGAGGTACACTGTCAAAAGCTACTTTGAGATGGTAAAGTTAAAAACATCCGAGAACAAGTGAAAGGCATTTGATTTACATGAGACAATAAGAAAATCCTAACTTTGAAAGCAGCTGAAAATGGAAAATCAAACATACAGATTACAGTTTGGTTCAAGGAAAGCCAAGTGATTCCTGGAACTGCTGTAAACAATTATAATGCAAAACAGCTTGTCTTGTTTTGTGAAATTACCAGAACAACTTAATCCAACAAAACAAGCGAGAGTAATTATCCTACATCACGCAACTCGAATTAACAATTAAAAATGTCAGTCACACTTTTAGTATGTCAACACTGATCGCTGCCTGTGAAAGGCTATTTCAAATCCATTTCATATGTTATCATTTAGCGATGCGGGATGCAGGACAAAGTGTACTGGCCGTGTAAAGCATGCAAAGTCAATGCCAGATTGTTTGATGAGCTTTTTCCCACTAAGCCATCATCCTGAGAAATGTAAAACTCAATCACCAGTTGAGTTGTTTATACACTGATCATTAACTGTGTTCACAGTCATGTTTGTCCATTATCCTAGGGTTCATCTACAAGTTTACATTATTTCACTGGCTGAAAGCAATCCCTTTACTCCTACGAAGCTTTATTTCATTAACTCCTTGAAAGTTTACAATGACCATTGGGTTTTGGCAGAGCTGGATTATGTTGTGTCATTATAGGTCAATATGTGGGTGCTGGATATTGACTTACTTCCAAACGGGCTGGAGGAGGGAATAATGGGAGATATTTGCACATCGTCTGCTGTGATTCTGCAGTATTCACATCTTGGGTCTCCCTGAAAATACACATCGTCCACTTTATAAAAAAAATAGGGAAAATGTGAAATATTACAGATTCTGCACCATTTCTAGGCAACTAAACAAATGTGTAATAACACTGACCTTGTAAATTCCATTAGCCTATACAAAAGGCCAGATTTCTTGCTTCTAATTTTTCAGTTAGAAATCATATAATTTGCGATTTTACACAGAGTGGACTTGGCTTTGTGCTCTTTCAGAACTAGAGACACGCATCCAAACTTTAATCGTGGATAGTAAGAATGCAAGGAAGGGCTTTAGATACTGGATGTGACTAGGATGTGTGTTCGGTTCCGGCTGTAGAGCCCGCGCAGCAGGGCAACTGGGTTACCGTGAGACGCTGTAGTCGCGGGACAAAACCCCGCTCTTCAGTTCCGATTATCATAACAAATTCTCCTCACTCAGTGAAACACCCACTAAGAATCCTGTTAAAAGCGGTTCTATTACAAGGAACGTGAAAATACACCAGCCGCCAGTGCGCCTGACATCAAGGCAAAATTAAAAGTGCTGGCTAATTATAACCGTAAATTCTCTAAGATTATTATTCACGTCGGCACTAATGATGTTCGACATCGCCAGTCAGAGATCACTAAAATTAACGTTAAAGGGGTGTGCGAACTCCTAGTTCACAAGTATGATGTCAGGCACTGTAATTTGCTCTGGCCCCCTTCCGGTCCGTTCACCAGAGTGATGAGAAGTCCTCACGCAACGGCTGGCTGTCTAAGTGGTGTCTGCAAAATAATATAGGGTTCAGAGACAATTGGAAAAGTTTTTGGGGCAGACCTGAGCTGATGAAAAGAGATGGTATTCATCCCTCCTGGGATGGTGCCGAATGCCGACCTTCTCTCTAGTAATATGGCACATCTTATCTTAGAGCTCAAACATGACGATTTGGGGTTCAGAAACAACCCAAACAAGCACAAACACAACCCTAGGTATTTATTTGATACAGTGGCTGAATTAACAAGAAATCAAGCTTACTTCTGAAGTTTCCAAAGAGCACAGCAGTAATGACTTTATGAACTTCTTGCTTACAAGACTGATAATATTAGAGATTCAATTATAAAGTTATGCAACCATCTACTACATTATTACATCAGGCAGTGCATTGTAGTCTCCCTGAGCAAAAATTCCATTCATTTCTTGCAGAGATTTGTCTAAACTTGTTAAATCATCTAAATCAACAACATGTATATAGACCCTATACCAATTAAGCTCCTGAAAGAAAGGCTTCCAGAAGTCATAAATCCTCTTCTGAAGATCTTTGAAAGATAAAAACTTTTAAGCTCGCTGTTATTAAACCTCTTATTAAAACAAAACAACTTGATCCTAGAGAATAGGTCAATTACATGCCAATCTCAGATCTAACCTTTTTGTCAAAGATACTAGAAAATGTAGTATCCTCACAATTATGTTCCTTTTTAGAAAGAAATGGTATCTGCGAAGATTTCCAGTCAGGATTTAGACCGTACCATAGTACTGAGACTGCTCTCATTAGAGTTACAAATTATTTGCTTTTATTATCCGATCGTGGTTGTATCTCTCATTCTCTCCATTAGTGTTACTCGATCTTAGCGCTGCATTTGATACCATCGACCACAATATTGTTTTAAATAGACTCAAACATTAAGTTGGCATTATATGTCGATGATACTCAGGTCTATATCTCTTTGTGCCCCAATGAAACTTGCCAATTCAAGAATTTTAACGGAATGCACAGCTGATATAAAAATTTGAATGACTAGTAATTTCCTATTACTTAATTCTGAAAAAAAAAAAAAACAGAGTTTCTAATAATTGGTAAAATAAAAGGCGGTAGATCATTTTCCATTTAGCACCTAAACTCTGGAACAGTCTCCCTAACATTGCCCGGGAAGCAGACACACTCTTGTCAGTTTAAATCTAGACTAAAAAAACATACACAGAGAAAATAATACTATCATATAAAAATCAATAAAATTATTATTAGGCTGCATAAATTAGGTCAGCCGGAACTGAGAACACTTCCTATGACACTCGAAGTATCTGTTACATCATAAGAAGAATGGCATCTACGCTGATGTCAGTCTATCTGCTTATTAAAAGGTTTACTGTAATCAGCCAACAGTATTCAGATCAGATGGTGGACCTGAGCCTAGACATGACCACAACGCATGATGTAGTCAGCCGGATTTTGGTTCCTTGCCACTGTCGCCTTTTTTCACTTACTTAAGATGGACTGTGATGCTATTTTCTTCTGGAAACAAACTTTGTTGCATTATTTTCCTGTGATCTCCGTTAAGCTGCTTTGAAATTATCTGTATTGTAAAAATCGCCACATAAATAAATGTGACGTCATGCTATAATCAATAATAATCAAACTAAATAAAGCAGACAGATACTGCAAAAAACAAAACAAATGATCATGTACCTGACCTGAAGCAACCAGAAAAACAAGATATAGTGAAAAGGCAAAAAAAATATTGAAGCACGAGAGAGAACCAAAGGAGCAAAAAGAAAAGACCGAGATTAAGATCAGTCTGTGAGAATGAGTGAGACGAGTGAACGTGAAATCCCTCGATGAACACTTTGCGACAATCCAGCATATTTAAATGAATTTCAGTAATGACAATATTGGCAAAAAAAAAAAAAACAACATTTAATTAATTTGATTCATTTGATGAGTGACCTAGAAATCATACACTTTTTACATATTTTATGATTAAAAAAAATCTAAACCCTTATTTCCAGGTGCAAATTACATTTTGAAATCCAGATTTTCAGTTGGGTCTCATTGGAGAATTATGAGTTTAAAGTTATATTTATTTACATAACAATTAATTTAATCCTTAGCGAAATTAATAAAAACAGTACTGCTTATTCCTTAAATGTTGTTACAGCCGAATGGAAAAGTAAAAGTATGAAGTCTTACCAAGCGGATGCATTCAAGCGTGCAACTCTGAGGTCTGTAAGATTCACCATGGGCGCCGAGGGATAAACTGACCAGCAGGAGCAGATCCAGGGTCAGTGTGGGTGGCCTCATCCCACTCCCTTTACCTGCCTGAAGGACACTGAAAACCGTCTTCAAACCCCAACACGACTATGTCCTCAACGCAGATAAGCCAGGTCTCTTGAAGAACTGAAGATCACTTGAGTGAAAGCAGAGGGGGTGGAACGGAAGGGGAAGGGAGGAGGTAGGCAGAGGGTTGGGAATGAAAACAACAGCAGTTGAGGGAGTGGTGGCCTGGGGGGGGGGAGGCTGTCAAAATCCATCTGCTGTGCCACCAGGTATGCTTAACCTGATTTACTGCTTGAAGCTGCGCTTTTGGCTTAAATGTGCAAACGGAATAATGACCACCACACCACCACATATTCCTGCAGGACTAACCAGCCAATGTCCAAAAATAACTTTCCGCATCTGTGAAAACAGATTTTGTTCCCCTAAATGCCTTTCCAGGAAAAACACCATGAGAGATTTATAGCCTGTGGTTTTTACGTGACTTTTTATACCTTGTGTTGATTTTCAATGGGGACGTTTCATTACAGAAGACTACAAATATGTCAAAACTTGAACAATAACAATCTTTTAAAAAAGTGCCTGTAGTAGCGATGGAGCAATCATAAAATGATTCGACAGGAAAACACACAAACGGTACATAAACGGGGAGTTTATTTTTAAATATGATTCAAGAGATGATTGAAACACTCAACGGACTCTATTTACAATCAAGAAGGCAAACATCAGATGCGTTGACAAAAAGACGTGTCAGGTTAGTTGTGTGCAAGATCCGACTACGAGCGTTTGACAAAGAATGTTTACGATCGGCCTCGGTTTAGACCTCATGTTCACCTATATACAATGAAAACGTGGGTGCAAACAGTTATAGCTATTCAGAAATGCTACGCAAGATAAAGCATTTTGGTGCCTGATGTCAATAAAACCAACAAAACATTAAGATGGTTCAGGAACTCTCTTGTTCGTCTCGTGGATGTGGCGTCTCACCGAATCTGAAAAGCAATGCAAAACAGTCTGTAAACATTTCATCTACAGTACAGAAAGCCCGTTTAGCTATTGCTGGAACACATTAGTTTTGGTTAGGACCGTGTCATGATCAAATACGTCAAGATCACAGAGCTTCTTTTATATGGTTCTACTACTAAACATGTGGCTGCAGTAAATTTTAGGGACTTTCACTCAACTCGAATTTCAACATAAGGTCTTTAGTGGAAGATATACTCACTGTGTATTTGTCCCACTTTTTTTCGGGGTCATAAGGCTCCCAACGGCTGGCAGGGAAGATGTGTTTGTTTTTTTCATACCAGCTCCTCAGCACCACTTTTCCTGCATGAGACTGGACAAAGAACCACAAAGAGCTTTGAATTCAGCCGAAGCTCTATCAAAACCGACTGGCTTCCATGTGTTTTCAATATGAGTCAATGTGCATGTTCACCATGAAACATTGTGTTTGCAAGTTTCCATGTAACTACAACTAGGAAAAATGTGTCCATTTACGCCATACGTACATTTACGTGTCCATTGCTTCCATTTACGAGAATCATATCTCGTAATGCCCCAAAACATCACATTTACATGCAGGTCTCTTCCTTTAAACTTGCGTGGTTCTTGCCCAGAATATAGACCAGACATTATGCTGACATTATTACCTCATCTTTCTCAACTGTGGCATCGTTCACCAGCCGAATGTCCTCATGCACATCAAAATTGAAAAGGGGCCCTGAAGAAAAAGAGGAAGGTCTCAATTCAGCACCAAAAACAAACATACAACATGAAAATAACAGGCTAATGCTAAATACAATCAGTTATCTTTATATTATAAAATATCAGAGGAAAGTCATGTGTGAAATACAGAAGCCACATTGAAACCTGTTCAACTGAATGTGGTAGAGGAAGAAGGAACTCACCACTTTTGCCTCTCGCCTTTGTCACGATGAAATCATAGAAACTGTGGTGCTGAAAGAAAATCGGATAACTATAAAAACTGTGATTTATTACCACCTGTCTTTGCAATCAGGAAAAGACTTCCTAAAATGCCCTTAAAACATTGTAAAGCTGTTTACGTTGTACTTGTAAATGTTCCTGTGACAAAACCTGGAATTTAGGCGATGTACATTCATGTACAGAAGAAAAGTGCATTGTAAAAATGACAAATCTCGCAGTGATTTAAAAGAGACGTAATTGGTCTAACAAATGAGGTGTTTTATAAGCAATAACATTTACAGTTTTGTTTGGGGGAAACTTTACTCACATGCGGGATTATCAAATCCTCTTTAATGTACATTAGATGCTCCACTCCTGCTGATCTGAAGGACACAAATAGGCTTTAATATTATCTCACTTTAGAACAAAAAGTCTTGATTTTGTCCATTGAGCTTTCATTTAATACCAGCACACTTTTCTTTTATAGAAATTTATATTCATCATTGATATTACTCAATTCTGAAGAAAACGAACATGTTTTTGTAAATGCACACACACACACACAAATAGATTTAAATAAACTCTAAATGTGTTAACTGACTATCTTCACTGTCTACTAAATCTAAGAATGTTTTATTTTATAGCAGGTGACAATAAATGCATTTACCTCAGCTCACTGAAATCTTTTCTCAAAACTTCCAGGGCCCTTTGGAGAAACTGCTGCATTGTGTTGCCTTTCTTCATCTACATGGGCACATACACAAATATTATAGTATATTAAACTCAGTTGAGAACATTTTTACAATACAGAACATGTAACATCTTGTGCATGTAGTTTCCTTAAATTAGATAATCTGATAATCTGTTCTGTACCTTGACAGTTTTACGATGCCCTGAGCCATCCCAGTAGCTGAAAGTGATTTCAATTTCTTCACCTAAAAAAAAAAAAAAAAAAAGACAGGTTGAAGCACAGGTCTGTAATATCAACTGATCAAAATATGACTAGACGAGTTGAAATGAATAAAGGAATAAGTCAACAGGTTCAACTGCACTCTTGGCCAGGTTCAGAGATAGCAAACAAAAGGTAATCTCCATAACAGCACATGATGATCTTAAATCTTACTTTTGATCTTCTCTTGTTTTCTTTCCCACTCCTGCCGGAGTTCCTCTCTTAAACGATTCTCTTCTTCCTGAAACGCACATTTTACTCACAATTACACATACAAAATGTTGTATTGTACTGTTTCAACAACATACAGACTACAAGCCTACGAGTCTTTAAAACGGTTCTTTAAAAAAATGGAAAGCATTTTTAAGGGCATATCAAAGAAGCTCATAAATACTGAATCTATAGCTTATATATAGCTTATAACCTCGACAGACGACCTTAAAAAGTGTTATTGAAAGTTATCTGTAAGCCGTTAACATGCACGTCTTATCGTTGCAAACTGGCCAATTTCCTGATAGAATGAAAGTAGCAAAAGTGATTCCTCTTTTTAAGGCAGGAGATGTCCACTGTGAGACACCAATGTGTCCCTGAGCAAGACACTTAACTCCTAGTTGCTCCAGAGGCGTGCGACCTCTGACATATACACGCATACAAACACATACATAGTGCTAATTCCTCTCAAGGATCATCTATCAATCTCTTAACAATTCAGTTTTTTTAATTTCTGGAAACAATCCAAAGCTTTTCAATAAAACAGTTGATGCATAAATATGACATGTATGGTTCAGATATTCACAGGATAAACGCAAACAAGACCTTCGTGACAAAGTAGATGTTATCTGTCAGATCTAAGGATCTTAACAGTTGACACGCCTCATTGAAAACTGACTGGCAATTAGCCAAAGCAGAAAAAACAATCACAACAAAACCATAATTCTTGTGACAGTTGACAAATTTGGTATGCAGCTTTGTGATTAAGCTCAGGCTGATGTCTCAAAGTGTAAAACACTGCCCAGAAGAGGCTTGTTAAAGACGCAGTAAGCGATTTTTGAAAAAAAAACGCTGTTGAAAAGTGGATCGGACTAAGCATCCAAACACACTTGTAGCCAATAAGCAGTAAAGGGCGCACTTTGAAATTAATTTTTGGTATGTTTTAATTTACCTCAAGGGCATCCAAGATGTAGGTTTCCACAGTATTTTCAATTTTGATATTTTTAGGTCAAATCGTTCTTGTCTGTCAGTCATATAATGCTGGTCTATGGTCACCACCTCAAAGAGCATGCACAGAGAAGTCCAGATTAAACATGATTTAATGACTCACAAATGTAAGTACACATTGATGGCCTAAGACATGAAACGGGTGGTTTGGTTTGTGTGAGAACACGAACAGTATTTTTATCGTTTATCTCTTATATCTCTTTGGTCTGCGCAAGCGCCGGAAGTGATCTCGACGGTAGTGAAGAAGAGTTCACGCGAGCATACGTAATTGTTTTATTACGACGGTTTAAACATCCTGGATAAGCGCAAATTAGTACCATTTTAATTAGCCGTCTTACCTACAATCTTTGTTCTGTGTAAACAATGAGTGACGTACACGAACGAGAGATTACTTCCGGGGGTTTCCGGCACTTGTGCCGACCGAAACGCCTTCAGATCACTTGGACGTGGCAGTGATTACAAGAGGTTTAAAATGATATAAATCCTGTTCGTTGTCTCACACAAACTGCTCGTTTCGTGTCTTAAGCCATCAATGTGTACGTACATTTACGACTTTGGAATTTGGACTTCTCTGTGCATGCTCTTTGAGGTGGTGACCATACACCTGCATTATATGACTGACAGACTATGTAATGCAGTCACTCCTAATGGCCACTTGGGGGGCTGAATTTTATATATATATTTATTGTAGTGTTTTAAAAAATAAACTAAAGCCCTATTCGCATGGGATTAGTAATATCTGGGGACCTCGTGTGATTTAGAATTTTCCTGCAAATTGTGTAGTTGTATGGTGTCTAGCGATATGATCCAGCACCCAGAATACAATCAAAACACTTCAACACTGCCTCCATTCTTCGCCTGTAATAACCATATATAAATAACCTATATAGCCATACCCTACACACAAATATTATTTTTTTGCAACAGCAATTATGTTCATGTAAATAAAATAACGAAAATCTAATGTACTTTTTCAGTTATTGTATTTTATAGGCAAGTTTGCTAACAGGAAATGTCATGTTTTTAATTTATAAAGTAAATTGATTGCATTTAAATTAATAAAAAGTACAGACTGTCACAGAATATCATATCATAACTGCTATTTTTAATCCTACTTTTGATACATTATTTCAAGAAATCCAATACAAACATAAATCAATTAGAGAAATGTATTTCTTTTTTTAAATACCTCTCTGTCTCTATCTGGCAGGAAACTCGTGTCCACATCTGGGTTTTTCCCTAGTTTTTTCTTTTTTACAGGTATGCCTGTTAAAGACAATGACAAAAAAATTAATTAAATTAAGTTAAAATAAATAATCCATTAAAATAATGCATAAAAATAAATCTATGTTGGTCAGAAATAAGGTATATAATTATGTGCTGGATTTAATCTAGGCAGCAGTAATGCGTAGAAATTTGTTCCACTTCTGTGTAAAATGCCATACATATCTCCTCCTCAATTTCCTCTTCCTCCTCTTCTTCCTCCTCCTCCTCCTCCTCCTCTCCTTCTTCCGGATTGAAGGATAAACTGGCAATCTTCCTTTTCTGCTCTTCCTTTCTTTTCTTCTCCTTCTGCTTCTCCAGTTTCCTACAAGAAGAGACCAAACATGAAGCTTTAAAATCAAACTTCACACAGAATTTAAGAGAAAAAAGAAACAAAGAAAAGTAGGATGCCTGGAGGGCGCAATGCAAGGATCTACAAAAACATAGCCTTAAAATGATTTCATTCAATCATATGGAGAAAAAGACACCAAGCAGGAGAGAAGCAAAGTTCAAATAACTGAAAAGGCCTTACAGCTGTAGCTCTTTTGACTGCTCCTTCTTGGCAAGCTGTTTCTCTCGTTCTTTGACCAGAGCTTCCTGCTTCGCTTTCATGTCATTAAGAGTCACCAGACCTGCAGAGAAAAACAGCCTTCACTCACAAAGTGATTAAGTATGCTTAAATTAAATAATTCTGAAGGAGGTTGTTGCCAAAGTCTTATGACAATCTAATAATAATCAAATGACAGCCTTAGTCATAACACAAATCTATAACCCTTCCTGAATAACTACAAGAAAAAAAGAAAAAAACATTACAGACGTATTTCAGAATCATAACAAGTCCTTTCATTTTTAATGCTCACTTACCAACAGTGCTGGACTTAAGCTCTTGCTCCACAGCATCATAATGAGCGGAGAACTTTTTATCAATGTTGGATTTCACCATGTTGTCCTAGAAAGGAGAAGGTGAAGTTCAGTTACGGGAGATGTTTTACATAAATTATGAGCAGTATATATTTATTTGAGCTGCATAGATTGTACTGATACTGTGTATATAACAATATAACAATATTCTACAATGATTATAGTTATATGATGCTTAAAGATCAGTAGTTTAAATGCTGTGCTCCCAAAATAGAATGTTGTATCATTTCAACATTGCTTGAAGGGTGTGTTTTACAAATGTGTCTTTAAAACAAATGATATGTGTCTTGTTATACAATGGTATGTATGTCATATTTAATCATAGTATTAAAAAAAAGTGTCCAAGAAGTGGTCCATAACAATGTGAACACATACAAATATAATTTTACAGGCACATGATTTTTAGTAAACTAGTGGACAAGTCCCTACTACAAAGTTCTACTATTTCATGGTCCGCATAAACATGTATATGTATATTCATACGCAGAGTATGAATCTTCATACACTTAATCAAAATTCAATTGTTTACTAGTTTATTAAAATCATGTGTGTGTGCATATATATATATATATATATATATATATATATACCACACTACGTTATAAATGAACCTTTTCATGTGACTGTACTGTCTAACATGGTCAATAATAAGCATAACCATGATGTTCTAGGTTTAACAATATGTAATATCCAATATATAAATGGATACTATATAACGTTATATATTCCACACTTTTGAATTTGCATCTATTTATTGGAGGCATTTACTGAGGGCAGGTTGAATGGCCAGTGTGTTTATATGTTTTGTGTTTGTTATTCGGTTTCGGGCACACTTGCCTCTGCTATCTTCTGCTTCAGCTGCTCGAGCTGTTCTCGCTCTCTTTCTCTCTTCTTCATGAGCTGCATCGCTCTCCCCGCTTCACTTGCCGCTCCTTTATACTGCGCCATTGCGACTCTTCCACAAGACACTCAGAAAAAGAAATGAAAACACTGAAAAAGCGAGACAACTACTGAATTGAGTGAATAAACAAACGAGAAACTTCTCGACTAAAACACAAGCGGTTGTGGGTAATTTAACGCAGGACTGCTTCCGGTTAATGCGTGAATAAACTGCATTCCAAAGTAAAAGTCCTTGCATAAATACGTTCATAAAATACATTTATCATTATCAATGCATTATTATTTTTTTAATTGCTGTTGATGATAACAATTATAGTCGTTTTATATGTTATGCATGATTTCATGCTCTTACTAAAAGATTTTCATTTATTCTTTTATGTACAAATCACTTTTCAAAGAGTATTTTACATAGAAATTTATATACAAATGAGGTTGATTTAAATATCCCCCAATAAATCTAATACGTCATTATTTATTATTTCAAATTAAGATTTTTAGTTTCTGTCTTCAGATAAACCTTTATGCAACTCGTGAACATGGGCGGACACTTTAAACAAAAGCCCTTGTTTAGAACAAGTGATTCTGCAATCGATTCTTAGCCCTGGATTGAATGAGGGGAGATTTGGATGGAGATGAAGGCGATGGTGTCCTGTGCCGGGCTTTTGCTTCTATTTGCGTGGCTTTCTCTAAGCCAAGCCCTTTATTTCCACATCGGAGAGACGGAGAAGAAATGTTTTATAGAAGAAATACCCGATGAAACCATGGTGATCGGTACGTCCATTGTCAAATCGGCTCTCTGTGATCGGTTAGCTTTGTCGGTTAGCTGATTCATCCATCTGGATTTATCAGTAGAAATATTCACTTTTTGTTTCATTTATTACACTCAACCTGAAGACAGCTGATATGAAATTAGATTTTAGGTATGGATGTGATTATGTGTCCAAATGAAACAGGGCTTTGAGTAGATCAGCATGATCAAGGATGTGGCAGGTGCAGGATCCTGCTTGGGTACCTGAGAAACAGGTGCAACCAGTTCCTTTCTGACAGCAGCTACAGCCTGGATTTATCCCTTGTTTATAGTAATCATAAATAACAGTTATGATGACAGGAGACAATGCATGTATATTTGATCTATAATATCCATACTGCATAATTAATAATAATAACATCCTGTTCCTCTTATAATTATGTTTATCAGTTTTAATTTGTGACGCAAATGATCACTGTGTTGGGTTTTATTTGTGTTTTTTCTTTCAGGAAGATACAGGACACAGCTGTGGGACAAACAGGCTGGCTCTTTTCTCCCGTCCACCCCTGGATTAGGCATGCATGTGGAAATCAAGGACCCTGAGACAAATGTAGCCTGTCTTTGTTTACACTCTACATTTCAAACATGCCTGATATATAACAATTACACAAATACAAATGCAAGTTTACTTCTGTGAAATCATATTCTCTCATTGTTTATTTCAGATCATTCTGTCCCGTCAGTATGGATCAGATGGACGTTTCACCTTCACGTCCCACACACCAGGCGAGCATCAGATCTGCCTTCACTCCAACTCCACCAAGATGGCACTGTTTGCTGGAGGAAAACTGGTACAACTGTTAAACTTATGGAGCAGAAGATAAATATAGAGATCAGTTTAAGTGCTGAACACAAAAGAAGATATTTTTGACGAATGTCGGTAATCATACAGTTGATGGACCCCATTGCCTTCCATAGTTTTTTTTCTTTTTTCTTCATACTATGGAAGTTAATGGGGTCCATATAAACTGTTTGGTTACTTTCTTTTGTGTTCAGCAGAAGAAAGACATGCTTACAGGCTTGGAACAACTTGAGGGTGAAATAAACTATATTTATTCATATTTTGTCATTTTACTTCTTAATTTTGAGTAATAAGCTGTCCAATATGCAATCTCTATATTTAACACATTACACCCAGTAGTATTTGTGTCAAATATATTGTTATTTTAGTATTGCTCATATACTATTATAGTATTTATTCACATTTTGACATTTTAATTAAAACATCGGAGTAATAATCTGCCCAATATGCAGTTTCTATATTTAATAAATTACATCCAGTAAAATTAGTCAAATACAGTGGTTTTTTTAATATTATTTATACTAATATAGTATTTATTCATATTTTGACATTTTAACTAATAATTTTGAGTAAGAAGCTGTGCAATATGCAGTTTTCGTATTAAAATTACATCCAGTAAAATGCAGTGTTATTTTAGTATTATTTATACTAATATAGTATTTATTCCTATTTTGACTTTTTAACTAATACTTTTGAGTAATAAGCTGCCCAAAATGCAGTTTCTACATTTAATAAATTACATCCAGTAATATATGTCAAATACAGTGTTATTTTAGTATTATCTATAGTATTTTATTCATATTTTGATACCTTAATTAATGGTTTTGAGTAATGAGCTGTCCAATGTGCAGTCTCTATATTTAATAAATTACATCTCGTAATATTTTTATGACAAATGCAGTGCTATTTTAGTATTATTTATATACTATGTGTGCTTTTTTTATTACTATGGTATATTATAGTTTTGTTTTTTAAACATTTCTTTATTTTTTTATTTCCATTTCAGTCATTTTCTTACTTCAGTTATTATTTTATATTCGTTCAGTTCTAATTTTTGTTTTAGTTTTCCCCCATCTAATATTTCTGTTTCATTTGATTCAGTTAAGAAGCTGATTTTGAATAGTTTTACTTAATAACAACACTGGTCAAATACAATATAAATATGGATCATTTTCAAGTTTTGAGATGACTTCAAGATATGAGAAAGTCACTAATTTCAATATAATACAGTATAAGTCACTGAACAGTAACATGTGAAACCATGCTGTCTTACAGAGAGTCCACTTGGAGATTCAGGTTGGTGAGCACACCAACAACTACCCCGAGATCGCAGCCAAAGACAAACTGAGCGAGCTGCAGCTGAGGGTCCGACAGCTCCTGGATCAGGTGGAACAGATCCAGAAAGAGCAGAACTACCAGCGGGTGAGTTTGAGCTGCAGAAACTAGTTTTGGTTTATGGGTACAGTAGGCCGACAGAAGCAGGTTCCTGCTCAAGATGTCTAATATTATTTTGGGCATCTCGTCTTGTTGATATTAGTACTGTATCTAAGGCTGTTGACACCTGGTATTAAGATACTTTTTGGTCAATCGTATCAAAAGTAGACGCATTCCTATTTACGCCTGTATCTTTTGTCTACTTTCAACCACTTCTGTACTGATTTCTTAAATGGTAAGGGTCTATACATGGGCTTTATCAAATCTTTCGATCTAATGGACAACATAAGCTATTTAAATATAACGCGATAATTTCCTACTACTCAAGGTCGCTTTAGTAGTGTGTGGAATCTGACAGTTATGGTAAGGGGTGTAACATTTCTGAAACACGCACAACTGGTCCGGCCGACCAATCAGAGCACACTTTTCAGAAGGAGGGGCTTCACAGAGAGGCCGGAACTAAAAAGAGCGCTACAGAAAGGCTGAGAAGAGATGTGAAATATGTGAAAATTGTGTTTTTTGAACATTCAAGCATGAAAACCTTATAGTAGACCCCAAAAACAAAATCAAAGACTTTGTAAAAGGGTATAATATGACTATAATAATATCTCAATTATACCAAAATAACACTTATCTAGTTATCAATGTTAAATCATACAGTATCCATAGGTTTGTATCGCACTTACAAGAAGTTGTGTTTCCATAGTATCGTGAGGAGCGTTTCCGTATGACAAGCGAGAGCACAAACCAGCGCGTTCTCTGGTGGTCTATCGCTCAGACCATCATCCTCATCATCACTGGCATCTGGCAAATGAGACATCTCAAGAGCTTCTTCGAGGCCAAAAAGCTGGTGTGAAAAGCAGAGAGCATTTCAAAAACACTAACCCATTTATTGCCATTGGGTTTCAATGCTTTCTTCAGTTCAACATTGTTTTCAGCAGAGCTTTGAATTAAGTCTTAAACATGCAGAATATTAACAACCCTTAATTCTGCTCTATACCTGATACCCATTTATCATTCATTAATCATAAATGTCTAGAATGGTGTTCAAATTACTAAAGAGTGAGTGTGATATGAAAATGTTAAAGTGATGATCATTATGGGTGCATGGAAACTACTGTTGACTGTAAGGCTGCATTACTGATAAATGCGAAGTATCAAGCCAGCTAATCATTTAAGCGTTTCTAAACATTTTTTAATATGTATATATTGAGGTGTATTGAAGATTTTGGTAAATTTGTGGCTTTATTTTCATGCTCTATCTGCTCTAAACATCCTCAAACTGGTTTTGTTCTTGATCTTGAGGGGAAATGATTCAAACAAATTGATTGTATCTTGCATAGTAGCAGTTTAGACCAAACATTAAATCCATATTTTAGGGATTTTCTTTCTCTTAGAGACAAAATGTGATTTTTGTTGTTGTTGTTGTTCTAAGTCGTCCGTTTCTTGGTTTATTTATTTAGCGCATTGACCAATATATTGATACATATAATTAATGTAGCTACAATGAGCAGGAATGTCTGTAATTTAATGAAAACTTTTGGTTTTCTGGGTTCTTATTCGATTTTAAGACTATATGTTGTTTATAGGGTATTTGGACATTTTTGTACTGGCTTCTTACAAGTACCAATTTATAAAAACGCTGGTTTGCATGACACACAATGGCAAAATCCTCCATGTAATGTGAAAAATTGAAGGTTATTTAACGCAAGTGTCATTCAAGCTTTGTAATAAATGATATATCTGTGCACACAGTGTGCATGCACATACTTGACTGTTGCTTGGTAGTCGGTTAAAAAAAACATTGTTTACATGCATTCATAAACATTGTCTTTGTTTGTATTTTAGTTGGGTTTAAAATGTTTTTCGAATTAAAGGTTTTAAATTGACATATGTTCGGTCTTCATGAATGAGTGGCATACTGCATTTCACTTATGATAGGATAATATTTTTTTATATATAAATATACATTTAAAATGTATAAACTAAATACTTTTATTCAGCAAGGATGCATTAATTTGATCAAACATGACTAAATGCATTTGTAACGTTACAAAAGATTTCCGTTTTTTTTAAAATAAGTGCTGTTCATTTTAATTTTCTTTATACCAAAGGATTACGACGATTTATCACGGTTTGTATAAAAGCATTAAGCAGCACCACCGTTTTCAACATTGATAAGAATAAGAAATATTTCTTGAGCAGCAAATCAGCATAAGACTCTCGATTTCGGAAGGATCATGACACGAGTAAATGGTTATAAAGTGTAATAATATTATTTTTTACTGTATTTTTGATCAAATAAATGCAGCCTTGGTGAGTGACTTAGATACAAGAACCAAAAAAAAACTAAAGTTATCTTTATATGCCATACAAACCATTTAATTTTCTCTTATTTTATTGCTCAACTCACCTAAATCAATGAAATATCTACAATTCAACTATCAACTGACAAGATACAAGATGTTATTTGCCACACTTATCAGAAAAAAAGGATGCTATAATTTCCGTTTTGGCTTTTCACAACTGACCACAAACAGTAAACCCATTAGTTTGACATGATGGATTAATCCAAAATTTCAAAATTAAAAATTATGCGATTATCCTCTATACACGAATCTAAGAATCAGAACAATCTCTCTCTTGCATAGTAAATTGCCACAGACCCTCAGCATCTTTATCTCCATAAAACAGCCCGTCTCTACGTCGATCTCATTTCACATTCCTATGTTCTGTACTGAAACCAATCTGGCTGTTGATCAGTGCTAAATCCAACACCAGTGTTTAGGGTGACATGAATTACTACATGAATAACATAACACTACGCACGCACACGGCAGTCCCGATACATCTCACTGACAGCTTTCACAGCAACAAGTGAATACAGAAGCAATACCATAAATGTGCTATTCATATTTACATTTATGATTTCGAACAAAACAAATTGACACACTATAAAATATACCTACACACTTTGAGGAACAAAAAAATATCCTACTGTTTTAATTGAATGTTAAAATGACTTACAACTGAACTGATAGTGTCTAATCTGACTGAAATGTCCGAAATAATACTTCACAACTACAATTGGCACAACAAAACTGAGCATGTGCTGACCCTGTATCTGCTAAAAATAATCGCAAAACCAACGCTAAGAATTTGACAAAGGGGTGGAGGACACTTCTAGAGATCTTTAGATAATAAAAACACCTTGAGGAAGTAAATTTAGTATTCCAGTTATTAAATTGCACCTCTTTTTGCCACAGAAGACCAGGTCAGCAGCATTAGTTAAGACATATTAAAGGCCCTTGACTGGTGAATGGTGAGCCCAGTCATTGGGGAAAAAGCCCAAGAGGTCCCACGTTTAGTTCAGTAACCTTCTCCCCGCATCATTCAATGGTCCGTGACTGTGAGCCGGTCCATTTTCTTGGCTGCTTCCTCACATACGACCTTTGGCTTTTTCTCTGGACTGGGGCTCGGGGTGTTGGGGTATTCTCTAGTGCCGAAAATAGTGCTGCCGACGCGTATGTTGGTGGAGCCGACCTCGATCTAAATGGAGAAACATTTCAAATGGATATTAAATAGATCAAAAACAATTACAATAAAGTTATGTGCCCCATTATGCTATATTTTGTTTTGGGAGTCTCCTACAGTAAGTTTACATCCATTAACGTTAATTAAAAAAACACTTTCTCATAATATACATTGCATTAATATTAATATATACATTAAAGATCTGTCTTTAAAGGAGTAGTTCACTTTAAAAAAAAAACTTTTGCTGATAATTTACTCACCCCCATATCATCCAAGATGTCCATGTCATTCTTTCTTCAGTTGAAAAGAAATTAAGGTTTTTGATGAAAACATTCCAGGATTTTTCTCCATATAATGGACTTCAATGGGAACCAAACAGTTCAAGGTCCAAAAGACAGTTTCACTGCAAACTGTTCAAAGGGCTTTAAACGATTCCAGACTATGAATAAGGGTCTTATCAAGCGAAATGATCGCTCATTTAAAAAATAAAATAAAAAAGTTTAAGTTTTATTAGCACAAATGCTCGCCTTGCTCTGTTCTGTGATGTACGCTCGTGACTCTCCTGTTTGAACTTGTTCATCAAAATGAATGAATCATTTTTCGAGTCATTTCGTTCGTTGAACTGCACTGAAACTGTCTTTTGGACCTTGAACTGTTTGGCACCCATTGAAGTCCATTATATAGAGAAAAATCCTGGAATGTTTTCATCAAAAACCTTCATTTCTTTTCGACTGAAGAAAGAAAGACATGAACATCTTGGATGACATGGCGGTGAGTAAATTATCATCAAAAGTTTTTTTTTAAAGTGAACTACTCCTTTAAACCAGAGGTTTTCAACCCTGCTCCTGGAGACCCACTGCCCTGCTAAGATTATATCCAACCAGCTTCATCTTGAGATTTTCCAAGCTCTGGTTTAGGTAACAGTGACCGGACAGTGGGTCCCCAGGAGCAAGGTTGAAGACATCTGCTCTAAACCCCTCCTTTCCAAGAGCCTACTCTTCTCTAATTGGTCAGATGGGCCAGTCTGTTGTGATTGGTCCAATGCTTGCAGAGCGTGTCAGAAATGAAACTATCATCATATCGGAATTTCAGCTCTGGAATTAAGACTAGAATTACTGATGATGCATTTCAGGCAGTTAAACTCGGTTCTTTTGAAACTCTGCAGACCTTTCACATTCACTAACAGCTACATTACTATATCCTAACAAGCATAATGAGGGCACTTCAACACTGAGAGCACATACAACTGAAGAGCGTTTTGAAAGAAAGCAACACCTACCGCATGTTCAAAGTCATTAGACATGCCCATACTGAGTTCAATCTGCTCTACTGGGATCTTCAGACTCTCACAAACGTCAGCACGATGTTTCAACAGCATCTACATTCAACATACACATTCATTTACATTTCGCATACTCTGTATGCGGCTAAATTGTGTTTCGTAAGTTGATTTAATGAAAATATCCATTTCAAATATATGTGGTACTTTTTATTCAGCTTTCTATTCATCAAAGGATTAATATTTTGAACATTGATGAAAAATATATATGTCTTGAGCACCAAATCAGGATATTAAAATGATTTCTAAAACAAAATGTGCCACTGAACCTGGGGGAATAATGCTGAAAATTCCGCTTTGCTGTCACAGAAATAAGTTGCATTAAAACAGATTTGAAAATATATTAATATTTCACAATATTACTGTTTTTACTGTATTGTTGATCAAATGAATGCAGCCTTGGTGAGCAGAAGAGACTTTTGAATGGTACACTCTTAAAAATAAAGTTTACAAAAAGTGTTTTTTGCAGTTATGCCATAAAATAACCATTTTTAGGAAACTTGTGCAAAGCAAAGGTTCTTTAGATGGTAAAGGTTCTTCATGTAACCTTGTTTTTAAGAGTGCTGACGCACCTGGAAGTCGGGGTTGGGGCCTTCACTGAGGTCGTAACCGTACCGGCCGATCGTCATGAGCCCGGCGAAGTCAAGAGCAGAACACTGAGATACGGCATGTTTTACCATGTTTACAGTCTCATCAGGTGGCAGGCCATGTTTACCTGATAAAACACGGCCAAGAGAGACCATCACGCTGAGGTTTCAGAAAAACAGTTATCTGATACACTGAGAAAATATTGCATGATAATTGTGTGTTTTTGTAAGACATGCGCCCACTGTGACACTGCAACTATCATCCTGTCCCAAAGCGAATTATCAAACAACATCTGAACTTTTGATGTCGGCTTTTTTGACAACATCCCATAACAAATCTGGATCCCACTATGATGCTCCCAACTGTGAATCTCTAAATTTGACAAACAAAGAGCATCTAATAAAATACAAAGCATCTCAAGACGTGACTTCATGACATATAAACACATTTGCTAGTCTATTTTAATAATGAATAAGAAAGTTGGTTGAGCGATATTTAAATAAATAAAGATTAAAATGTATGAGATCTGAGATCGCCCAAAATTCTTGATTAAATCATTATATATAAGCTAAATACTGCATGCATATTTCTATAAGAGAGTTTTTAACATTTTCAGAGCTGATGTTAATAGGAAACAAACAATTATTTGGGCGCAGAACACTCACTTTCCTCTCCGCTGGTGTTGATCTGAATCATAATCTTTAACCTGTGTGTATTGGCAGATCTCATTTTTTGCCACGAGCTGTTGACTTTTTCAGCCAGCTTCACAGAGTCGATCGTCTCTACCATATACAGGTTTGGGACTCCTGTGATTGAAAAACAAATAACCCATAAATGTCTGATGCAATCACTACGAATTAAGTGTAAATCTAGGCTGTAAATGATACTCATATTTTTAGGTCAAGCTAAATGCAAATTAAAGTTGACTTTAGTAGAGTTGCTTTGCTCACCCAAGAGTTTGTTGACATTATTCTTTTGCAGATGACCGATAAAATGCCATTTTATTTCAGGACATGACAAGACAACCTACAAAAGAAGTTTTAGATCGATCAAGACATACTGTATGATCAAAAACAACTAAACAAATACATTCAGATTTGCCTGACTACATACCTGGGGATGGGAAGCTTTCTCAACAAGTTCATTTACCTGCAGAAAAGGGGATATTTCATATGAACAAATTGGCAAATGCAGTCGTGCATGCATACTTAATTATTTACTCACATAATTCTCTCCAAAGTTTCGTTGTCCATGTTTGTAAGCCTCCACCACCATCTCCGGTGGTTTAGTCTTACTAACGGCAACCAGCCGAGGGGCTATACATGGTAACGTCTGGAATAGAAACGTAAAATACTGTCATTTTTTTTAATAATACAGCAGAAATAAATGTATTAAGGGACAATATTTGCCCCACTGGTGCAATTTTTGCTTAAACCATATTAAAAGAAAGTACGGTATCCAAGTATGTCAAATGCTTTGAATGAACAAATAGTTACAATCTGAAAAATAAATGCTCTGCTAAAATGGCATTAAATATTTAAATAAATAAATATGTCTACAGCATGATAAAATTAAATATATTAAATGTTAGTTAAGGATGATTACTTTTTTAATATATACAAATAGATATTTTTGTAGCAGAACTATTGTAAAATGTTAAAATAGTTCATTAATTATTATTAGTTAATATACATATATAGATTATTACACAGAATTATAGACTCAAAAATACAGAATTTGTTTAAATAAATATGGTATGTGCATTAAATGAATACAATAATCTACAACTTTCACTCAACTGTTCATCATTATGATTTTGATCCTAATTCAACCACCACCATGTGACTTAAAATCTGCATGTGTCAATGTATTTGCTCCTTGTGTATGCAGTGACATTTGTGATGTAAGAACATAAATATAATGTTACACACATTAAAGTGCATGTAATTGAGGCGTATGCGTGTCATACAGATTTCATTTGCTGGAGCGTGACTGCTTCAGGAATTTCATGCAACATGCATTCATTCTCACGATTCTCACACACACAAAATGTCCTTCTCCTTGGGAAGAAGTTACACGCTAGTCGAATGTTAAACTGTCATTCTGAACACTCTGCAATACGTGTACATAATATTGGGTCAAAAAATTAGAAGTTATTCCCTACATAATTAGCTGTCAATCATTCCTCGTTACTATATGGAGCTCGAGTGTGTAAAGGTTGAACAGATTACATAACCGCAATAACAACACGAGGAGCACGAGTGGATAATATGGTTTTATGTTTTTTTCAAAAGGATATCTTTGTTTAATGTCTTGCTCACAAGAAACCGATGAAAACTGACCTTCGGGCGACGGGAAACCGCTTGATTCACCCGGTCCACCACCGCCTGTAATTTCTTCCCAACCTCCTCCGACATCACTACTCTCCACATAGCCTCAATGCGCGTACACACCATATAACAGCCATGTGACGTCAAAGGACTATTCCGGTCAACATTTCTACAAAATAAAAGTCCCACTTCTGAGGCTTTGTAAATAAATAAAAAGTCACAGGTCTGATAAGGTATTGAGACACCATAGAAAATAATAGTAATATTATATATGTTAGATTCTAACGTGTACAACATTTGCAAAGCAGCTATTTTTTTTATTTATTTATTAGACTGTATAATATATTTTTTATACAGCATTTATTAGACAATGACTTTTTTTTTGACTGATTTACTTATTTTTATCCTATTCTGTCCTATGATGGCCAACAAAAATACATAGCTAGATTAATTTCTGTAAGTAAAGTTCTCAGTTTGACAAAATTTTTATACCATTTGACCTCTTAATATATCAAGATTATTGAATGGCTTCAAAAGCATAAAGTTACTGAGATGGTGAAAAAAGTTGACACTGAATATTACACCAATCAAATATAAATACAAAGGGATAATCAAATTGTAGTCCATTTATTCACAAAAATGTTTTATGAATTGTGTACACAAATTTCTACAGACAAAATGCAGTTTATAAAAACAAAAAAAGGATGTTTATATAAAACAGAAAATTAACAACCAAGGATTTCTGCATTATTAATCAGTCTTTGTTGTAAACCGACATGAGAAACCCATTTTGATATTTGCTGGCTGGATGCAAAAAACAACAACAACAGAGAAGCAGGGAAAAGCTGTCTTCTTCCTCATACTCGTTCCAGAGCCTCCAACATAATTATACTGTTTCCTCTGATTACCTAAAGAAAAACCAAAACAGAAACAGGTAAAAACACTTAAGCTGAAGCTACCAGAAGAAAGAAATCTGAAATCCAGCTGTATGATAGATTTAAAATCCTGAATACTGCCAGGATCGATTGGTTCACGGAAATTGGCTCCAAAATCGCAAGCAAAGCATCAAACTTTTCTACTTCTACTGACATTCTGAAGTAAATTATGAATCGCTCGGCATAAATTCGCGACTCCTTGATAAGGTGGTGGAACTCTCCTTCCTCTCGGCACAATTTCAGGATTGGATGGACCCAATATTTTCACTTTCTTCTCTTTTCAATAAGAGAGAGGGCAACAAAATCATCCTGACTACTTGACGAATTCATTTAGTATTTTTCGTTTTTCCACGCAAAGGTTTAATAAATACGCATCTGACTCAGTGTGCAAGGTTTCTGTGCATGACGAATTTTTATGCTGACGAACACAAAAAAAAAAACGCATACGAAAATTTCGGACACAGTGTGCAATGGCCTTTACACATCCATTTATTTTTTAGTCTTTTTCAAATCGGAAGTGTGAAGACCAATGCTGAAACACCAGGCGCAAGAAAACTGACACACACACAATAATGCCACTCTCTTTAGCAGTGTATTATGCTTGTTAAAACAGTTAAATGGCAGATGCACACATTTCAAAATATCTTGTCTGTAATCACGTAAACAGTCAGTTATGTCTTAAGCAAATGAAAAATCTGATTCAAACAACAAAAAGAAAAGAGGGAATCACTCAATGCCTTTGACTGAAAAACTTTTGTAGCTTTAACAATCCATTTTTACTCGCAGACTATGCAGATTCTTTTTACGAACAAAGATACAAGAACCATATTGTGATATTTACTATATTAATTAAAATTACTAAAAGAATTAGAGGAAAATATGTATCGTGATGCACCTAGAATCATTTTATAATCAAATCGTAACCCTCTAGTCTATTATGAGGCAAGGGAATATTAACATTTCTTCTTAATTTTTCTTTTTTAGCTGACCCTTTTATCCAAAGCGACTTACAATTGCTATATATGTCAGAGGTCGCACGCCTCTGGAGCAATAAGGGGTTAAGTGTCTCGCTCAGGGACACATTGGTGTCTCACAGTGGATTCGAACCCAGGTCTCTCAAAGGCATGTGTCTTATCCACTGCACCATCACCACCCCTACTAAACATGATCATTATTTCTATACTTATGTCAGCAAATTATGTTTCCAAAATGAGTTCTGTAATAGATCGTGGTATTGAGTACCAGTGTTGGGAGTAACGCATTACAAAAGTAATACATTACAGTAACATATTACTTCTTGCTGTAACGCAGTAGTGTAAGGCATTACTAATCAATTTTCAGTAATATTTTACTCGTTACATGTTCAATGAGGCTTGTATTACAGTTGTATTGTGTATTGTCTGCTTTTACTTCTTAAAGGCAACAGACTATATGAAAGTTTTAAAGCAGTCTTTTAGTGCCAGTTCAGAGCGGTCGCGTCTGTAACATTGTTTTTTCCTCATAAATGCGAACACGAAAACTAAAATAAAATGAATATTTTAAGGTTCTATGGAGACTGGAGAGCCAACCCTTCCTCATCCGATTTGCGCAGTGTAATTAACAGAATTACAAAAAATATATTTTACCTCCTATTTTTTTGTCACGCATGAATGTGTGTCTTTTCCCTAATATTAAAAATAAAACATAGACTGATATTTGTCTAATGTCTGGAGTCCTTTAAGGAAGTAGCCAATATACGTTTCAATACATGTATTTTCTGAGAATTTTTATTTTAAGTTTTGACTGCAAATGTCATGTCCATAATGCTGGACTTCCCAAATTTTAAATAATTTATCCTCAACTAGTTTTGTGGTGTAGGTCTACGTATTTTATAATGTTAACTTCAAATAATAGTAATAGCCTAATTTTAGATAAGGCAGCATTGGATCTGGACGGTAAGGAGAATAACGCTGGGAGTTGGAAGAGGTGTGTCGCGATTCTGTAGGTTCGTGGATCTGAGTCGTGTGGCGAATCGCGATTTCGGTTTCATATTGCTTATCGTTACAGCCCAAAAGTTAAGTTCTACTTAGTTTTTTTGATGAAAGTAACTCAAAAGTAATACATGAGTAATGTAACGCATTACAATTCTGGGACAGTAATATTGTAAGGTAATGAATTACTTTTAAATAACAGTAACAAGTAATACCTAATGTATTACAGTTTGGAAGTAACTTGCACAACACTGTTGAGTACGTACCACCATCCCAATGGTGTTCATTTGTCCTCCTGAAGCCATTTCTATAGTGTCATCAACGACCAGATTCATGAAGGGATCAAATCCACGCAAGATGCCCTGAACATGACGGCCACCGTTGAGCTTCACTGGAAGTGTACACAAAAACATCATCTCCACATTTGAATAAAAGCCATTAAACAGTGATTATGAACACATATATTGTGTAGTTTACTACATAGATAATGTAATGTAACATGGATAACAAAACAAGCATTATAAGACACTCACGCGAAAGCTTCTTGTCCATAAATCTAGAAGGGAAAGAACAAAACAAATATTGTATTTAAACCATAATACAAAACCATAGATAAAATGGCAATACACTACACATACTGGACAATTATATCAGTGCATTAAATTACAATAATGCTGTTTTCGAAAATAACTGCAGACACAACGGCTAAAACCATAGAATAACGCAGTGCTCAAATCTATCGTGCTTTCTAAGACGCTTATGTTTCCATTCAACCAAAGGCTTGAAATACTTACTTCTTCAGCTCAGGTGGATGTGCTTTGCTCATGTTTATTTAGTTAGATCCAATACTTTTGTGAAAGAAAAACGTTTGAAACACGTTTCATTCAGCGGATAAAAGAATGCTTGAAGTGCAGGAAGTGTCGTACGAGGTCGCGGGGTTTTCTAGACCAGTCTCCGTGTGCGATATCGCCCCTACTGTAGCGGAGGACGAACTTCAATAACATTGCAGCCGATTTTTAATGCTGTCTTTATGTTGAACTATTACAAAAATAATAATAATAACAACAACTACCAAACGTTTTTAAACAGTTTATTCAAAAACAATTTCAATGTGATGAGGTAAATTTTCTGAAAAATAAACCATCACACATCTTGGCTTGGGACAAAGCAGGCAATACTGGAGGTAGCTGCTAGTAAACACGAACAGAGATTAATGTAGAGAACTAAATTCAAAATCCCTCCAGTCTATATTTATAATTAAAGATTTGAATATATATATGTATAAAGTGGTCTTGATTCAGTGTTTAAAGACGAAAAACAACAACAATGGTCTGTGCACAAAAAAAAGTTGGCAAAAAACACTGCGGCCCATTTGCTGTCAGGAAGAAAAAAATGTTTGAAGTGTTACATAAAACAAAAGAAGATTAAGAACCCCTGATAAAGAAATTAAACAAAACTGCAGTAAAATGAGCCTTTTCCTTAGCATTATTCATCTAATGATATATTAGATGACAGAGAGAAAGTAATTAAGTTATAGGCTTAATGCAATATTTGGTCCGATAGCATAAAATATCATGCATCTAAAACAGGTTAATATCTTTAATGTAAATCTACACCATAACATTAGACTATGCACAACGTTCAGCAGCAAACCTCTGACTTTTTTGAAATACAAATTCTCAAGACTGATATATTTTGACTATAAAGAAAATGTTAGAAGAATAAAGCTTATTTTGCTTCCTTGACTAAATACAAACGTAGAATGCAATATAATAAAACAGGTCGCAAAACTTCAGTAGACAAATCTCACAGATATCATGTCCCCTAACTTGATAGGACACAACAAGGACATTCATTTAGCTGATTTTAAGTTTCAGCAAAGGCACTGCGCCAAAAAAAAAAAAATCTAATATTCTCACAGTAATATAATGGATATATGTCTTCCATGTCTGTGTGAAAGTACGAGAGAGGAAAAAAAAGTATCCTAGCACAGAATCCTATCCTATGCTGTGAGTATAAGTGGTTTTAATCGAGTACCCGTATCTGACAAAATAATATAGGCTTGTCATTATTATCGTCGGCCTCTGTTATTTGTCAGGCAGTTTGGCTCAATGTAGCGGGAGTGAGTTTTCCTGTTACAACATTATACCTCACAAACAACAGAAATCAAAATCTGTACAATACTGATAATATATGTACCCAAATCAAACATGCATGATAATTCCTGATAGCCATAAACATCTGCAGACGAGATTTCCCTGCCCTTTTTTTGGAAATAGGCTCATTTTACAACTCCCCAAGAGTTAAACAGTTGAGTTTTACCGTTTTCGAATCCATTCAGCCGATTTTCTGATTTAGAAGAAAATAAGTAACCAGACAGTTTCTGGTCTCATTGACTTCCATAGTAGGAAAAAAAATATACTATGGAAGTCAATGAGACCAGAAACTGTCTGGTTACTGATATTCTTCTAAATATCAGAAAATCGTCTGAAAGGATTCGAAAACGGTAAAACCCAACAGTTTACCTCTGGGGAGTTGTAAAATGAGCCTATTTCCAAAAAAAGTGGAGTATCCCTTTAAAGAGACAGTACACCCACACATATGAAAATCCTGTCATCAATTACTCAACCACGAACATATTTTGAAGAATGTTGGTGAATAAACAACTTTGGTTCCCACTGACTTCTACTGTATATATAAAAAACAATGGAGGTCGATGGGAAACCAAAACTGTCTGGTTATCAACATTTCTTTTTTTGTGTGTGTGTGTTAAGCAGCAGATTTGGATCAACATGAGGGTGAGTAAATGACGACAGAATTTCCATCATTAGGTGGACTATCCCTTTAAGGATAAGTTCACCCAAGAATTAAAACTGTGTAATTATTTATTCACCTTCATCTCATAAAAAAAAACATATTCTTTTAGCTCTTTATTTGAAATGCGCATACACACACACACACTTATTTTCAATAGTGAGAAAAATATGAAGGTGAGAAAAATGCTTTTCCTTTTTTTTTCCCTCTCTCTCTTTCAGTCATCACTGAATTCATCTTGATTCTCACGTATCAGATGTTTCTGGCAGTGCTCTAGAAAAGTGTCCAGGGCTATGAAGGCCTCGGCACATGGCACACAGTGATAGACTTTCTTTTCACAATCTTCTGGAACCTGCGAGAGAGGAATCCCACCTGCGCACACACTACAACACCAGCACGGGTCGGCTGGCTGATGAACTCCTTCAGGCACTTCCTCGTGGACTTCCTCATGCGCATGCAGCGCAGCTTTAGAGCTAAAGACCTGATCGCAAGACGTACAAGGATACTCGCCATCCTCGTCTTCATCCCGCTCGTTCCTTTCCACTTCTTCCTTTTGCTTGGTTTCCGTCAGAGCGGGTAGATTTTTGGTCCTCGGTCTACCTCTCCTTGGTCGATTTTCTTGGGAAGGTCTGAGATCCTTTGCACCCTTCGGGTCACGGCCAGCTGCGTCAGCATGGGGAGAGCCGCAGTGTTTGAAATGCGCATAGCGCGTCAGATGGTGCAGGAACACTTTCCCGCAGCGAAGGCACGGATACGGCTCACCTTTCCGCCTTCGCCGGGGAGCTTTCTCAGAGTTCTCCTTTCTCAGAGCTTTCTTCTTTATTTCACGACGGTGTTCCTCTTTCCTGTGTTGGAGGAGCAGTGATGCTTTAGGAAACGATTTGTCACAGGTACGGCATGAGAACATCGTCTTCGTGCTGCGTTTCGTGTGTGCGGGGGAAAAGCGCATGTGGCAGGAGAGTCCAGCAGAAGTACGGAACGTTCTGGAACACACAGTGCAAGCAGAAAGAGACGCGCCGGCGCTCGGAGACGAGGGTGGCGAGGGCGGTTTGAGAGTTTTTACGGGCTGACAGCCTCCGGCCTGCTGGTGGTGCAGCAGCTCTTGCTTGTGGCTGAAGGCTTGTCCGCATGGGGCGCACGCGTAGGGGCTGCTGTTTTGACTGATGGGATCTTCTGGGCGATGTGGGCCTGAAGGTTCGCTCCCGCAGGAAGGGCACGAAGAACTCCTCGTAGGTTTCCCTCTGCACGTCTGGCACATAGAGGAGGAACCAAGGCACTTGTGTAGCTGCAAACTAGAGAGCAAAGCAAACCTTTGGCCACAGTGTTGACAGCAATGGAGCTTTTGTAGGGTCTCTTTTTCCTGGATCTGCACAAGGTTCAGTTCAGAGAATTCGTGGCCGCAGTCCTTGCGGATGGAGGAAGACGTCTGAGGTTTTGGTTTATACTCCATGCAAGTGATCAATTGAGCCAGTTTGGATAAAGTGTCTGACATGGGTTTGGACCTAGTGGATATCTGGTCCCCTTTTGACCCATTCCATTTGCGGTGTACAGAATCCATATTCCTGGATGAAAATACAAATAATAATAAAGTGAATTACTGGCATTCAGTCATAAATCAATCAATCAACTTTATTCCAGACACAAAGGTCCATAGAGACAACACAGTACAGATATTTAAATAAATAAATAACAATACAAACAGTTTAAAAAAAATTATTGGTGTGTTTTTGTAAAAAGATTGAGTTTTTGATTGATTGATAAAAAGGCTCACAAAGGCTGTATTAATTTAATTTAATTTAAAAAACATATATTGTGAAATATTACCACAATTTAAAATAACTGTTAAGTGACACATTACCATCATTCAAAAGTTTGAAGATTAAAATACATAATTTTATTCAGTTTATTCAGTTAAAACACATTATTAATAACTGAGCACCAATAATAATTGATAGTAATTGAGGACCATCAGCATATTAGAATGATTTCTGAAGGATCATGTGACACTGTAGACTGGAGTAATGGTTGCTGGAATAAATTAGTATACAAGTTTTTAAATTGCATTGCAAGAACAGGTTTACATAATTGACTAGGAAAAAAAGATCAAAATAGTGAAACAAACGGATATGCTTAGCTATATAATGTAGGCACTTAGGTAATGGAGCGACACTGACACAGGAAGAGTTTACTAGCTGTCTTGCTACGCTGCTGACATACAAACTCACCCTCTCGAGGATTTTGTCTCACTCAAAATGTTTTTCTCGCCCCTCTGTGTGGACATTATAGCGGAGGTTTTTACGTCCATCAGCGTAAAAAGAACGAAGTTTTGAGGTTAGACACAAACGGACTTTCAGTTCAACTACCATGCACTTCTACCGAACTAGTTCAGGCAGTTTTAAGAACTACAACTCCCATCATCCCATATGAATGATTTTCACATGCGCGACTGCGATTTATTATCACCTCTTTAATAAAATAAATTCCAATATGACCCAAGAAATTACTTTCTTATAACAATTTAGAAATGTCTTACACCCTTTAATTATAAATTGTTATGCATTTATCATTTATGTGCATTTATCAAGTGCTAAACAGTGCATTTATTACCAAAAATTCAAAAAATCGTTTTTGTTATTTTAAATACATTTAATTGCAATATAAATATAAATACAAGTATGTTTAAAAACTTAAACTACTAAAACTGAAATAAAAAAGTGCCAAAAAGCACATAACAAATTGACTAAAACAGAAACTAATATTAAAATAAAACATAAAAATACAAAACTAATTAAAAAATCAATAAACACTATAATATATTTGTAAGTTTTAAGGAGTAACATTTTTTAAAAAAAAATCAAGAACACATGTAGCAGACGTTTATTATGAAATAGCATCGTCCCTTAGTGAGTTGGAATGAAATGACACCCCCTTTTTATTACGATTATTAATATCAATTGGTTAATGTCATGGGTTTTTATCTACATATATCATTAATAAATACTACAATAGTTTATAATTTTAAGTCTTTAAGCAGTAACAGTTCTATTTTTATGAATGTGAAGTAAACGCAAGCAGCAGACTTTTATTATGAAATGTGTTCAAACCGCACAACATCGTCCCCTGGTGAGTTGGAATGAAACTACAACCCTTATTTATTACGATTATTAATATCTGTTCGTCAATGTCATGGATTTTTATATACATAAAAAATTTATTAAAATGATTTAAACAGAACTCGTCAGTTTAGAATTAAAATCATAATATTTTTGTTTTATGTGACATTTTCACTTCCTCCGGTCCAGTTGGCGGCAGCTGCACCTGTCCGCACAGTCATACATCAGAACAGTGTGTTCCACACTCACCGGCAGCTTATGAAAGCTTCACCGGTTTAACCTCAATCGGTTTCGGAGGAATCGCAGGAGAAAGCACTATTATTTCAGTAGATGATTATCTTGAAGTCGAAATATGATACTTGCAACCAGCGCTCAGCGGGGATTTGGTCATTAAAAAAAAACAACTAAACTAAGGATGACAGCGCGCGTTTGTTTATTTCTGTGTTAATCGTGTTAATTCAAGATAGTCGGTATAATTTTACACTCATATAGGAAAGGTCACGCTATTTTATTGATGGCCGTGTCAGGAGGCGCCCGGCGGATCCCGATGGGTGTTCGGACATTCAGTGAGTTTCTGGAAATAGCGACTGTTGGTCCGTGTCGCTCCAGCAGCCCGTTTAGATGCAGAGAGAGAATACAGCACTGGTCCATCAGGTAAAACACCACACTCACTTTTCATCAAATTATAGAATATATTTTATAACCAAACACATACTATATACACTACAAAAGAGGCATTTTATTGAACCATTGGCGTGTCACATCTCTGAACAAAACGAGATGGGGAAACACCTCCCCCCAAAAATTACCATGGTAACGATAATTCCGATAAAACGCAGAATCGTAATTATGTTGGAATGTCAGTATAAAAAGCTTTATTTATTTTAATGGTGAACATTTTACACGACTGTATGTGTGGCCTGTGTTTCAGAACCCTAATACTTCGGTACTAAAGTTACTGTTACAATCAAAACACCGTGAGGACGTATTTTCCATGATTATTAAAATAATAAAGAATAAATAAAATGACAAAGATTCTTAAATAAATGTATTCTTATACTTGTATTCTTACCATGGTTGCGTAATGTGACTGCCAATAAAACATTTTGAAGCATGGTTTGTAGACATGTGTCATCATGGTACTTCCATGAATACTAATCATAATGGTATAACCAAGGGTTGACGTTAACTTTCATGCACACCAGCCACTCTAGTGGTTTTTCAAAGTTACTAGCCACTCAAACATTTCACAATTTTGACATCAATACCATGGGGGAAAACTGCCATTTTATATCATAGTTTGACAGCAGGTATATTAGCCTGCTGTCACTTTAAGATCTGACACACATTTCAATATGTATTGAAATATCAATATTTTGGACAACAATACATTGCACTTAGTTTATTTTTGCCCTATAATGCCCTTTAAAAAGATTATAATTGAAAAAATGTATTTATTACCCTCCAAAGTTGATAGTAACACAATCTTGTGTCTCATTTGTCGTCTTTGTCAGACACCTGTCCTCCTGCGGGATCCTGATGACTCGCTACCCTCGCACACTCTGTCTCTCTGAAGTGGATTTGACTCCTACTCCTCACAGGAGATCTTTCATCAGCCTCACTAAAAAGAGAAAAGAGTATTCAGAGAGGAGAATACTAGGGTAAGTTGACTTCTGCCCTTCTCTATCTAGATCCAGTGTCTGATCCTCAACAATATTTCTGAAAAAATTATCCTCAAAATTTTCTTCTTTTATGAAGGATGAAGGCAAGCTTTTGTGGCATTATATTGATCTTGTGGAGGCAGGGCAGCTGTAAACATAGATCTAATACAGTCAGGGACATAAATACATAAAATAAATTACAATACAAACATACTATAAAAACAATAAGTACAATAAACATTTATATAATTTTCATCTGTGTTTATTTTGGTGTATTTAATTTACAGCTTTTTTAATATTTTAAATGAGTTTAATTTAAATAATTTTTTCTATTTAAAGTGATTTTGTAGATTTTGACTATCCCTTTAATTTTGAAATTGGAAAGATTTACCTGTGTTTTGGTCTTTAGGTTCTCGATGCAAGAAATGTATGACGTGGTAGCCAATGTGGATGAGTACAAACACTTTGTACCATGGTGTAAAAAGTCCCAAACCATCATGAAAAGGGCCGGTCACGCCAAAGCCCAGCTGGAAGTGGGCTTCCCTCCGGTCGTTGAACGATACACTTCCATGATTAGCCACGTCCGTCCACATCTCGTCAAAGTAAGTCATCGTGTGTGTGCTTTACAACACCTTCAGTGCCATCACTGAAACGCAAAGCAAGAATTCATGACTAATTATATTTCATCCCATTTCAGGCGGTGTGTTCGGATGGTAAACTCTTCAATCACTTAGAGACAATATGGCGGTTTAGTCCTGGTATCCCTGGCTATCCTCGCACGTGTACTGTAGACTTCTCTGTAAGTACCAATTACAAACGTTTGCATCCGTCGCTAAGCTCCACCCTAGTAAGCTTATTGTTACTAGGTCTGACAAGCTTGTCAAAAAAAGTTGTCGTGTTATGGTAATGCGCGTGACATTTTTAAAACACGCTTGAAGCAGTCGACCAATTACAACACACTGGACCAATCAGAGCACATAGTGCTTTTCAGAAGGAGGAGCTTCATAGAGACTGGAAATAAACAGAGCGTTACTGGCAAACTGAGAAGAGAGATCAAATATGGGAACAGTGTCAAATATGTGAAAAATAATATATATTTTTTAACATTCAAGCGTGAAAACCTATTGTAGTTGACCCCCAAAACAATATCAAAGGGATACTCCACCGTTTTTCATATTAAACTATGTTATTCTCTTAACTAAGACGAGTTGATACAATCGCTCTGGCACGCGAGACACTTTGATGGCACTTAACTACTGTAAGACACGAAACGAGTGGTTTCTGTGAGAAAACGAACCTAAGTCTTAACTCTTGTACTTGTGGTTACAAGAGGAAAAAACAATATAAATACTGTTCGTTTTCTCACAGAAACTGCTCGTTTCATGTCTTAGGCCATCAATGTGTACTTACATTTGCGAGTCATTAAATCATGTTTAATTCGGACTTCTCTGTGCATGCTCTTAGAGGTGGTGACCATAGACCTCCATTATATGACTGATAGACAAGAACTTTATAAATGCAGCTAAACCAAAAAAAAAAAAAGGTTTTATTGTTTATTTCTACATTTTCAAACGTTTGTCAATAGTTTTAGTTAACAATAACACTGGTGGACGGCAACAGTTTCTAGGGTGGGAGTGTTCAGTGATGTTTGTTAGGAAGTAAAGTGAAACCTACCATGTGTGTAAATGTCGTTGGCTTCCCCCCCAGATCTCGTTCGAGTTCCGTTCACTGCTGCATTCTCAGTTAGCGACGGTGTTTTTCGACGAGGTGGTGAAGCAGATGGTGGCCGCGTTTGAGCGGAGAGCGTGTAAACTGTACGGGCCCGAGACGAGGATACCCCGTGAGCTCATGTTTCACGAGATCCATCAAACGTGAGGTGGATCACCACACTGGACTCATCTGGAACTCGCAAAACTCTTTAGATGCTTATCACATGGCAAATCACATCACTAGATTACATTGGGATGGTATTATGGATACTATTTACCTATAGATGGCATTTCAGTTCATTTGAGGTTTTTTGCTTTTTGACTGTGAATGAAGATGAATTGACAGCTGCAGATTTAAAAGTTGAGGAGCAAACACTCGAACGTTATGTTATGGTTTCATCTCGTTTACATATTCTTTCTTGTTATGGGTGTGTTGGGGCCAAATCTGAAGAATTTATTACTGAAACTGAAAGGGATATTTTAGGTGAAATCTCAATCGCACTTGCACGCTGTTGATTACCACAGAACATCATTTCGGTTTGCTCCTCCGTTTTTAAAAACAAACAATAAAACACAGCACAACTGTTGTTTACTTGCCTCACTGAAAATGCGCAGCTTTGACACATTTTATGCTTTTAAGTCAATAGTATTTTCCGTGGTAATCGACCGCATGCGAAAGGCACGGATTTACCCGGAATATTCCTGCATATAGCTAGATATGAATATAGTGAGAATTTAAAATGCTTGAGGGCTGTCAAACGATTAATCGCATCCAAAATAAAAGTTTGTGTTTACATAATATGTGGGTGCACTGTGTATAATTATTATATATATATATAAATACACACACATACTTGTATATATTTAAGAAATATTTTCATGTATATACTGTATATAGATTTATATATTATTTATGTTATATATAAATATTTAATTTATAAATAATATTTTTTTCTTAAATATACATGCATGTGTGTGTATTTATATGTACTATATATACAAAATAATTATACACAGTGCACCCACATATATTATGTAAAAACGAACTTTTATTTTGGATTAATCGTTTGACAGCCCTAATTTGAACACGCTTGCAATGAGTTACTTGACTTTCACACTGCACTGAGTTTATTATATTCATCTCAAGAAGTCGCACTCGAGGTTTGAGACTTCAATCGCAACTGTAAATATAACAAACATAAATTATACAGTTAGAGTGACGTCAAATATTTCTCCTACCTAAGTATTTATCCTTATAGACAACAAACAACCTTGTTTATTGAAGTAGTGTATTGGAATGAAGGTGAATTTCGAATTATATTTAGCATGCTAACTCAGGGCTTTGGAGAAATCCAAATGAAAGAAATGTAAGAAGACAGCCTTTTGTTCCCTAATAGTGATCCCAGTTTGTGCCTGTTCATGTAGACTGTGCCATTTTCTTTGTTTTGTTGCTTCATTAATGTCTGTTTAAACACTACTTTATTCATTTCTTGTGATTTCTTCAAAAAGATACTGTAAGAGCTGGCAAGTAAACTTTTTTGAACGGTTATTTTATGAGATTTTATTTTGAGCCATTTCAATGCCTTTTTTAAGTGTTCATGGCATGTATAAATGACTTCAAATAACGATGTCGATTGAGTATCTAACACCCATCTAAGAGTCTTCCATGGAAATAAGTAGGGCTGTGAAACGATTAATCGCATCCAAAATAAAAGTTTGTGTTTACATAATATATGTGTATAGTGTGCATAATTATTTTGTATATAAATACACTCAAATGCATGTATATATTTAAGAAATTTTTTTTATTAATATATCAAATATTTATATATATTCATTTTGTATACATATATAAAGTATATACATGCAAATATTTTTTAAATATATACATGCATGTGTGTGTATTTATATATACAAAATAATTATACACACATATATTATGTAAACACAAACTTTTATTTTGGATGCGATTAATCGTGATTAATCGTTTCACAGCCCTAGCAATAACGTCACCATCAGTAGATTCCTTGGGTGTATAATTAAAAAAAGACCTTGTTAAATGTCTGTTAAGTGAGAATGTTTGGTTGAACAACTGTGAATAACAACCAAAGAGATTATCAGTGCTTCATAAGAGCAAGAAGAGCACAGTTTTAGGAACAAAATTGTTATTGTGTGAACCTTAATTGTTGTCAGTATTATAATCTTGCACAATCTTTCATTTTAATTTGAGAATCTATAAATTTATTTCAAAACCTATCATTTGTGTGTGTTTTAATTGAACTGCTTGAAAACAGGTTGATTTGAAAGCACATGCATCAACCCTTTTGTTTTCTTTCTTTCTTCTAAGTTGTAGCACATTGCTAGCTCACCTTTAAGGACAACGGTGTCCGCGCTGAGGAGATACAGGACTACTTGTGAAAATATGACAGTGGTGAACACCAGGGAAGCTGGCAGTGGAGGTTGAGGAAATCTGAGTAAGGTGGTGGCATCTGGGTCATGTATTTATAACCGCGTGAGAGACTAGTGGAGTTTCTTATTCATGCTGCCAGCCTTGTTGACCTGAAGATCTATTTCTATACACAGAATTCACCATTAAAACTGAACTTGAATTAACCAATCCACTAACTCTTTCCCCATCAGCAATATATCAAAAGCAAGCCAGTTTTGAGGTTAATTGATGTAATTTTGTGTCTCTGGAAATTAGTGATCTAATCTTGATATCTTCAATTCAATAAGTAAATATCCATAAGCCTGTGTACTAGTCATTGAATCAATTTTCTTTCAGATACTGGGATTCTGCTTTGTCATCGGTTATTCAATTGTTCAACTAAATTGTTAAAATAAAATTAAATGGGAAAAGTTGATTTATAGTTTATTTAGACATTAATTTCACTTTAAGAATGATATCAAAAGTCATTTATACATTCTGTATGTTTATATCTTTTAATATTTGACATTTTGTGCTTTAACAACTCCTTTATATATATATATATATATATATATATACAAACGATTTTCTATTTATTTCCTATAATATCATTTTATCTAAATATGTTAGTTTTAGAAGTACAGGTGGTGATGGCGCAGTGGATAAGACACATGCCTTTGGTGTGAGAGACCCGGGTTCGAATGCACTGTTAGACACCAATGTGTCCCTGAAAAAGACACTTAACCCCTAGTTGCTCCAGAGGCATGCGACCTCTGACATATATAGCAATTGTAAGTCGCTTTGGAAATTTTCGACTAAAATAATTCTATATTTTCAGCTTCAGAATCATGAATATTGTTATTCTGGTGTCACCACTGTCCTTGGGTTACAAGCACCATGTCCAAGCCAATTCATTTAAACCCACAATGTAATATCAAATTTAGCATTTTAATCAACAGTATATATTTTGTTAACCTTTTATTATACGTTTTGGAGTATTGCAATAATATCGTATCGTGAGTTCAGTATCGAATCGTGACATGAGGGAATCGTTACACCCCTAGTTTACATTGTCAATTACTGAATGGTAGAATGTGATCAGATTTGATCAATATCAGAATCTTGAGCATATAAAAGACATTGAAAGTGAAAGCGAAAGCATTTCATGTTGAAAAGAAGAAAAAAAAATCCTCAAAGGGTTTGTTAAAAACATTTATTGGTTTTCCTTTTTTTGTCAAGTTTTCCCATTTTTTTTCTTTTGTTCACCTAAGCTTCTTTTTCCCAATCAATCCAGACTTTGAACCCCATTCTCTTGTTCCCCTCCCCATTTTTTCCCTGGTGGATCCGACTTCAACCAATTCTCTCCATATTCACATACCTCATTATTTAAATTAACCAGACGGAGCATAACCCAATCCCCTACATCATGATGAAAACAGTCACACTGGAACAGGGCACGGCAAACCAGACAAATATCTTCACGCTAAAATATGAGTGGGGTTGAAAATGATGATGGGGAGGGGGAAAGTGCCATTGGAGTGCTTATGGACCGACTAGCCTGAATAGCTGCTAGATTATCCAAAAACAACCTGAGAGCAAGCGTGCAAGAAAGTAGGACCGATGTGCGCCACAGCAGAGGTCAGACCAGATGTACAAGTGTTTTAAATTCTATTAAAGGTATAGTTTAATTAAAATAAAGGGTTAAGTGAGTCATTATAGATGGCTATGGTTATAAATTGTGAGTGGTGGTGAGATTTGATATGCAGTTCATACAATCAAACTATATTTACATGAATAAATAAAACCACAAGTTATGTATACCTACACAAAATGACAGCTTTTCTCTTTATACAAGACATCGTTCTTCAAAACACTGAGAAACTAAAACTCTAAACGGGTAAAAAGGTAGCAGGTTTTGAACGCTCTTGGACGAACGTACAAATTCAACTTGCTCTCAAGTTGGTACACGAATCACCTGCGACTACAATAACTTGTGTAAAAGACACAAATCTTGAACAAATCAAAGGCCAATAAGTCCACTGATTAAATAAAGGGCAAGGGAAGAGGGAGAGATTGGAAGGACTGGTTAGTTTAAATAAAAAGGGCACCACGTGTGCTTCCAAAAACCATACAGGAAGATGAAGACGATTGGTTGAAGTCAGAGAGCAATACTAGAGATAACTTAAAGGGGCAGTACCCTTTTAAACAAATATACAAGCTTCCCAAGTTGAACTGAACTCATAGAATCAATTCTATTGAGAGGACCGTTTTGCCGCCATGGAGTGCTCTTACGAGGAGAAACGTGATGTTAGCTATACTGTATAAACGCATTGTCAAACTTTATCGAATTATCGGACAGGCTCAGAGCAGGGCTTTGATGATTTGTTTCCTCGTACAAACAGGCTCAAGTGATCTCGGGGAGAATAAAAATACAAGACTAAAACTAAATAGTTGGTGTGACAGCTGAGGATAAAGGGTTTATTTACATACCAGGTGAACAAACTCTTCTTAACTAGTATTTAAAGGTCATTCTTTAATTTAAATGGGAGAGTGATTTCTGGGAAGATATCTTACTCTCGGCTGTGTTTTTGGACAATAACACGGCTGGCTCACCTCACTACATCCATAGCTGCGTCATTCAAGCTGGTCATTCGGTCTGGAAAATCGGCGTTAAATGCGGGAAAACTGGAAGGAGTGACCACAAGCGATGGCTGTGTAATGCGTCTACACATTTCCTGTGAAAATGTAGCTGCAAGTGTGGTTTTGGGAATGAAAGACTAATAAGAGTGTAAATGGGATGTGTAATCTTGACGCTATATAATAAAGGCCCTTTTAGATGAAATTTAAAAGTGTACTGTCTCTTTGAATCCCTTAGCCCGGAGGCTTGTTTCTAATAGTTTAAGCTCCTCCCCTTCCTGTTCTCACTCCGCTGGCATGGTCTCTACCTCTCTAGCCTGATTTGGCCCCAACTAGTGAAATGAGTCCATCCGTGCTCATGGACTTGGGGCGCTCCAGAGGGAAGCCAAGCGCTCTGCTCCACACCAGCTGGGCGAGGACACCCAAAGCCCGGGATACGCCGAACAACACAGTGTAATAGTTCATCTCAGTCATGCCATAATACTGCAAAACACAAGAATACAAAAATAAGAGGATTTCAGAGCAAACAGAAAAATAGATGGAAACTGAAAATGGCCCAAAAAAAAGGATTCATATAAATTATATTATTTATTTAAAGTGTATACAAAAATTAAATACATATTATATATATATATATATATATATAAACATATTTAGTTATACATATATACATGTATATATATATGCGCATGTATATATACATGTATATATATATGCGCATATATATATATATATATGCGCATATATATATATATATATGCGCATATATATATATATATATGCACATGTATATATATATATATATATATACACACACACATATATATATACATATAGATGCATATAGATATATACAAATATATATTTATTTATTTATTAGTTCTTTTAGGCTATTTGTAAAATGATCAAATAATAACAAAAATAATTTACATACAGAGAGGTAAGATAGATATACAAGATAATTTAAGGGCACTTGACAAAAATGATACAGACCTGTGTACTAAAATGCCGAATCATCTTTATATATATAAAAAAAAAAAAAAAAAAAATCACATTTATATGTATTATCAGCTGATTTCTTGTGTCTTACTTGCAACAGGACTCCGCTGTGAGCGTCTACATTGGGCCAGGGGTTCTTGGCCTTGCCCTGCTCCAGAAGCACATTGGGTACGATCTTGTAGAGTTGAGCTACCAGCTTGAACATGGGGTCATTGGGAAGGTGCTTGAGGGCAAACTCGCGTTGGCAGGTGTAGCGGGGATCTGTCTTCCTCAGCACAGCGTGGCCATAGCCTGGCACCACCTGAATAATGACATGAGCGAGAGAACAATCAGTGTGAATAATCATCCATTATACATCTGCGGACTTTCACAACCCCATCATTTGTACGTCAAGTATATCAAAGGCACTCACTCTGCCTGATTTGAGTGTGTTCCAAATGTAATCTCTCATTTTCTCATCCGACACCTCACCCCCGAGCTCCTTCTGGAGGGCCGTCAGCCACACCAGCACCTCCTACAGGGCAGAGGAGGAAATGCATGAATGAAATGCAAAGCTGGTTAGTATTTCATAACCGCAACACGATGCACATTAAGGCTCAAACCTGATTGGCCAGTCCGTGCAGGGGTCCAGCCAGGCCATTCATAGCAGCACTGAAGGAGAGGTAGGGGTCAGATAGGGCACTGCCGACCAGGTGACTAGTGTGTGCGCTGACGTTTCCACCCTCGTGGTCACTGGAGAGAAACAGAAGCGCACAAGGATTGTAGTTTAAACTAGATTGTAGACTGGCACAACCACATGGCCGCAGGTTATGGAACAAATTGCCGTCATCTATCAACAAAGCATCCAGTGTTTGAGTTTAGAAATCTTAAAAACCTTTTTGTACTCTTGTGCTTTTAATGTTTTGCGAATGTTTTTGGGGATGGACCTAGATATTTCTTGTGCAGCACTTCAACCAATGTTGTTTTAAATGTGCTTCACAAATGAATTTAACTTGAAACTTAAACATGAGGACTTGATTTATTTGAATTATTCTATACAGAAGACATTCCCATCTCGCTACCCCCTTCTTTCCTAACAAGTACAGCGGGTTGGGTGTTTCTTTGCTGACTGAACAATGCGTGTACAGTCTAAAGTCACCGGCCAGTGGGAGATTAAGTTAGATCAATAAATGTTTTATTGATCTTTTTTTTTTAATGCCACACAATCATTTTTCAAAAAGTAAAGTTCATGAGGTGTGTCAGTTTAATGCCATAAACAGTTATTAGAGAATTTAACAGGTGTTTTAGGGATTTCAAATACAATATTTATTAGTAGATTTTGTTTAATTCAAATAGTTTATTACCCAAGGTTTTGTACTTCATTTGCATCCATTTATTCAGAAATCTGTCAGTTATTAATTCATCCACTAATCAGAGAGCTAAATCCACATCTTGATCAATGATCGTTGCTGCCCTAGAAAAAAAAAAAACATTACTTGACGAAGAGAAAGGTAGGGCAAATTGTTTGCTTTTAGCATTACACCACTGCTCTTCACATCATTTTCAGTGTCAGATTGTGGATGTTTTTCCTTTTAAAAGCCAATTTACAGTATTGTACTTGTGCTATTGATGTTTAATGGCATGAATGATCCAGTCTGGTAATAGACATCAGGTGCATTCAAGTCTCCACTGGAAATACAAGTGTTTCTCAAAAAGCTTGATTACAGAGAGAACACCAGAGAGCTTTTCTGAGGACAATCACAAAGGTTAAAAGTCCAAGCTGACCTCATTGCTTATGACTAGAACCTAACAGTGAAGGAGATCATTTGTAGGTCATCACCTGTGAATGGTGAGGTACAGCCTCATGAGTTCTGTGAACTGTGGCTCGGTGTAGCCCAGCATGTTGGTGAAGTTGTGTGACCAGTCCAGGTTGGAGTCGATGGCGCCGATGCTGCTGCCTTCACGGTACAAGTTGCGGTAGATCTTGGCCGCCACGCAGGGGAGCTTGGCGATCAAGTCCATTGAGTCTTCATAGACAAACTACACAAAAGTGACGTGAACTCTTGTGAATGGGTCAGTTGCATTAAACAGCAAATAAATATCTTACTCAAGAGGTTTATCAGTACACACTTCACCAATAAAGTTTCTAGAACAAATATTTCCAACGACTCACCTCCCAGTACTTGGCCTTGTTAACTCCCTCAGAGTAAGCCCGGGCAAAACTGCTCTCACTGTTCAGAGCCGTGATGGCGGCGCTGAACTGAGACATTGGGTGCAGGTTGGTGGGGAAGTTGTCGAGCATGGTAACCACATGAGAGGGAAGGGCCGCACGCTTAGCCCACTCCTTGGACAACCAACTCACCTGAGGAAACAGAGAGGAAAAAGATTTGAGGAAAGTTACTACTGTGTGTGGAGATACACACATACATACATAACTAGAAGCTCAAGAAAATAAAAATAATCACTTACAAAACCAAAGAAGCAAGTTGAAACTAGTTTTAAAAAGAAAATTTTATCAACAAAATAACTTTTTTAAGCAATCATGTAAATGGGATAATTTTTTGTGTTTTGTGTCAGAATCTTAAACAGCTGATTGTGGGTTTATTTTATGATAAATACAGGCCGACTGTACATTTTCCTTTATGTTAATATTAGGGGCTTTCGCACCGGGTTGTTCTAGGAACTTAGCTACAGGATCTAGCCACTAGGGTAGTTCCCCAATAATTAAATGTTCCCCAAGGGCCATTTTCCTGGTTGCATTCGCATTGCCAACAGGAACTCTGAAGTGACATAAGCCGCACTTGTTGTGGTAACTTATTTTGACTGCGCTGTGAACGGCAGAGGCTGACCACACAGCGCTCCCAATCTCCGTCTTAGACAGTAGACAGTATGAAAAAGTATTAGCGTTTGCCATGCAGTTCATGCCCAATGTTGCTAGCTGGGCAGAAATACATAATCATGGTTCGCTTGGTCCACCCAAAGTTGGATTGGATGTTCTCCTTAGCGTAAAGGTTGAGAGATCCTTCTAATCACTGTTTTCCATGTTCGTAGTTAGTTTATGGAGTAAATATATAGGCTATAAACTGTTTACACAGCATTTTTTTTAAATGGTGCATTCAGCCAACCAGCAAACACTTGTAGTTTATTGCACTGGTTTAGACCCTACCCTACTTAAGTTTCCCTAAAAGGAGTTCCTAGAACTAAAACCATTCCTAGTTAGTGCGGTTCAAACACGCCAAAAACCAGGTACTTCCGCCATTAACTCTAGGAACTATGATATGTTTCCACCCTATAAAGATGTACACAACGAGAGTTGGAACAAAACTTTGTTTCTCAATAGATATATCCTCTATTGCGCCCTGAATTTCTTTAACAGGTAACCTGCAGTGAATATGAAAATCAATGAATTCCTCCTCACCTGCTCCTCAGTGGGCACCTGTCCTGTGATCAGCAGCCAGAACAGACCCTCTGGAAGCGGCTCGTCTCCGCCGGACGCTTTGGGCAACAGCTGCTGACATTCTGGAATGCTGTAACCACGGAAACGGATGCCCTAAAGACGCGATCGATAAACACAGGGAGGGCATCAGTACGTTTGAATGAATAAAGTAAACAAGGAGAACTGGCGCTTCAAACTCTGACACGGGTTACTAGGATAAATACTAACCCAATGCATATATTTATTCAAGGCACCATGGTGCAACTATCTATTTTTAGGTGCAAATAATTATCTTCTACTATGACATCTTTCATGGTACATTTTCAAAACCTGAAATGCCTTTTGTACACGTTAATGATAAATGCATATTGGCGGCTTAATTTTATGTGAAACAGAAACTTTTAGTCTGTTTTGAATAATAATACTAAAATATTAAGCATAACTGAACAATAACATTATATTCTAATAATGATAAAAAATATAAATAGCAATAAATGCTATTGTACTGCTACTAAGACTTTAACATTATAATTTCATAACAAAAAAAGGCATTACATTGATTTATAATTAACAAATGTTTAAATCAATATAACCTGGTTTAAGCTACATTTTAGCAACACCGGGTTGACAACACATGACTTGCGTGTGTGTGTGCTCACCTCATCAGGGTCGAGCACAGAGGTCTCGTACACTAAACCCTTCATGCCTCTCATTCCTCCATAAACCTGTTGAACAGAAACAGCACTCAAACATTACTGAGATACTTCTATCATCACCCTTTTGTGATGCTTTCAAGTCTGCCATCTCACTTCTCTGCCCTAATTTTGCCCTCTGGGTCATATTTTTGAATAATTATACCCCTTGGATGCAGTTTAGTCTGCAATGTAGAATAACTGGCAGTGAGACAAACACCACATGACTCAGCTGAAAGAACAGCCATGAGAGCAGCAGGACTCACACCATAGCCTGAGGGTCCTTGAGAAAACAGTTGTCCAATCAGAGGGCAAAAAACTATTACTGTGTTTGTGGGCGTGTGCAACACCACATCATGTGAGACAGAACTGGTCAGGCATGTTAGGTAACACTTGCTTGTGTCATCAGTCAGACGAAACAGAGCCTGGCTAATAGTAAGGCATAATATATCCTAAATTTAAGCAAATGACTCCTAACCAGTTACTCAGATAGAAAGGATACAATTAGCAATTGTATTAATAAACAATTGATTTACTTCACTAATAAAATTACCATCTTCAGGATTATTAATGATAATCCTCAATGATATCCAGTCAAATATGAGTAAGCAGGAAACATTTCTGATTTGACTTGATAAAGGGGTATTTGGGGCCAATAGGTTAGAAAACATTAATTTAAGCAATAAGGTACGAAATATTATCACGATTAAAGTGTTATGTTTACAATACTGCACAGCCTTTTTGCTTTTTACACACTTTTTTTATAAAACTATTCCAAGCATAAAGAACCATCATTCTGCTAAAAATGAATCTCTGATATGTAAACAAGTGTGAGTGGTGTTGAAGTGAATAACTTTATCAGTGTTGTGATTGTTAACAAAAAACTATTAAAATAGTTATTTAAAATTGACATGATATAAAAAATTGAGACCATTTTTTTTATGTTGAACATTGAACAATGTTGCCTAGGCAAGTAACTGAAATAAAATGAGTTTAAGTACTAAAATGACTAGCCTAAGTACTATGAAAACCTTACAGACGGTAATGGTGAGTTTCAGTGATATTCTCTCACCATGTCCACCGTTATCTGACCGATTGGAGTTTTGCCATGCTGCTGTTTGAAGTTTTTGATCCTGCTCTGTTCTTTAGGGATGAGGTCTGCCAAGACATCTTTTAAATTCTGCATAAGTTCAAGGGAAAAAAAGTCAGTTTGGTTAGTGAATCTGGCACAAACAGATTTAATAACTGTCTAACATGCAATATAAATGACAAATTGCTTTTTGAGGTTCAAAAAAAGTATACACGGACATTTGATAGTGACTCAACCTTTCAAAAGCAAGGCTGTGATCTAATCTCAATAAGTGTAATTATTAACATCTGAAGTCTGGTTCCGGCTATGATCAAATTATGCAGATACATACCGAGGATGCGCTGACATTTCTGGCAGCCACAACAACGCATGCTGCATTCTGGAAGAGAAAAGAAAATACAGACTTTGATGAAAGATGCAAAGCAGGGCAAGTTCATCATCATGATCACAACCAGGGAGATATCACCGGAGAAGGTCTGCTGACAGCTGCAAGGCAGGTGACTTAAGTTACACAATGCAAAACGTGTCAGTTGCCAAGGTAATGCTTTTTCTTTGGACTCAAATTACAAATCTTCTAATTATCCAAGCTAATTTTATTACAGAATTCCTTCAGGAAGAATGACGAGTTTTTCCTGTATGGCCTATCCCTTTCCTAGATCAAGATACATCCTTAATTTCTATACATAGCATAAGATTAAGAGCCCTGTCTGATCGACACACAGCAGGACTAGGGATAAACTGCCACTGCAGAATGACTCAAGCACGGACGTAAAGACGGGTCAGATTGGCAAGGCATGTGGGGAGACGATTCTCGTAACATAATATAGTCATCATTAATTCTCTACACACACAGGCAGCTTTTACAGCATTTAGCTGTGGGGTGTGAAATTGGTAAATTTACCTCTGATTTTTAGCTAATATTAAGAAATCACCTGACAACCAAATACAACATGTCAACAAGTATGACATAGAGAAGCAGTGCTCACATTTTCTTTAGCAAATTTAAAAACAGTGACGCACCGATAAAATTCTGGCAGATACTGATAAGCCAATACTTATTTTGATGGTATGGTATGGCCAAAAACTGATAAATTTACACTTAATCATTTAAAAAGTAATCCAAAATCGACTTACAAATTAGGAGTAAATTAATAAAATTGTATACTAGCATTTTGTCAAAATAAATTCTAAATAAAACACTAAAAATCTATCATTTTAAATGCTACAAGTGACAATGTACAGTATGAAAAAATGGATGTTCCTTCTAAGATTTGCAAAAGATTACATTAAATGGTGTTATTGACTATTTGCATTTGAAGCATTAGAAGGCATCAATCAATTTAAATGTAAAAAGAGTAAATGAGCATGCACAATCAAATAACTAATATTGACACATTCTCTAACATTACCCTTGTATTACACCCTTGAATCTATTATTGATATATTATCGATGTGCATAAAAATGCTGTGAAAAAAGCTTGAGTTAATTATTTTCTATCAGTCTTCTAACAGGGCTACACTGCACATACTGGTTTGCTTTCACCTGAAGGGTCAGATTAAGACTGAGCTGGATTACACAGGGAATGACTGCAAAGCCAATACTTCCTACATCGTGAGCCTCCTGACTGCAATGCAAGTCAGTGCACTGACATCATCAGACACCCGTCACTCTGTCTGCAGTCTGCACTATAGCTAAAGATTTCTCTTCTTCAGGCTGACACACCTTGCATGACAGACAGTAGTAGCTATGTAATCAGAAAAACATTCAAATCAGGTTCTGAACTAATTCATGGGTGGCCTTTATTGTTGTTGAGAAGAAACTGCTTGTCTCTGACCTGAAGTCTATGGCCGTGTAATCTGTGGGAAAGGTGAGGCTACTGGCAGCTGTTAGTTTGACCCCAGTGCAACGAGGAGGGCGATTACATAAGCCTCTGTATTCTGTACTGTAGTAGCGGAATTCCTAAATGAACACGATTCTGCTGTCTATTAAATATTTGACAAGTACGATCACAGCGGGACATTAAAATCCGCCCATTTATTTCCCATTGAATCATTCATTCAAGAGATTTGTAATCATACAGCCAGTAAATAAATAAGTGAAGTCTTAAGGAGTGAGTCATTGAATCATTCAAACAATCTGTTCATCATTCAAAATATAGATTTTAAATAAATACATATAATAACAAAATAAAAATATATTTAAATTTTTTTTAATAATATATATTTAAATAGACTACAGCAATTAACATCAGAACATCTAGTATGTAAATTACACGTTATTTTGTTCAATTGTCTAATTCAGAATCGTGGGATAATGGTGATCTCTATTTGAAACAAAAAAAATGTGATTCTCAATTTATCCACAACCGTGCAGCTCGTTTTAACCTTAAAATTTAACATTAAATAGCTAATACAATGCAATGAGCCAATACGATATTCAATAACAGTGTTTCCTATTAATTACCCAGACTTGCATAATTTCTAACATTTCTATGGAAGTTTACAACATTAGGGTTTAACACTTGCAAGTGAACAAATTAAGACAATAATGTTGTAATTTTACAAAAGTTAAATAACTATTATACTATGAAACATCCATTTTTAGTGTAGTTAAAAAATGTAATATGCATTTACTTAATTTAGCTTTTAAGTATGCATTTTAAAGGTACAATGTAGGATTTTTGTAATAAAATACCCAAAAATAACTTGCACAGTGTGATATACATTTCCTGCAGTTGTGTACTTACAATATCCCAAAAGTTAGATGTTTAATTTCAGAGAAATATCCATTTTAAACGTGAACTGAACTGTATTACTGCCTGACAAACGATACTGTGAAGTGTGAACTTGTTCATTCTGGTGTCTGCGAACGCACGCTCTCTCAGTAACTTTGTTCAATAGGGTGGCAGATTTCTATAGAGCCTTCCAGACAAAAACCTGGCTAAAACACACTGTAAACAGGCCTTAATATGTAGCGAAAAAAACACCCAATCTAGCAACACAAGACACCTGTGTCACACGCACCGCCAAGCATACGTCATCAAAACAAAAAGCAGCATGAGCTCGACAAAGCATAGAGGAGGCGTTGTATCGTATGATCATTTAAACGAGTTTTATGACGAGGTCGGCGAGGATGGGAAAAATCGTACATTTCTGCGCAAACTTTGTCTGAATTACTTCATTTTAAAATGTGAACTAAACTTTGAAGTATTTTACTTAGAAAGTGAACTTTCCCAACATTGGGCTCGTCCCTTCGTTGTCATTGTCGCCTGTCAATAACGTAATATCCACATTATCCCTGGTTTCTGCTCGTACTGCCATAATAACCATTGGTGACAGATGTGGAAAACTGCGTTTTGTCAAGCGGCACGTTCACGCTGTTGTTTTGTTCAAACATTATGGACCAATGGCAAGCAGACATTGAGACAAAAGGAGAACTAAAACGAGGATCAATATCGGCATGGCATTATCAAAAGCTTCACATCCATGACCAACTTCGACTTGACAGCGACGCCGCTCTTGCATGTACTTTATTAGACAGGTGAGCAAATGTACATAAAACTAATCGATGTTATTTAGTTCAACATGATGAAATGTTAGAATATGTTATTTTAATGATGAACAGAGGAAAATCTGACTGTCCTTCTACAAGGACAACTCAAATGTAAAAAATTAAATGCAAAACTACAAATCCTATGGTGCAACGTATGCTATATAACAACAACCCTTGGCAACAGAATCAAGGTAAGGACCGCGTCACAAATGCGGCAGAGTGCATTTGCAAAGGGATACTGGCCAGCTGGCAATCTTAGACATCTCTTTGACTTTTGACTCATTTCCTATTGTGACTACTGAAGCACAGACTATTCTACAGAGCCAGCCTATATGCAGAACAGACACAAGGGTTGGCGTGTTACTGTTACCAGGGATCACTATTACCATATGGAGGAAATCCTGCACAGACAAAGAACTCTTTGTGAGTTTTCTTTAGGAAGGGAAAATGTATAAAAGATTGACAGGTAATGCTCTATTCGGCTTCTGTGCTTTGTTTAGATGAAAACACCTTGTTTTTCTATACTCAAAGCAGATGACAGGCGGACAGAGCTGTGTCAGACAGGTCAGACGTGCTGAAGAAGTAGTTGTCCACCATCTGAATGCTTTATCAGGAACAGCTCTTTATGGTACCGCTGCATTAAAAATCCATTCACATAGCTTAGCAAATCTCTCAAAAGTGTCATTTAAGTCTATTATTTAAAGTGCTTTCAAAGCAGACAACTAGGTCTGAAGTGAAGAAGGTCCAACACATAACCAAAAAAAAAATTATGTAAGTACAGTACAGGAATGCACCTTGGTCACTCCTATGAACTGACAATCAGCAGATTACATAAATGTAATACACTGCAGAAGAGAAGGCAGATAAACTTTGGTGTACACAGGTCACCTGGGGGTGTGAACGGAGGGTTAACCCTGAATGACAAGAGCACAGTGACCTATATTACTATGAAGTCATTCTGACTGAGACAGTACATGGATAAGTGCAGATTTCTTTAGGTTATATATAAGTGACACTTTTTCCACTCATTTTTTTCCCATCACAATCTAGATATGACGTGAATTACATCACCAGTCACACACATCATTCAAAGCATTTCAGATCAAGGAGAACAAAACTATATTGAGGAATAAATATTGTATGGCTTGTGACTTTGGAAATCACAGAACTTGAAAGAATGGCAACAAAAGCCTAAAGAGGTCATTATTAAGGAAACTACTCGTGCACATTACTTGTGCACTCGTTTTTCACATGATGCAAATTCCATAATGTCGCAAGGTTTTAGAAACTAGATCATGGGTTTTTAAACTAAGGTAAGTGTGAGTATGTTATGTATGCATGTATGTATATGTCTATTATAGTACTGTACTAGTGAGCGGGTGAAACCTTGATAAGTAGACAATGCACAAACCCTATATATCCCTATTATGGTGCAATTATAATAATCTAGCAAATCCACAAACTATTGAAACTATTAAAATATTAATAAATTAAATGACAATCCTGAAGGTCAAGTCAGCCACTGAGAAAAACTAGAAGACTGACCGGTCTCAGACTATAGCTAAACAGGTTCAGATCGAAGACGTCAAAGTAATTGTTCAATTTTAGTTACATTAGATCAACTGAAACTGGTTACAGTGTTTAATTTCATGTGAAAGCACGTCAACTAAGTTACACAACTAGGCTTCAGAATAGCGTGAATATCAGAAAAACAAATATAGCGGGTTTATTTGTTATGTATCTTTATGTACCTAACGTTAAATGAAACCAAATCTTAAAACACAACTTTATATTGGCTGTGCCTCAATTTTGACAGCTTGCTTTTTAAGTTCAAACACAATAACATTTTTGAAAGCCTAGCCTATGTAGTCAAGCACAATTGGTATTGAAAGACAGAGGGAGATTTTAAAAATATAGAGTTATATGGGGAGAAACAAAAACAGAATATGTCACTTTCATGCATAAATGACCGAAAGTAGATCGATATGGTTTATTATTACTGGCTGTCTGTCAATACGGTGATATATGCTAAGCTAAGCTAGCCTAACCAGGCAGCAGCCTGTTTCCGTCACTTAAGTTAAAATAAAACTTTCCTACCTTTGAACTGAGGAGCCTTGGGGCTAGTCTGCTGATAGAGAGGAAGGACATTGTTCTTTTATGTGTGTATAAATATTACGAGTGGTTCTTAATCGACCCCTGCTTGAAGGTGCCCCTCTCGCTACCGTGCTCGCGGTGAAGGTTGAAAAAGGAACTCGAGGGCCTGTTGTAGGCGCGGTTTGAGTCAGCTAGGTCCTGGTGAGGATGGAACTGCGAGACCGTTCTGATTGGTTGAAAAGGAGAAAGCTAATTTTGATTGGCGACAAGTCTCATCGCTTTTTCATTTGATTGGCTCAAGGATAAAACGTTCATAAATTATTCAGACATATACGGTCAGCTGTAGGTTGTTCTTTAAACTGCCTGTCTAGAAATAGAATGACAGATATGTTCATGTAAAGTCATGTGTAGTTTCTTGGTTAATTTTTTAAATGTAAGGGCACCTTGACCTACACCAATAGAGAACGTATCTCCAAAATGGCGTGTCTTTAAGATGAACTATATTCAATAAAGGTTTGAATTATGTCAATATCAGCTGCTAGTCTGATGTGAATGAATGAATTCCTTGAAACTGCATGTACACAAAGATTTCAGACTTTATTGGAAAAGGGTCATTAGATACAAATATATAGATACAGAGGCTCAAGGACGTTCATTTCAGACTTCATGCTGCCTGTAACATTGTCATTGCTCTGGTAGGAAGGATTTTCTTGGACCTGGCGACAACACAACAGAACATTCTGAGATATGTAACTTGCTTAGTTGCATCACAATGTCAACACACAGAACTTACAAGGTTTCTACATATACATTTCAGCAATACATGAAGGTCACAAAAAATAGGTTTAATAAAATAATTTTTTGATTGGTGAAGAGAATGTTGGTGACTGATGTCTTGTGTTCTATGACTAGAAACTTTAAAATACTTAAAATAGTTTTGTTTTTTTTCTCATAATCATTATCATTATTAGTTTATGGTGTTTAAAAAAATATTATGTCACTGTGTTATGAGCTGGTGAACTTCTGACTTCTCAAACCTGCATATATCAATAAAGACTACTGTTTGGGGTCAGTACGATTTTTTAATGTTTTTGAAAAAAAAAAGTTTAACATGCTGATTTCAACATGGAACATTTCTTATTATTGATGTTGAAAACATAAAAAGAACCGTACTGTATTTATTTGAAATAGATGCATTCTTGCTGAATAAAAGTATTAACTTCTTTAATAATATCTTACTGACCCCAAAGCTATGGTAGTGTATATAAAAGCATATCTCCAAATACATGCTTTTATTTCAGACATAATTCAGTACCATGGTGTATATAAAAGTACTCTGTCATTACCAACCAATAACTTTATACCATGGTACCACCACAGGATATATTTTTCACAAATAGAAATAAAGAAACAATTTTTTTTTTTTACTAAATGCATAAACTGGCACATTCAAAACTGCAACATAAGTCAGTACCAAAAGGTTTGGTCACATAGTATTTGGCACATTTGATCTGTAAACATAAAATCTGCATATGCATGACAATGGCAACGGAAGTTGTGTTTGCTTGCCAGCTAAAATATAGAAAACCTACTCTCGGAGTGAAACTGCACACAGCAGGGTTTGACGTATATGAAGAGATATGATGTATGCTGGAGAGCTTATGAGGCTTCTGTAAACAGCAGCATGCAGTGTGATTCATTGATTTTGTACCCTTACAGCAAGGACAGCCTGTGTACTTATCGCAATGCTTTGGAAATGTTTAAAACTCGCTGTCTGAGCACACTGTGCGCTTTGGTTTAGCACAATGTATGCAATTTCTACATTTTTCTCATCAATTTCTATTGCGTTTGGCACAGGTATTATGAAAGAGTCAGAGTATACAGCACCATGCAGCCGATTTGTCATGCATATAAAGAACCAGGTTCAAATAACATGTTGCAGTTTACATTCAATCAAATTTTCAACAGTATAGGCTAGACCAAAACACTGGCCATTTACAACCAATAACAATGTCTGTTTGGCTGATTAACAGATGTTCGCTTTGGTCAATGAATTGGAAACTACTTGTGAATTCTAAATATTGTTTAAAACGGGCAATAATTTCATGTCAGCAATCTCATTTGCAGTCATTATTGTAGTACCCATCAGCATTATCATCCACTGTTCTTTTTTAGATTTTAGCATTGTCTATAATGAAAAACCCATATCAGTTCAGTGTTATTTTAGTACTCTTTATATAGTATTATAGTATTTAATATTTTGTATTTGGTTTTATTTTTATACGTTCAGCTTTCATTTTAGTTTAAGTTCTAGTAATTGAACTATTTGAATGTTTTAGTACTTCAGTACAACTTACTATACTAAGTTGCCAACACAACATTTATAATTTTCATTTTAAGTTCTAATATTTAAAGGAGTAGTTCCCTTAAAAAAAAAAAAAAAACTTTGCTGATAATTCACTCACCCCCATGTCATCCAAGATGTCTACGTTTTTCTTTCTTCTGTCGAAAAGAAATTAAAGTTTTTGATGAAAACTTTCCAGGATTTTCTCCATATAATAGACTTCAATGGGAACCAAACGGTTCAAGGTCCAAATGAGAGTTTCAGTGCAGCTTCAAAGGGCTTTAAACGACACCAGACGATGAATAAAGGTCTTATCAAGGACCCTTTGAGTCATGACTTCATCATTTTGATGAACGCATCTGAACAGAAGAGTCACAAACGCACATCACAGAACAGAGCAAGGCGAGCATTTGTGCTAATAAAACTTATTTATTTTTGAAATGACCAATCGTTTCACTAGATAAGACCCATATTCATCGTCAGATGTCGTTTAAAGCCCTTTGAAGCTGCACTGAAACTCTCATTTGGACCTTGAACCGTTTGGTTCCCATTGAAGTCCATTATATGGAGAAAATCCTGGAATGTTTTCATCAAAAACCTTAATTTCTTTTCAACTGAAGAAAAAAAGACATGGACATCTTGGATGACATGGGGGTGAGTAAATTATCAGCAAAAGTTTTTTTAAAGTGAACTACTCCTTTAAATTGTATTGATTTCATCTACAGATTAACTTTAGCTTTCAATTAACAAAATGACTTTTAATAGTATTAGTAAAACAATAACAACACTGTATCCGTTGACTACTAGTATTTCCAGCTTCACTTTCCATGCTGGACAAAACATTAGTTCTCTCTCTCAACACAAGGTGTCGCTACAACATCAAGGCTGATCAACATGCCTAGTATGGAGCATCTTTTACCCATTTTATACTTAAACTGACTAAAGATGTTGATTGACATTATACTGTGTGATTTACTTGAAAACTGTTTGAACCAGAGCAGTTGTGTTTCATCTTCCTGGACACACGAGAGACATACGGTTGCAGTCTGAACAAAACAAACAAAAAAAAAAAAACACATCCCAAAGTTGAGTTTGTGGTGAATAGCTGCTGGATTTGGTCCTCTTGATCTCCATTTTGATCCCTTTTCCTTTGGTGAAAAAAATGCAACCTGAAGTTAGTCACCGTAACGGGCACCTTTGAGGACCGAGAGAGGACACAGAGATCACTCTTCCTCCTCGTCCTCCTCCTCTTCCTCCTCTGTGATGAGGAAGGGGTCGTATTTGAGGCAGTTGTGGAGGTACTGAATGAGGGAGCGGTGCAGGTGTTGATTGCTCCGCTCTTCTCTTAAGATGTGGCCTTCATCTGGGTACAGCTGAAGGGTGTAGTTGGCCTCTACCTTCACCAGACGACTCAACAACTCGGCGCTGTGTTGGAAATGTACCCGCGCTAAACACACACAAACAAGTCAGTTATTACTTAAAATCCACAAAATGTTGTATCTGATTTTAAATTTCAGTATTTTGTAAGCTAACCATCTGCAGTCCCATGTATGAGGAGGAAGTTTTCATCTTTTAGCGTATTGATGTTGTCCAACAAAGACGCAGTCTGCAAAGACACAACAGAAACGCGTGACTTTAGATTTTATGTTGGTATCACAATCACTATATAAAAAGGTAATTGTAGTTTCATTTTTCCCAAATGGGACTTTATATCCAATTTTGGGTATAAATTACTGTGGTGTTATATTACAAACTGACTTTAAATCTCAAAATTTTGATTGTTTATGTACCCAGCAAACAAATTTAGGTTCTGGGAACGTTCAGAGAACATTAGTTTTTGGTTCCCAGAACGTTCTTAGAACTTTCCCTTAAGGTTAAGGGAACGTTCCCAGAACATTCTCCTTACGTTATAAAAATGGAACCTAAAAAAACTAGATTGAAACGTTCCTATAACATTCTTGATTGGTTCCCAAAAAAATAACCTCATGGGACCATTCAGGAACGTAACGATTTCAATGGGAACCAAACGGTTCAAGGTCCAAAAGACAGTTTTAGTGCAAACTGTTCAAAGGGCTTTAAACGATTCCAGACGATGAATAAGGGTCTTATCAAGCGAAACGATCGCTCATTAAAAACAAAAATAACAAAGTTTTATAAGCTTAAATGCTCGCCTTGCTCTGTTCTGTGATTCGCGTTCGTGACTCTCCTGTTCGAACTCGTTTATCAAAATGAACGAATCTTTTTTCATGTCATTTGGTTCATTCAACGAACGAAATGAACGAGTTGACTCGGGAAAAGATTTGTTCATTTTGATGAACGAGTTCGAATAGGAGTCACGAACGTGCATCACAGAGCAAAGCAACCATTTGAGCTTATAAAACTTTTAATGAGTGATCGTTTCACTTGATAAGACCCTTATTCATCGCCTGGAATCGTTTAAAGCCCTTTGAACAAATTGCAGTTTGCACTGAAACTGTCTTTTGGACCATTTGGTTCCCAATGAAGTCCATTAAATGGAATAAAATCCTGGAATATTTTCATCAAATACCTTAATTTCTTTTCGACTGAAGAAAGAATGACATGGACATCTTGGACGACATGGGGGTGAGTAAATTATCAGCAAAAGTTTTTTTTGTTTTTTTTAAAGTAAACTACTCCTTTAATCTCATAATTACCTTTTTTATAATTATTTTTTACTCTGGAGCGCAAATAAGCATCTATAACAACACACTTCTAGATAATGAATGAAAAAGTTATTAATGCGCAAAGCCCACCATGTATGAGTGCTCCTCTTTAGTTGGAAGGCCTAGATATCTCTCTGAGAAGGCAGCGCCTGAAAAACAAGGTTGAATCCATTTTCACACATAAATCTGAAATTAAACTGTAGAGCACTACAGATTCTACCATTTATCAAATGTAAAAAAGTAATACTAGGACCCTTTGATATATATACCATGGGACTGAATGATTACCACATCACATACCATGGTATTTTGAAGTACTCCAAGGCACTTCAAAGAATATAATTCAAAGAATGTCCAGAAATAGTGCTGTTTTTGCTAGTGTATGGAGCTGGAACTCACTATAGAGCTTGAAGTCTGTGATGGGAGCCATGACAGCGGCACATTTGAACATCTGATCGGTTGCAGTCAACATCTTCAAACCTAAATAGCCACCGAATCCCTGTGAGGACAAATGAAGGCTGATGTCAGAGCTCTGCAACTGAAGACTGAATTCAAAGTACATATCCTAAGTGAGAATATGATGCAAGTCTACAAAGGGATTCAATTGCTTAGAAGATGTGTATTAAAGCAATAGGCCTTGAGAGGCCTTAAGATTGGTTTGACCACTTTTAAGCGCATTATGCAACACCGAAACCCCATTAACTACTAAAAAAGTTTATCTGGTTTTAAACACCAATTTTACACAACTGCAATTAATCACAACTACATCACATTTTCTATTCTATACAAAATATGGGTGGGGCTCGCAGTACTAGAATCTCAGGGGTGTTTGCCAAGGCATTGCTATGCAGTTGCTAAGGTGTTTTGAGTGTTTTCAATACATTGCTAATGTGCTATAAAGCTAATTAGCCTAACTGTAGGCTGTTTACAGTTGCCAACCTGCAAAAATCAGCTAATTATTCAAATGCTCATCCAATCAGATGTTAGAGCTTGCACTCAACATATAGTTTACCTTTCCATAAACAGCAATTCTTCTCCCGTCAATGTACGGCAGCTGCATTAACCATCTGTTATGAAACATGCAAATTTAAGGTGCCATTAAGCAGTTATGATAAATGGCTGGTCTTTTAAAAGCAGCCAATGTATTAACTCTGCTGAGACATACACATCGCCTTGAGCAAGAAGTAGGTTCAATTAAATTAGCCAAGCGAGCGTTCAACAAAATATGGAAGAAAACTCAGCCTCAGCTTTAGAGCATAAAGCTTTTCCTAATCAGATATTTTGTGGCGTAATGTGCAAAAATGAGTTTTCTATTACAGGTATTATTCTTAATAAGGGATAAGAGAGAATGACTCACTCCACGACTCCAAGCTTGTCTTTAATGCGGAAGGAGCCCAGTTTACGAGGGTCCAGGACGCTGCTTTTCTGTCCCTGTGAGGCCCGGCTTTTGCCGTCGATCCAGGCCAGCGCCACTCCATGCAGGCTGGACAAAACCTCCGGCCAGCCCAGGGTAAACTCCTCTGTTACCGACTCCCCGCCAGGAATACTGTCACTAGAGGTGCAGAGAACAATGGATGGATGGAAGTGTTGTAGATTAAAAACACGTTAACACTTGCTGAACACTTCTTGCATCTCAATCAAGCATGTGCATATTGCTTATTAATAACGCAGCATTCATAAATCATGTAGCCTAACTAACTACGGTGAGGGAGAGATTTGCATTTCCACAAGGAGATATAGCTGCTTGCAAGGCAGCAAAGATATAGCTGCTTTGTCACTGTCAAGCATATGTTTTTTTTTAATGCAACACTGGCTTATTATTACTTAGTAGTATATGGTACAGTATACAATATGAGCAGAAAACAAATTTCTAGGGGTGTAATGATACTCTCATGTCACGATTCGATACTGAACTCACGATATGATATTATTGCGATACTCCAAAACATGATAAAAGGTTAACAAAAAATTTACTTAAAATGCTAACTTTGATATTACATTGTGGGTTTAAATGAATAGGCTTGGACTTGGTGCTTGTAACCCAAGGACAATGGTGACACCAGAATAACAATATTCATGATTCTGAAGCTGAAATTACAGAATTATTTTAGATGAATATGCTTGATCTCGGTCACTGACTGACTAGATATATTTAGAATAATTGTAGGACACTTTTTACTCGTAACATAAGACATTTGCCATTATCAGGACCCACAAATATTTCCCCATTGCATTATTATACATTATAATCAACAATATATATATAGTAGTTTAATGTAGTACTGACACTAACACTCTTAAAACCTTTTCTCACACAGTCATTTTTATTTTGGGGGAACTATCCATATTGTCACTATCCATGATATGTATGTAACATATGATATTATGTAATATATTGTTGGATTTATGTATTACGATATATTGACCCCAACAAATTTCCCATCGGGCCAATAAAGTATACCTAACCTATTTAAAAAATAGTAAGTAAAACAGTAAGCATTAGCTCAGCATGGATGTTTTAAAAAGTAGCATGCTACATTCTTGTCACATTCCCTTCTTAAATTGCAATTTGAACTACTATTATTAAAAAAGAAAAAGAAAAAGTTCATCCATCACACTAGAGTGCATGCATTGTGGGATGAATTGTGACTAAATACAATTCAGTAGGCAAATTATATTTTAAGAGGAGCTTAATTAAGATTATTATGCTTTCAAAAAAATGTTTGTGATTTTTGTAATTACTATGGAAGTTCGTACCTCTAAAAAAATAATAAAGAATAATTAAAAAAAAAAGTTTCTAAGATTTAACTTCTTAAAATCATGACTTCATATCTCGTAAACCACATTTTTCTCCAAGTCACACAAATTTATTTGTCATGTTCATTACTTTTTATCTCAAATTTTAAAAAAAATTATCAGAATTTTTTCTTTTGTTTACAAGGAGATATTAAATTGTAGAGACAGTAAAAACATTTCTAATGTTCTAAAAAATATAATATAATAATAATTTAATGATAGTTTCCACAAAAATATTCAAAAATTGTTATTCTGTTATCATTTACTCACCCTCAAGTTGTTTCAAACCTGTATGTGTTTCTTTGAACACAAAAGAAGAAGATTTTGAAGAATGTTGGGAACCAGACAATTTATGGTAGCCATTGATGTAATGATTCCTGTCTGTTTTCGGTTTTCCTTGTCTTGTGTGAACTTTTGCTATTTCCTGTTCCGTGCCATGTTTTGTAGTCCTTTGTAGTTTTTCTTGTTGATGAGTTCCCCCAGGTGTTTCTGATTAACCACGCCCCCTTGTTACCTTGTTTAGCTTGTTTGTCTGTGTATTTAAACCTCTGTGCTTCAGTTATTGGGTGTCGGTTGTTACTTAACTGTAGCTTTGTTTCTGAGTTTTGTTCTGAGTTTCGTTCTGAGTTTCTTTGTTTTCCCTGAATTTCCCGTTTGTTTGTTTATTATTATTATTAAAACTAGTGTTTGCATTTGGATTCCTCCTTGCCTCACCGTTACAATTGACTTCCATAGCAGGAGAAAAAATACTATGGAAGTCAATGGCTACCATCAACTGTCTAGTAACCAACATTCTTCGAACTCGTACAGGTTTGGAACAACAACATGAGTAAATGATGCTACAATCCCTTAAGCAGCACAACTGTTAATATTAAGAAATGTTTCTTGAGCAGGAAACCAACATAGAATGATTTCTGAAGGATCATGAAACACTGAAGACTGCTGCTGAAAATTCACAGGAATTAATTACATTTTAAAATATATTCAAATAGAAAACAGATATTTTAAATTGTAATAATATTTCACACTATTGCTGTTTTTTTACTGTATTTGTGAGCAAATAAAGCATTAGAGAGTCTACTTTCAAAAACATTTATAATCTTACATACCTTTATATATGGTCTTACTTTTTATTTTAAAGCAGAAAAGGGCTTCCATATAAAATAAAGCAGCCTTACTAACAATATCATACGGGGAGACACTTACATGATAATAAGGAGAGGGTGCAGGTTTCCCTCGTACCCAGCGGGCAGGGACATCTTCAGATCTATGTCTGTAATTATTAGCAAAGGCAGTTAAAATAGAACAAATGGCCGTTTCTACTGTACCATGCTGCGAGAAAGACTTGATGCTGTCTCATAAATATTCTAACCACTGGCAAATAAGCTCCCATGAGCCTGTTGGTTTTAACAGACTCTCAGTAACACACACATGTGTGCAAACAAACACAGTCAGGGGACCTGATGCAAAAAGCACGAGCAATTTATGTAGAGATGTGTACATGTGCAAACCCCATCATACAAGCAAGAACACACACGCAAACAAGCCACAATGGGCATCACCTAAAGATGCTGTGAGGATCCAATAAGCAAAACCGGAACAATTACCTGATTGATTCTTAAATCTAGTTGGCTTTGGAAAAGGTTGAGATCAATTTATGCTGAAAGGAGGAATGTAATCAGTTACTTCAGAAATCTTTTTACCGATGTTGTCGGAGGAAAGCGTCTGGAAAACGATCTCAGAGAGCCTCTTGTTTTCAAGAGACATAGCGAGGAGGCTGTTGTCTTCCACCAGTATGTAACCTGTAAATGCAGCACACGTACACACTTAATATTTTTGGCTTAAACCAGAACGATCCACCACCATGGAGTATTTAAATATTAAGACTATGAAATAAAGGATGAAGCCAGATAATAAAATGAAAAAGATATCATGCAGCCCTTTTAGATGTTTTAGTGAGCTCTCTCACTACAACAAACTCTAAAAATACTCAGTGGGGTGCTTTTACACTAAAACAATCTATTTTCTTGAAAGAATCCTTTTCTAAAGAAAATGTGAGTGGCTGAGTGGGTGTTGCTTTGTGGTCACTGAGGTATTCTAGACTGTTTTTTATTTTAGTTTATTTTGAAATGTAATTTATTCCTGTAATGGCATCATTGGTCCTTGTGGAAACTCAAAACTGCTGTGTAACACACGAGAATGACCCTCATTGGTTCTTGTAGAAACTCAAAACTGCTGCGTAACACATGAGAATGACCCTCATTGGTTCTTGGTGAAACTCAAAACTGCTGCATAACACATGAGAATGACCCTCATTGGTTCTTGTAGAAACTCAAAACTGCTGCGTAACACATGAGAATGACCCTCATTGGTCCTTGTGGAAGCTTGATCTTCCATTTACCACAACTGATGTGTGAGTTGATGAAGGTTTATATGTAAATAAGCCTACATTCAATCTGTTCCATCATATAAAGCGATCAAGTCTCTTCATAAAATTTGGACAAAACTGCTTGATTCATATGGATTAGATTTACAATCTCTTTATGAACTTTTTTACGCATTAAAGTAGTAGTTGCATCAGCTGTCTATGGAGGGATGTGTTCTGAAGATTAACAAGAATAGTACCGGTTTGGAATGACATGAGGGTGAGTAATTAATGACATCATTTACTTTTTTGGGTGAACTAACCCTTTAGGAAGTCAATTACAATTTAATTTAACATTCATGTTCACCTATATGAATTACACATATTTACGTAGGATTCTGGGTTTATTTGAGTTCCTAACCCTATAAGTTTGAACAATAATAATAGTAATACTTGCCTTAGAAGTGGAAAAATGTTCACTGGTGCATTTATAAAAACATATTTGTCTACTTTTGACACAATTTTATTAGAAATCAAACTCTTTATTTCCTACAGCCACACATGTCTGACTAAATCACAGCTTGTAATGAGGAAAGTATTAATTCTACTCACTGGATGGATCACTTGTGCTGTGAATGGTCACCTTTGGGACACCTGGGCCTGTAAAAGTATAACAGAGATGAGACACGTGCATCTTTATTCATCCGCCTAAATGTGTGTTTGAGTGTCAGTGACCTTACCCAAGCAATAGAGGGTAAAGTGAGTCTGATTGTGGCTGAAGTCTGCTTTGAAGAAGCTGCATCGCTCAAACAGGTTGCAAGTCAGACACTGGCGATGAAACACTCCTCCAAGCTCCACACTAGTCAACAAGCATGCATTTCATTACGTTACAACAACAGTCAACCTCTGCTAAAAGTGTTCTGGGTTTGTACAGCGATTATTATACAACTAATAAAATGTTTAACCAGAATCTGTCCTACCTAAATTTACGGCCAGGAGCCGCTACTCCCATCAATGTCAATCAATGCCCTTTTCTTCTGTACAAAAATGAACACTGTCATAATTTACTGTCTGTCTGCCCTTCTTCTATGAAACCAAAATGAAACATTTTTAACCCTCTGGTTATTTTTATTTGGTGTGGATTTTATTTTCCCCAAAAATGCCAGTCATTTTTAACACATTGGACTAAAACTTACTGAATTTGCTCACACAGGGTATATCAACTTCTCAAAAAAATAATTTGATCATTTGTGTGCATGTTTTCCCTACCTTCTTCCCTAAACTTGTGGTTTTACCAGTCAAAAATGACGACCTACAAATAATGCTTAAATATTTTGTTATGCTATGTTATTGCCAAAAAATGGATACAATCTTTTTATCAGCTTGTTTTCTTTCAATTAGGACAGGTTTTGCATTAGTTTTTTGGAACTGATTGAGACCTCACTGATCTGAGCATTTGCACAACCGCAAATTTTTTTTTTTTAGGTGAATAAAGCCTAGATTCAATCAGTTCCAAAAATAATTCCAAAACCTGAAAACAAAATTAAAAGAAAACAAGAATATTTGATCATAAAATAGTAGGGCTGTCAAACGATTGCGATCAATCGCGTCCAAAATAAAAGTTTGTGTTTACATAATATTTGTAAGTGCACTGTCTATAATTATATATATATATATATATATATATATAATTTATATTATATATAAATATAAATATTTTGTATATAAATATATTTTTCTTAAATATACATGTGTGTGTATATATATATATATATATATATAAAATAATTATACACAGTGCACCCACATATATTATATAAACACAAACTTTTATTTTGGATGCGATTAATTGCGATTAATCGTTTGACAGCCCTATAAAATAGCATAATGGGACATTTAAAAGGCCAGTATTTTTGACTAGGAACACCAAATTAGGTAAAGGATTTTCAACAGTGCAAAAGAGTTAATGATATTCATGCTGCTCTTTTCCATAAAATGAAAGCATATATTGACCAGGATTGCCAAATTCATTACATTTACATTTATATTTATTCATTTAGCTGACGCTTTTATCCAAAGAGACTTACAATTGCTATATATATCAGAGGTCACACGCCTCTGGAGCAAGTGCCTTGCTCAGGGACACATTGGTGTCTCACAGTGGATTCGAACCCGGGTCTCTCACACCAAAGACATGTGCCTCATCACCAACCCATAAATTCAGGAAGAATAATGAACAGTAAAAGTTAACTTTTTTTAATCTGATAAATTTAATGCATCCTTGATAAAAAAAAAAAAAAATCGTAAAGACTTTTGAAACGATAATGTACATTTTTGGTTTAACTATCCCTATAACTTCCAGTACGTGAAACACACACGCTGTGATGCTGAGCTAGTTTTCCATTATCCACTTGCTTTAAGCCCAATGCTAGACCTTTGCACTTTTGCCATATATTGCTCGGATAGTCGCAATAAAAAAAGCTATGAGAAATTGTGGCCCATGGAGAGCAAGTGAGAGGCTTAAAGCATTAATCAAAGGTTAGAGAACACAGTTTAAATCTTTGTAAGTCGCAGCACCTCCCCCTCTGCCCATCTCCCTTTCAACCTTCTCTATCTCTCTCTCCCTCTTGCTCTCGCTCTCTAAGCTGCCGTTTCTGTTAAATGAATTAGCTGGCCTTCTTGCCTGGAGCTCACTAGGGGGGAAAAAACCCTATTGGATTTTCACGAATGTCCCCGAAAATCCATCTCAGATTCATTTCCATGTAAACTGGAAGGTTTTAATTGATTACAGCACAAGTCATCGATGAACATACATACTGAGAAACTGGACCGTCAATACGCATAAAGAATATCAACATGTAATGATGATATGGAACATATTATGAAATTAAACATCTCACAACACAACAGGGTGTGCAAATGCCGTCAGACTGATTTAGATGCAAATGCGCAGCACAGCATGAGAGATCCTAGACATTGATGATAAAATACTCAATTACAGCTTAAAAGACGTATCGTTTGGGACAGAACCCACCTGTATAAGTGTCTACTCTGCTGCGACTCCTCCGTGCTCAGAAAATAGCTACAGGGGAAAAACACATTAAGGGAATTTTAAAAGGAGTTAGTATGTAGTCAGTCATTTATCCTTTAATAATAGAGTCTACTTCCACATATTGCCTTCTTTCAGCTGCATGCTAAGTAGGATTGCATCTGTTACACATGCAAAGTAGGGAAGGCTGTGACATGCATTCATTTCAGTCAGAAGTCATTGATTTACGGGCCTAAACTTTCATTTGAGCTATAGATCTGACTATTTATAAATAGTCATGCATTGAAAAGATAAAAAAGATTTTTTTTTTTTCTGGGATGGTTATTCAAGAGGGTTTGCTTTATGTGGCTGCAATTAGAGAACAAAGCCAGGAGAAAATGACAGAGTCATTGCAGTCAATTCAACATTCAATTCTGTACTCATTTTAATTAAGTGCCATCTATGATGATTCAGTGGGATAAATGGGATTGCTGGGCATAAATAATTCTATAATTGCTCGTATTAGGTAGTTTGTTTGACTATGGGATGCTTTACGACACAGTCTTGAGGCTTTTGAGTCTAAATGGTTTGCTCATAAAATTCGATCTGTCATACATTTTATCGTTCTCCTCGTCAAGAGCGCACAGCGAGGTTACATCCCAGTTCCCTGACGTTAGAAAGCGAGGAGATACAGAAGGAGTGGAAGCCTGAAGAAAAAGAAAGAGACAGAGATAGATAAAGCTTATGCAAGGTCTAAGACAAGCCGGAAGCAGTGGACAGGAAGACAAGGAAATATTAGACAATGTGAAATATTCAATCTAAAGAAAATGACAGAAAAAATAATATAATAATGTACTCTATATGTTCACTTATTTTCAGATTTTATAAACACCAATGAGCCAAAACACCTGCCTAATATGCTGTTGGTCCTCCACGTGCTGCCAAAAGAGCGCTGACTGGTCAAGACATGAACTCTACAAGACCCCTGAAGGTGTCCTGTGGGATCTGACATCAAGACATTACCAGCAGATCCTTCAAGTCCTGTAAGATATGAGGTGGAGCCACTGTGGATCGAACTTGTTGGTCTAGCACATCCCACAGATGCTCAATTGGGAATTTGGAGGCCAGTGATGCATGTGCCCAGACCTTCAACTCTTTATCATGTTCCTCAAACCATTCCTGAACAATGTGTGCAGTATCCTGCTGAAAGAGGCCACTTCCACCAGGAAACTCCATTCTCATGAAGGGGTGTACCTGGTCTTAATGTTTAGAAGGTGGCACATTTGAAATTTTCCCAGGGTTGACCCAGGGTATCCGGGGGTTCAGGGTTTCAACTGACTACAAGTAACTTGGTGACTACAAGTAAACTTATTCTCCTAACCCAAAGCCTGAAAGTCTACTATAATATACTAATACTCTAATGAGAGTTAGTTGACAGTGACACGTAGTTGAAAAGTTACTTATAATTAGTAGAACATCTAAAGTGATTTAATCAACCATGCTATAGATGTAATCACTCTGTCTGTGTCTGCTAAGGTGTGTGTGTGCCAAATGGCCCATTCAGATGTATGGCCCACAGAAACTGATTGGTGTGAATGACAAAGAATCAGCATTGCTCAGAGTGAGATTAGCATCTCCTTTGGGAGGTCCTAACAGGTTTTTATTGTTTGTAGCCCATAGTCTTTATGTATAATGTGATGTCTCACAGACAGAACTTTGGGTTAAGATAGTTAAAGGGTGACATGATAACATCGCTGCTGAAGGACTGCTACACTACAAACCTTCAATAAATTCTTCTCCCCACAAGAACTGGTCAAGCTTACTTATTTTATGTATTGGAGAAATCCAATACATTGGCGAGCCACCGAAACCACTGCTCGGCAAAACCAAAATCTAACAATAGGCATTATAAGCTACTACTACTCTAGTACAATGTACACTGCATGTTGTAACATTCATTCCTCCCATAACATCATTAAAATTTTGAGTGACTTATGCCACAGTAGACCTTCTACCCACACTCTTAGAAGAAATGGTTCTATTTAGAACCAGAAATGGTTCCATCCCCCGCTTCATATATGGAACTCCAAAATGGTTCTATATAGAACCATTTTTTTTTTTTGGTAAAAGGTTCTATTGGCCATATATAGAACCCAGAGGAACCCTTTTTTAAGAGTGTATAGAACCTTTTAGGGGTTCCAAATACGTAGCGTTGATAGAACCTTTTAAGGTTCTAGATAGAACTTTTTCTTCTAAGAGTGCAGCAAACAAATTTAGGTTCCAAGAACATTCCTAGAACTTTCCCTTAAGGTTAAGGGAACGTTCCCGGAACATTCTCCTTACGTTATAAAAATGAAACCTAAAAAAACCTACATGGAACGTTCCTATAACGTTCTTGTTTGGTTCCCAAAAAATAACCGCACGGGACCATTCAGGAATGTTAGGGGAACGTTCTGTGTTGGCTAGGTAGACAGGCTGGCCTTCGTTGCCCTTGTGCATCAGTTAGCCTTGGGCATTCAACACCCATGAGCCAGTTTGTGGTTTGTCTTTCCACAGACCACTGTTGGTAAATTCTCACCACTGAGAGGGAGAAACTCGCAAGCCTTTGTGTTTCAGAGATACTCTGACCCAGTTGCCTTGCCTTAACTATTTGGCTCTTATCCAAGTCCCTCAGATCTTAATTCCTGCCCATTTCTTCTGCATCCAACACGCTGATTACAAGAATTGAATGTTTGTGTACAATCCAATCAACCCAGACCTTAATATGTAGCCTTGTTAGGAGAGGATCAACAAAATTTGCATCACCTGCTGTGACTGGTCATAATGTTTTGGCTCATCAGTATATTATATGTATAGATAAAGCTTATGTTAGGTTTTAAGAGAAGGCAGGGAATAATGGAAAGCAGTGGACAGGAAGATAAATCTTGCTGTATATATACTGTATACACATACTGTTTTTAAACCAATGTATTTGTTTAGTTTTATATTTTAAAATTAATATAAAATGTTTTTATATAGGAATATAAGAACAGATTGGATGATATAAATCTGTAAATGACTTCAAAAAAAGAATAACAAAAATCTAAATTAACATAACTATTTATTCAAATGAAGAGAGAAAGACTTTACAATACACAGGGGTTCAACATCACTCCCACTTGCCATAAAAAGTCACATTCACGTTTGGTACTTCAAGTTTCTAATCACGAAGTTTATAACTGCATCAAATTTCATTGTGCATATCATGAATATGAAATCATTCCACACACACAGACCTGAGCGGGGAGACTGGCGATGTGGAGGAACTCCCCACGGGCCCCTTGCTTGGCAGGCAGAATGAGGTAAAACAGGGAACCATCTGCCGTGAACAATGGCTCCTCCTGTAGGACAAGCCACCATCAATATACATTCCTCCAAAAGATCAATGAGAGACGACACCATTTTGTTGCAATTCATTTCTTGGTGGATGCAGCTTTTAGGAACCAGAGAACGGAACCTGACAACTGGAGAGAGTAAGAGAGGCTGAACTCACCTGCCGCTGGTTGTTGTGCCAAAAGTCCATCGCCATTTGGTGCTTCTAAAGATTAAAGATGTTTTAAAAGGATTAGACATGTTAGAAGTAAAATATGTTTTTTAAATCATTTGTTCTCTGCAGCCTGCCGGGGAGAGTTGTACATCAAAACAAACTCCACCGCTAACGCAGAGTTTCAGTCAATCCATCATTTTCACTGGCGTCACATTAAGGAAGCGCATGTTTCATTTTTATCTGCAGTTTAGATCTGCTGTCTTCAACAACTAGAGTTCCACATCAATTCCATTTGGCTGTTCTACATTTTAACTTTATTCAAGAATTAAGGTACATACTCAATTCCTCTATTTTTACATTTAGGTTGCTGTTATCTAACACTTCAAGTTAATTTTAAAAATAGATTATCCTAAAGGGAGTTGAGTATGACTTGTTTACATGAAGTTGTGAAAACTCTATATAAAATGAATGGGGAAATACATTATCATTGGCATTTTTACACTATCATTAAAAAGTTTGGGTTCAGTCGAATTTTTTTATTTTTTAAAAGAAAAGTAATTAATACTTTTATTCAGCAAGGGCACATTAATTTGAGCAAAAGTGCCAGTAAAACCATTTACAATGTTACAAAAGGTTAATATTTCAGTTATTATAAACTTTCTGTTCATTAAAGAATCCTGAAAACAAATGCATATGGTTTCCACAAAAAATATTTAACAGTAACTGTTTCCAACATTTATAATAATAATTAAAAAAAATGTTTAATGAGCAAATCAGCATATTAGAATGAAGACTGGAGTAATGATACTGAAAATCCACCATTGAGATCACAGGAATAAATTACATTTTAAAATATATTAAAACATAAACAAAACAGTTGTAATAATATTGCACAATATTACTGTTTTTACTGCATAAATACAGCCCTTTCAAAAACATTTTTTTTGTATGTAATACTATATAACATTGTTCATTTATAAGATTTGATTGCTTAAATATTTGTATATAATTGAATATGAAGTAGTTTGCATTAGATTAATTTAAGCTAAATCACTTAATAAAATAAATCTTCAATCACCGCTCAAGCTCAGATCTCATGGTATTGAGACGTTAATACACATTATTGTTAAAAATCAATTTCTCTATGGAGATTATAAATGTTATTTTTACTTTAACAGTAGTAATTGTCATACATTTCAACACAGCTCCCAATGCCTCCAATTGTAAAACCCTGTTGACGAATTTATCAACACAGAACACACAGGGTGTAAAAATCAAACAAGGACTGCACATCCCTGTCAGATGCAGACACTCCTGTGCGCATGCATTCAATCACTCGGACATAAAAAGGGAATGACCTTTAGGCATTAAGACAGGCTGCGCATTAATATTCAGGCTTAAAAGTAAAGCTGAGTTAGTCTTTCACGCCTCCAGAAGGAAATTAGGCTGAGCTGGCAGAAGAGAAGCAAGCGATTCTCTGTATGTTCTGAGCAGAATAAAGGATGAGAGCAAGATCGATGGATACTTTGAGAGTAAAGATACCCAGTGGGGAGCAGTTGAGTGGATGAGCTGGAACCCCCTCACCTCTGAGCAGGCTCCTGTCGTGGCCTCACACACACACAGCACGGACTGGTTCTGGACACGGTTCAACCAGCGCACAGTCAGACGGGTGCTGCTTATCCAGCTCACCATAGAGATGTAGCTATCTCTAGAGAAAGAGAGAGAGAGTAGAGTGCATTCAGAATCACCACTTTATTCATTATGTCGGTAACACTTTAAAATAAGGTCTCATTTCTTAACATCAGTTAGTGCATTAACAGATACCACTTTGATTCTAAAAATGTAATTGCGGAAATTAAATTGAATTAACAGTTCATGAACAGTACTTTTACTGCATTTATTAATCTTAACGTTAATGTTAATAAACGGATCATAATTGTTTTACTATTTTTTTTTATGCTAATCACTTGCAAATTAAAGTTTAAATAGGATAAATGTATCTTCCATAGAGGTAACTTTTCATGCATTGCTAAAATGACAATATCATGTAGGCCTAAAGACATGGTGATGGAAAAAATATGAGATGGCAGGAAAAAATATATTTCAATGCTTTTGTGTTCACTCGTAATGAACTCAAAAGTTTTGGGAGCTTAAAAGTTTTTTTGTGGAAACGCAATAGCATTGACCTTTCATTTTTCCTTGCAATTAATATTTTTTTCCTTCACTATGTCCCTTTAGGGGCTCCATACTATACAGTATTTTGAATTATGAAAAGTTCAGTTTAACTAAACTTTGATTATTTTATGTGTGCTTTACTTTACAGTAGCCAATGTTTTTTTTAAAGGGATAGTAAGTATGTGAATAATACTTTAGTGAGTACATAATAACAGAAAACAATTTTTGGCCATTTTAAAAAATTCTACATGACTTAAAATAGCTTGAATGTAACTCTACACCCTTGCCTCGTTTAGTATACTCAGTTCTATGAATATGCTAATTAGCCCGTTAACTCATTAATAATCACATGTTGCCATGAATTTTTACAAGGTAGTGTGTGTGACGTCAGAACCAGTGTTTTTAAACCGCAATTTTGAGACTGTCTTTGGGTCACTGCCGTTTTAAGGAGAAAATACTCAGCAATGGTGCCGACTTATGAATTTGCACATGGTTTGTCTTAAAGCATATTAAAAGATAGAGATAGACATATAAATAACATTAAAAGCTTGATTTTCACCAAAGCTTTATGTATAGAGTGAAGATTCATTTTCCAGCAGGACAAAGAGTCAAAGAAAGCACACAGCAAAAACGATGAAGAATGGCTTAAATACAGAAGCTTGGTATTCTGGAGCGGCATAGCCCGAGCCAACGCTTGAATCCAATTGAAAATCAGCAGTAAGACCTGAAATTGCTGTCCACCGGCATTCTCCATCTAATCTGGCAGAGCAGGAGCATATTTGCTCTGAGGAAGAATGGCCAATAATTCCACAATCTAAATGCGGAAAGTTCACACTGACAAACCTAGGATGATGGATTTTAGGATTTTGGCAATAAAAGTGTTAATATTGAAGGAATTACTTTGAATAAACTACTTTTCAAGTCTTATTCTGGCAGTATGCATAGATGGAGAACAATTGTTCACCCATTGTTAGAGAGTAAACTTTACATTTTAAACTTCATCATGAAGAAACTGTGCGACAGAAACAGATTTTAACATCATGCATAAAAGATTTAGTTTAATAAATAGACAGTCAAGACACATTTTTCCATGCGTTTAAAAGGATATTAAAAATTAACAGCTCTGTATCCACAGCCTGTGCACTGCATATGTTGCACGTTCGCAATTACGGACACATGTTTATGAAAGATAAACTTCACCTGCTGTTCTGGGAGTCTGGAGGAATCATCTCTAATGTGTGAGCTGGACCGTATAAATTCACCACAAACAGACTGGCTGATGGGATTCTGGAACCTGCCTGTATAGAGCAATACTTTTATCAAATTAAAGACAAAATGCTCTTGCATATGGTGCAAACGCTTGCATTTGTGATATCTGATTCATTTTGAGGTTATTTTGTCATATAAAAGACATTAGTATGCTGCATGTCAACTGCTTTTACCTTTGGATATGGGTAGAGGACGTTAGAAGGGTAGACCCCACCCAGGAAGTGATGTATCTCCATAAAAGGAGTGGCTGAGTTGTTAATGGACAGATACGCCAGGCGTGCACCGTCTTTGGCCCACCAGAACGCAGGATATTTCAGCAATATCTCCTCTAAAGTTGAATAAGGTAAGGGAGAGAAATTAAATTTTGATGAGGCAAATTAACCCACACACATATCATCGTAGACCTACGCTTATGATCATAAATCTCATTGTGTATTTATAAGGCCAAATGAGATAATAATCTCGTCATGAATATTGGAATGTCTTCAAGGGATTGTCGAATTCATTATGGACCGAAAGAGGGTTTTGAAGGGGACGACTCATTCAAAATCACTGACCCTCATAAGTCCAATCAGACAGCCCATTAACCACCATTCCATTTCTGCCCGTGGCTGTCAGACGCATCGCCTTGCTAGACACATCTGGCTTGTAGTAGATGTCATTCTCAAAGATATAGACCTGTGATCAACAAAGAGACACAACCAGCATTAATAGATCAAGTCATAATCCAACACTCTAAAAAAATAAGGTTCCAAAAGGTTGGGTTTTTTCTCATTGATGCCATAGAAGAACCATTTTGGGTTCCACAAAGAACCTTTCAGTGAAACATTCTAAAAATCTATATTTTTCTTAGAGTGAGGAACATTTTAATAATCTAAATAACCTTTTTCCACTATAAAGAACCAATGGAAAGTTTCCATGGATGTTAGAGGTTCCTCATGGAACCATTAACGCCTATAAAGATCCTTTAATTTTAAGAGTGAAGATTATTACAAGGATATTTAAAAATTAAGAGAGCAGAGTGCACATTAACAGCACTGTAAAAAATATTTTCAAGATTTGTCATCACAACATATTTTCTTTTGTCAAATCAACTTTATAATAATTTATTTAGTTGAGATAACTTATTATTTTGAGTTTCGGATGGTTAAATTAATCTACTTCTTTGTATTAACTCACTTTTTCCAGTTCAATCAACTTAAAATTTTAAGGCAACCCAGGTTACTTACTTTTTTAAGTTAAACCAACAATATTTTTTTACAGTGTAGTAATCACAGCATTTTTTCTTTTGTCAAATCAACTTAAATAATTTATTTAGTTCAGATATCATATAATTTTGAGTTTCTGATGGTTAAATTAATCTCCTTCATTGTATTAACTCACTTTTTCCAGTTCAATGAACTTAAAATTTTAAGGCAACCAGGTTACTTTTTTAAGTTAAACCAACAATATTTTTTTTACAGTGTAGTAATCACAACATTTTTTCTTTTGTCAAATCAACTTAAATAATTTATTTAGTTCAGATAACATATAATTTTGAGTTTCTGATGGTTAGATTAATCTCCTTCATTGTATTAACTCACTTTTTACAGTTCAATGAACTTAAAATGTTAAGGCAACCAGGTTACTTACTTTTTTAAGTTAAACCATCAATAGGCATTTACAGTGTAGGCATTGCTAAAATGTCTAAAGCATGTCTATAATTGACTTTAAACTTTAACATGTAATTTTAATGATAAAATAATCTACAAATTGCAATACATTTAATTGATAACATTGCAAATAAATATCAACTGATGACTTGTTTTTCCTTGACTAGTCATTTGATTAGACTGTCAATTTGTAAATAACATTTTAAATATAATAAAACAACATTCACAAAAAATAAGCTTTTTGTTAAAGATGACTTAACTCTCTGAATTAAAGGAATTCTATCATGACAACTGTGAGTAATTCATGACTTAAAATTCAATTTTGGGTGAAAAGGTTTAACTATCCTGACCAACTGGTTCCCTTGAGGTCCCCACGCTGCATACTGAAGTACTGACGTATCCTCCTCTGATGGGGTGAGGTCCATAATCTCCCTAAAATGTGCAGACAAAAACACACACACACACATAGATTGAACTATTACATCACAGACATTTGAAGCTCTACATAGCACAAATTCATCTGGTTCTGGGTCATTTTTAGAGTGCTTGAAAGGGCTCGTAAAAACAGCACGATGCAGATGCAGAGTTAATACGAAATGAAAGTGAAGTATACAGAGAGGCAGGGGTCTGGACATGCAATGAAACCACAGCTTTAGGTTAAATGATCGGTGAATTCTGCCAAAACAAGCAAATGGGCTTCAAGACATTCTTTTAAGTTTCACTGCTCTTTCACAACCACAAGCAAGAATCTCAGGCTTTTATCAACAAACAGAACATAGCAAATCCCTGTCAGGGCATTCAGTAAATTGCAGGTTAGTGAAAAAAACAATCCATCCAGCAGAGACCTGTCAACATCAGAACAAATAGTACCTTTTCCATACTTTTATGTAATCAATGCCAAACGCAGAGGGACCTGTGGACTGGTTTTTGGTTGTGCACATGCCCAGTACAGGCCATGCAGGGAGGAACCTCTGTCTCTACCTACCCGCTGGCCACTGTGTAGATTGCAAGGGATGCTGTGAAGGACTGTGAGAATACCTGGAAAGGGGCAGAGGACATGGTGGATCCCTAAACTGTACACACACACTATGTACGGAATAGCACGCTATTTCAGTGTTTATTTGTATGTGAATGTATACTATAATTTTCTGTGTGCATGAATTTTCAGGATTATAGGATTATTATGCTGCCAAAATGTGCAGTATAAGAACTATAAAACAAAGAATGCACTCAACTTGACCGTCAATTTCCAGTGTGATGAGTAAACCAAAAGTCATGTTAATCACAATATTTTAATTTTTAAAGTTTGTGGGCAGTAAGCTTTTTTCAAAATCAAATTTTCCTTGAGCTTTTGACATCTAAGAGAGGTCATCATATTATAAGTTTCAGAACTGAAAACGTCCTTGTTAGTCCAATAAAAGCTTTTATTGACACCAGGCTCAGCAAACGACTCGTTTTTCAAAGTGAGGGACTATGACGTCAAAGAGTTGGGTTAAAATTTGAAATTACATTTTTAACCCAACATTTGGGTTTGTCCATATTTGACCCAAATTTGGGTTGAAACAACCCGTGTGTATTATCAATGTTGGAAACAGTAATGCTGCTTCATATATTTGCGGAAACAGTGATTTAAAAAAAAGAAGAAGGTTGCATTAGCTTTGCATTACTTTTTCTCTGCTTGTTTGTTTTTTAATAACAAAGGAAGTTATATTCTTGGCAAATGTGAAGGCCCTACCCCTTCACATCAAAAGTGAAATAAATAAGCCTCAGACTGAAAGAAATTCAAACTCACGCCTGTAGAGTCAAACATTTCAGCTATGCTGCCATTCTAGACACATAAATACATAAAGGATAATTTAACGTATTTAATTATCGCCGATTTGTGTAATATTCTGAGTTTCATTTTCAGGAATACTGAATCTGTTTTTGTGCAAGTGAGATGAGAAAATGAATGTTCACATTAAAGACCAGAACAACAAAAAAACATGTTTTCACAGCCCACACAACGCCTTTGCACTTAAGATTTCTTTTAATGTGGCAACAGGAGAGGTGTCATTCAGTAAATGGGAAAACTAAGTAATATGCGTTACTCATTTTAAAAAAAAGTATCATTTTGTTTTAAATTTAAAAGTAATTTGTTACTAAGTAATCTGATTACTTACTCGCATTACTAGTAATGCATTACCCCCAACACAGGTCACATTTGATTGTCCTTGTGGATTATAAAATGGGTAGTTCTGGTCCTTGATGCTGATTGGTCAATAGCTATGTTTTATTTACTATAAAGGTAGGGCCTGAAGGGATTGACTATATTCACAATACAGCAGAGCCTCTCGTACCTTATTGCTTAGATAGAAGTATTCCCGGTAATTTCTTACAAAACAAAAATCATACTGACCTCAAACTTTCGAAAGATAGATAGTAATATATTTTAATCTATACTTCTTTTATATATATATATATATATATATATATATATACAGTATGCTAGTATCCCATTCTGAACACATGCTTGTGCACAAGCTTCTTGTGCAGTTCTTACAGCTCATAATATCTTTCATTCTCTCACTGCATGACAGCACAACTATGGGTGGTTAATGAATCATTTAAATTCATTTCAATTTCAAGCTTCATTCAGCGGATTCAATTGAGGAGCATCATGAGCATACGAAGCAATTCTTTAGAAAACAATTTATTTTATTTCACAATCAGAGTCCGGAAGGAATACAGGACCCCAAATTGGTTTGACTCTTATGAGAACGGTACATCACATGGGGTCAAATAGACAGAATGATAGCAGCACACACCCCATCTCTATCAATGTAATCATAGGGGTCAATATCCCTCCAAAAAAAAAGGATTCACTTGCGTAACAAATTCACAGCTTGAAACTCACTCCAATGGATTAGCATGTCAAAGATAACCTAAATCAATAGAAGTGTCCTTTTGGGCCTCGAAAGACAATTGCGCATTTTGTCACTACAGCAGGATGGTTTATTGCAATGCATTTGGATATATGAAGATAGGTCTGTAATGATTTGTGTAAAATTAGATGTGTCGATTGCTGGCAGCATCAGTGCAGAACGCAGTGTGGCGACAAGCTTCAAACTGCACTCGTTTCCCAAAAGCCTAATAGGATTGAAAGTCATGCCCGGCACCGCAAGCTAAAAACAGATCAGCCGACTGTTGCACTGTCTGGCACTGTTTAGAAGTGATGCTAAACAATTATTTCATTAAAAAAATGAAGGTTTGAGGTCAGTAGGATAAGATATTTCTTTTGAAAGGCATTATGATGTTTATTTAACAAGGACACACATAAAATATGGCAAGTAAAATATTATCTAAAAAAAGTTACTTTTCAAATAAATGCTATATTCATCAACAAATCCTGAATAAAAATGTATCACTGTTTCCACAAAAACTGTTTGCAGCAAAGGTTTTAAGAAGAAATTTTTCTTTAGCAGCAAATCGGTGTATTAAAATGATTTCTGAAGGATCATGTGACACTGAAGACTGGAGTAATGATGCTGAAAATTCAGCTTTGACATCACATGGATAAATTACATTTTAAAATATATTATATAACATAAACAACACACTCTCAGAAAAAAAGTTACAAAAGCTGTCACTGGGGCTGTACCTTTTCAAAAGTGTTGTACCCAAATGCTGCATATTGGTACCTTAGTGGTACATATTAGCACCTAAAATGTACACATTAACACCTAAAATGTACATATTAGCACCCTAAAATATACATATTAGGACCTAAAATAGACATATTAGCTCCTGAAATGTACATTAACACTAAAAATGTACACATTAGCACCTAAAATGTACATATTAACACCTAAAATGTACATATTAGCACATAAAATGTCCATATTAGCACCTGAAATGGACAAAAGTTTACCTTTTGAAAAGGTACAGCCGCAGGGACAGCTTTTGTACCTTTTTTCTGAGAGTGCAGTTATTTTAAATTGTAATAATATTTCCCATATTGCTGTTTTACATTTTTGATCAATTAGAAGACTTATTTCTGAAATATATATAAAAAAATATTGCTGCCCCCAAACTTTTGAACAGTGCTGTATCTCAATATTAAAAAGACAGACACAAGTGTTTGTGTGCATGAGTACAATATCAAAGTGTCTAGTGTTAAGTTTGAGCACATTTTCTCTGAGCTGTGTGTGTGTTGATTATAGGAAAAGAGTTTGTGGATTCCCGCTGAGTCATAAATCCTCTTTTTGCAAGGAATCGCAAAATTTATATCCATATGGCAAACAGTGGAAGAAATATTGCTAATGTGGGAATTTGTATGGTTGTGACATTGTCATAGTAATTGCACAAATTTGCTCAATAATACTGAATGCGGCACTGAAGCCCACACAATTCTCAGTGCCAAAAGTGCAAGATCTGCCCTAGTTTGCCTTCCCGCCTGCCTTTTTTCATTATGTTCTCTTCTCAGTGTTGATTCTCACTGGAAAATCTTTGAATTCATGTTCATCACAACATGTCCTCCGCAGGGCTTTAAGTCTGAGCTGAGGTTGCTTTGGTTCATAATACGTGCCTCTTTATTTCTGAATCCCTGTAGACATTTTAGCTTTTTTCCACTAACTCTGACTGCCTTAAGCACTGTGCCTTAAAAGGGATAGTCCACAATTACATATAAACTACCGTGCAGCTGAGATTTGTTATAGAGAATATTGATTCAGGTGAGTATACTGCATGTACACAGGTAAAGTATTCAACTTTTAATATATCACTAGGCAAAAAAAGAAGCAAATCGGTCATGTACAACTTAAAAGAAATGTGTTTTGAAGTCCAAGCTTTGTGTGAGAAACAAACCAAAATGTATGATGTTATTTACTGATAATTTCCCCCAGTAAGCTGTTAACCACTGTGAGTTGATCATTGAATCAGTCACAGTTTAACTTGAGAATCAAATCAGTCTTGAACGAATCATTCAGGGCTGAATTTCCCAAAAGCATCCCAAACCCAAGTATATCTTAGAGACTATCGGAGCAAATAGTTTCTATTAGGCTTACGATGCTTTTGGAAAACACAGTTTTGTGAACCATACACTCTAAATAATGTTGGGTTGTTTCAACCCAAATTTGGGTCAAATGTGGACAAACCCATGTGTTGGGTTAAAAATGCAATTAAAAAAATGTACGGTTGAAAGTTTAAGTTCAAATTTGAATTGAACATTTCGGTTTGTCCATATTTTATCCAAATTTGGGTTCAAACAACCCAGCATCGTTCAATGTATCAACTAATGCATTGAAAAGATCCAACTCAAAACTGTTCATGAATCAGATATTTGCGTGTTTAATGAACTCTTATGAAAGTGCTTCAATTTGTTTAGTGAATAATGACAAACATTTTGGTCTGTTCCACACACAGACTTGTGTATGAAACATATGAGCAATACTTCTGTGATGCTTTTGTGTCATTTTAGTTGAGTTTAAAAGCCTTCTTTTGTGTTGTGAAGAAGAAAAACGTCATACAGGTTTGGATTTGGAATGACATGAAGGTGAGTAAATGACAGATATCTTGATTTGGGATGAATTATCCCTTTACATTTGACATCCTTTTACCACCCTCAGCATTCTCTTTAACTCTGTGCCTGTGCCTTTTGATTTGGCTCATCCCTCATGCTGTCTTTCTCCGTTTCTATTTCACTCTCTCAATATACATTTCGCTTGCACCCTCATTTTCTTTGTGGCACCCGCCTTCCTTCCCTTCTGCTTTTTCCCTTTTCCATTTTCTTCCTTCCCTTGCAATTTCACCTCACCATTCTGGTGTCCCCTTTTATATTTTCGTATCTCTCTCTTTCCCTTATCTCCCAGTTTCCAATCTCTCTGCACACATTCACACATCCAATTCATTCCGTCTCTATGATTGATTTCGATTGGATGGCGTGATCTAAGGGCGACTGCAGATCACATCGTTTTTATCCTCTTCTTCTTCAGTCACCGAATCCCCCCCCCTCTCCCCTCAGTTCAGTTGCTTGAGCCGTAAACTGCCTCAGTCAGCACATAATCTTTAGAGATAGAGGGAAAAGGGGGGAGAGAGATCAAGGAAGAGAGATAGCAATTGTGACTAGAGGAGGTGGAGAACTAACAGATAAATCCCTTGTTTCCCTGCAGATGTGACCACACAGATTGGCTTTATTTATCCTGTGAGACAGGAATGTGTCCAATATCAGAAGAAAGAAAGAAATGTAGAAAATCTTTTCCATTGTGAAAATTTTCTCATGATAATTGTAGTTTTAGTCCAAATGAAGGGCTTTTAAATGTACAGACTGTCTTTCCACTGGTAGCAACACACATAACATAACATAACATAACATAAAACATAGCATAAAACATAACAGCATAAAACATAACATAAAACATAGCAGCCTAAAACATAACAAAACATAACATAAACATAACATAAAACATAACATAACATTAACATAACATAAACATAACATAAAACATAGCATAGCATAAAACATAACATAAAACATAACAGCATAAAACATAAAACATAACATAGCATAAACAACATAAAACATAACATAACACATAGCAGCCTAAAACATAACAAAACATAACATAAACATAACATAAAACATAACATAACATTAACATAACATAACATAACATAACATAACATAAACATAACATAACACATAACATAGCATAAAACATAACATAAAACATAACAGCATAAAACATAAAACATAACATAACATAGCATAAAACATAACATAAAACATAACAGCATAAAACATAACATAACATAGCATAAACATAACATAAAACATAGCAGCCTAAAACATAACAAAACATAACATAAACATAACATAAAACATAACATAACATTAACATAACATAAACATAACATAACACATAACATAGCATAAAACATAACATAAAACATAACAGCATAAAACATAAAACATAACATAGCATAAACATAACATACAACATAACGTAACACATAACATAGCATAAAACATAACATAAAACATAACAGCATAAAACATAAAACATAACATAGCATAAACATAACATAAAACATAACCTAACACATAACATACAACATAACATAACACATAACATAGTATAAAACATAATATAAAACATGACATAAAACATAACATAACACAACATACAACATAACATAAAACATGACACATAACATAACATAACATAAAACAAAACATAACAGAACACATAAACCATAACATAAAACATAACATAAAATAACATAACATAAAACATAACATAACATACAGTCATCAAATTAATGTCAATGCAAACCATAATAATAGTGCTAAATAGGCTCTACTTATTAGTTTATTTATGCAGAAATAATTTCTTATTTTGGGGTGAAATGCGATGTGGACACCACATCCACCACTTGTCACAAGCTTTGACAAAACTGCACGATACAGAACGCATTTAAATGAGCAACAAAAAACAATATTCACAAGAGACGATGAGAGAGAGAGAGAGAGTGCAACTCACGAGAGAGTAAGTACTGTCCGTGTTTTCACTCATTGCCTGTTTTTTCCCTATTTTTCTTCTTCTCTATTACTCATGTCTATACCCTGCCTTAGTCGTTCTCTTTTGAAAAGAGAGAGCGCTGCTGCAGAAATGATTATTTTCTGAAGTGGAGGTTCGGCAGGGGGATAAGAACTACAGATTGCCGTGGTTACTCAGACAAATAGCCTACAAGTTGTTTATTCTCAGCCTGTTTCTAAAACCTGCTGTAATTACAAAGAATTGCCCCAGTGTGATGCTCATTACAATTCAGTGCCAAACAGCTCCTCTCCTCTGTTTCCATCTCTCCCTCTGCCTGTCAGTATCCCTTCTTCTTTCTTTCTTTACACCCGAGCTCCTCTGCGTTTGAATATTCTATTCCGTCCACGTTTGCTGTTGATCGTAGCAGTGCTCATAGTTGAACATGCTGCAGAAATTAAGTGGGCTAAAAGAGTTTCCTCCAGTCTAATAGATAAAAGATGAAGTTCACTTAATTACCTAAGACAAAAATGCTTGTACCATCATAACTTATAAAATCCAAGCTTTTTATTTTAAGCTATCTGTTTGTAATGCCTTTTAAAAACACAAAAGATTATTGAGGTATCTATAAAGTAATCACAATATAATTATTGTTTCATAGCAGTTCATGTAATCTCATAAAAAAAGATAGCTTTTGGTTGTTATGTCCTGTGTTTCCCCCGTTCTTTGTGTATTTGGTTCAGTCCTGTTCCCATTTTCCCGCTCCTCGTTACTGTTCAGTTCATTCACCTGTGTCTAGTTCATTTGCCAAGCTTTGCTTTGTTTCCCCAATCTGTTCTATGTGTATTTAAACCCTGTGTTCTCCCTCACTCCTGGTTGGTTATCGCTTGTGTATGGTGTGTTAATGTTGAATGTTAAGGGTTTTTCCATTAAAAACCATTATATTCATCCTCCTTTGTCTTCACACTATTTCCAAAAACCTTAACCCTGGTTTTATATGTGACATTTAAGGACATTATTTGTCATATTTACATACAATAGGCAACATCACATACATTATAAAGCGATTTTGCCAATAAAATTCCTTTGTGGTCCAACTGGGATATGATTTTGTGTGGGATAAACAGCAAGTCTAATTCAGTGGCTAAGTTGGCTAGATGGTTATAGCACATTTATTAAAAACAATAGACAAGAGAGGCCTCAACTATGATTTAAAACCTTGTGTGTTGTAATGGCACAACATAATAATCTGTGGAAGCAATAAAAAAAATAATTTTCTCTTACACACAGGTAATGTGGAAATGGGACCACTGCTTCTTGATGATTTTCTGCTCATATTACTCACATGGTGGATATTATAAGCCATCAGGATGAACCTCTTATCAGCTGAAACCTGGAACTTCATGGACTTCAGGTCCTAAAACAGGAACCCAGAAATAACTTTAATGATCTTCAAACAAATTAAGCTAACATATACATCTATAGCATGCAAGTTTATTACCACAAACACAATTTTTAGAAACGTTTATTATATTTAAAAAAAACTATTATTTGAGGCTTATATTTTTTGTTTCTAATGTTTATTTTGTCACAATGCCTTCCTCCATAATTGTCCATTGAAAGTGTATTATCGCGATTTTAGTTTGTTTTAGAAATTTTCTAGGCAAATTTTTTTAGGCCGCTTATTGCCTCGCTAACTTATCAGGCAATGACTTAGTAGGCAGCATTTGCGCACCAAGGTACCTCACGAAACTGATTTCGGACAGACTTGTGAGGCAACGCAACAGTTTAAAGGAACTGTATGCAAGATTGTGGACAAAACTGGTACTGCAATCACTTTCAAATTAGGGTGTACCCCCCCCCCCCTTTCCCCCATGACTCGATTTATTTCGGACTTTGTAACAAAGTATTTCGGATTCATATCGAGTTTTTTGGGGTTTCGCAACGTTACAATTTTTTTATCCGATTCTGAAACGTTTGTATCTGCAGCTGTGGTAACTAGAGAAGAGCTGGCAACCCGAATGCCGCAACACTACTGAGTCCGTGATTGGTAGATCGGTGGAGGGTGACACATCAGAACAAAACACAACTTGACAACATCAGTCAAGGGCTGCGACTTCACTTTTTAAATGACAATATCCTGGCCGGACTACTGTTGTCCGTGATATAAGTATTTGAAATGAACATGATTTCTTAATATCTAGTGACATATCAGGGAAAATGTATGATTAACTGAAATAAATTTCTTGCATACAACTCCTTTAATGATCTACAGCAAAAGAGAGCGAGCTTTGGTGAAAGCTAAGCACATTTTTAAGTTTGGTTTTCTGTTTTTGAGGCAGGAGTGGGAGTATGGGCAACTCCACCTCAGGATCACTGCGCACACAAACACAGGCTACAAATCACGTATTCTGTCTATGGTGGAAATCAACAAAATGGCACGGAGAAAACTTGAATTCGTCCCTTTAAAACGCCCAAATTCTGCAAACCATGAATCAGGTGTGATAAGCCATAACCATAAAGCCAATGTGATAAGTGTAACGGTGTTGACTTAACAGGGTAGAGGCTTTAGAGGAAAAGTATCTGCCATCTCAACATCATTCCATTGAGCGTCTAAGGCAATGACCCATATATGATTCTCAGTGTAACCCAGCTGCAGCGTTCAAAGGGTGGCCCTGCTGAAACAGTCACTTTGATGACACATGCTGCGAGATCAACTAAGAAGAAGTGCAGAAAGGGGGAATAAAAGACAAAGCATTAACTATTAGAGCTTTTGAAGCCGAAACACTATTTGCTCTCTCTCTCTTTGCTCATTTTTTGGCATTCTGATTCTTTCTTCAAAGACATTCAGCTACCAGTCCATACACTCTCGCTATGAAGTGAGTGACCCACTAGTCAGGTTCCATAAGAATGGAGCTAATGGAGTTGTACGTCTTGTCCTGCTCACATGCCTCAAGGGGGTTGTAGGTCTCCAGAGAGCTGCTTTACGCTGGTGGTTTGAGACGAGGACAGGGCTGTATGAGTGTGTGTCTTTGCATGGCCTTTATGTGCTATGCTGCTCTCTTCTATGTGAATGCATGCGTGTGTAAGTATACACTCACCAGGGTGCTATTATCCAATAGCGTGGTGGTTATATTTGTGCTGAGATTGTGAATTAAAACATGACCCTCCTGGGTGCAAAACGACACCTCGTTCTCTGTAAAACATGAAAATTAACATTCAATAGCTGAGCTCAAGCCTGGCCTGCACCTAGACTGCATCCTAATGTGAACATACCATTCATATTTTTATCCAGAAAGGATGCATTGAAATGACTAAAAGTGAGAATAATGGCATATATATATACATATATATAGTCAGTATACACAATTTTAATAATAATTAGAAATATGATGATTGATGATTGAGGAATGATTTCAGAATGATCATGTGACACTGAAGACTGGAGTAATGATGCTGCATTGCCGTCACAGAATAAACAGTAAAAATTGTATTGATCTTATTAAGAATGTTTGAACTGTAGTGTACATACTTTTGAGAATCCCAGTATTTTTGAGGGACTTTCTTATAATAAGTCAAACAGCATATCAAAATGGGGTAGGAGTATTATAAAATCCAAATATTACACACGACAATTTGAACTTTTAGATTCATATAGAGTTAACTTCTGCAACTCACATTCCTTATGTTACTACAAAAAATTGTAGTGTCTGGGCCAATATTAGCCCTACAGACACCTTTATGATACTACTTTCAATGTATTAATGTTTTGGAATGCACTCATATTAATTGTGCATGCTATCTTATGAAGAACGAATAGAAATGCAGTCTGATGAATGCCACTTTTATTGAAAAGCAAATCGAACATTTTAACTATTAGCAGAAAAACACATCCAGCCTCCCATTACATTTCAAGACACTAAATCGTTGCACTCCAGGAGCTCTAAATGTCCACATAGATCAAATAAATGAACCTAAAACATTCCCTTAAACACTGTTTGTGAAATATAATTACGTTTTACCATTTAGCCACGTCGCACATGGGTCGTGAACTCTGAAATCCTCGCTCTCTAGGTTCTCCAGAGTGAGACGAGACAGCCGCAGGAGGTGAGACTCGTCTGAAATACAAGATCAGGCAGTCAGTTAAGAACAACCACAACTACTGAGGACAAATCATTTCTTAAAATGTGTACAGTAAGTGCCATTGTTTTGTCTCAAGAGGCATGTTTATAAAAAGCTTCTTAAATCTCCTAATCTAAACCCTGTCTGTGAAACCAGGCCATATTGTTTTAGTTTAAAATTAAGTTTATACCATCCAATTGGTTTTATTTGCCGATTATGAATTAAAAAAAAAAAAAAAAAACATATTGTTTAATATTCTGTTATGCTGTGATTTAGAAATCATGTTGTATGTCGCTTCTAAAATGAACGCGCCAAGCACCAAAAGTGGGTGAAACTTGGATTTGGCCATTTGGACTCAGCCGACAATATAACTGAAACTCTTCTATAACCCAACATAGCAGATCATTGAACATAACTCTCCCTTTTCTCATCTTCCTCAACAACAAATAAAATAATTACACTTAATTTCAAAATGTATCCCTACATGTCTTCCACAAAGCACGCTGGTAAAATAAAAAAGCTCAATGAATGGAAACAAAGAAAAATCTTGTAGGTACTATAGTGGCAATGCACACGGATTAAACAAAGTTCTGTTATAGAAATGTATGTTATTTTGCACCCAAACAAAACCCAGAGGAACCCTTTTTTTAAGAGTGTATAGAACCTTTTGATAGAACCTTTTAAGGTTCTATATAGAACCTTTTCTTCTAAGAGTGTATTTTTTGTGTGAATGGATGTCTTATATATGAGCTCGCTCACATAAAACCCTCTATAATCTTCTGTTGTGTTTCCCATCTTTCTTTCTTCCCTTATTATAGCTGATCTCACATCTCTCTTCCTTTAACCTTGGTTCACCACTTCATTGAATTTATATTCATTTACTCCTTCGGTCTCCAACTTACCGGGGGTGAGGAGAAAAATTGAGAGGGTGACCAGAGACATGACCCCCAGGATGACCACCATGGCGATACCAATTCCCTTCCAATTTCGAGGAGGTCCTCCCGAGCTGCCATGGTCCTGCTCAAAAAACAAAATAAAAGTAACAGCATTAACTTTCCTCCCCTCATTCACATAGTCTCCCCACCGCTGAGGGGGAATGTATTAGTGCTGCCTCATTTGCACTGCCTCAGAGCAGGGATTTCATGTGAGACGTGTGTATCAGTGCAGCAACCCTCCGGGGGAGAACGAAAGGACTTCTCTCTGACAGAAATCTGTGTCATTTAGAACAATCCTTCATAAAGCCGGCAAGGAAAGAATTCCTCGAGTGAAAAATGAGAAGCTAATTGAGTCTCAGATTTCTGTTGTGTCTTAATTTCCACCGAATGGTGCCTCATTTCACCTTTTTAATGGGGCTTATATATGATAGTGTGTGTGTGTGTGTGTGTGTCATTTTACGCGATGTTAGCATTTCGGGGTTTGGAAGCTTGGAGATGCGTTCTCGAACGTTTTTCGAAGCTGAATCTACAGCAACAAAGCAATACGGATGAGATGAGCCAGAGAAACAGTATATTAGATGTGTTTTCAGCTCCTAGAATGCCTCTGTGACAGCCAAGGCTGAAGCAAAAAGCTTTAGCGGTGACGGGCAGGCTGGGACGATTACGAGACCATCAGTCATGATCAGGAACAATAAACGGCCACTTCAAGGCTAGTGGAAAATCACTGCTGGTGGCAAACAGGGGAGGACCGCAGTGTAAGTGTTTACTCATTGACTGTCCATAAAACTTAGTCTTCATTATCTCTGTGTCTTATGTTTGAGGTTTCAGAGGGAGAAGTTAAGTCACCTCTTCTCACCTTCCCTCGGGGGTAGAGGTGAATGAGAGATTGTGTTAGTAGAGAGGGGGGAAACTCGTATCTTCACCAGCTGGCATCCTGGCAGTATCTAACCTCAGCTGTCTCGGGACAAAAAGAGCAGCACAAGAGCCGACTGCCTGCTATAACTCACCTAAACACTTTCTGACTGGCTGGTAGCGCTGTATGCGCCATCTCAGTAAGCTGATGTGAAGGTTTTTGCTGTTGATGTTGTTGAGTCCTGCCAATAAAATTGGATTAAAACTGCAAAATAAATATTTATTTTCCAAGATGATAACTAATAATATTAAATAATATATATTAAAGATGTTAAATAATAGTCTGGATTTTTTAATTATTATTATTTGATGAGTTTATTGAAACTTTAGACAAAATCTGTTATTGTTGAGAATCATATTTGATACATTAGGCTTTTATGTCTCATAACAGTCTAATGTCATATCAAAGTTAGCATTTTAATCAACAGTATATATTGTGCAGTATGTGCAGTGTGCAGTATGCAGTAAGCACACTGTGCAGTATGCAGTAAGCAGCATGTTAGTATGTCTGGAAACTATTTCATTTGCAATTCTGATGGAGACAAAAATACAGCTTCCGCCAACTTTAATAAGAAAGGGCAGACAATCGTAAATATTTCCAAACATACACACATGGAAATTAGCATTTATATTTCTGTGGCCTAAATTCACAGCCTTAGAAAATTTAATTAGAGCCTCAGAGTTCTTGGATACTGTTCATTGTTGTTAAACAAAAAGATAACTTCAAAAGCCTCAGAGGTTGCCAGCATGGATTCTAGCCAGCAGCTCATTATTAATAGATCTTACTGAAGCTTCACACAATTAAAACAGCTGCTGATAGTGTCTGATAAATCTATCTGCACTCAGCAACAGAGAGAAAAAAACAGAATCAAAACACAATTGTCTCTCTTTTCAGATTCTACAGATATATAACACTTGCACTTCAAAAGCTAATATCCTTACATCAAGCTCATTCAGAATCAGTTCAAGCCCCCTGAACTTCATTATCATAAAACACAATATAGGCTATTAACAGATCAGAATAAATGATAATGTCTGCTGCACTGAAATAATCATTTTAGAAATTATTTTTACTTGGTTTCCATAAAAACTTTACAGTTAATAAGATTTTTTTTTAAATAAATATTATTTTATTAATCAAGGATGCATTTCTGTAAAAAAAAATTTCCACAAAAATATTACGCAGCACAACCGTTTTCAACATTGATCATATTAAGAGATGTTTCTTGAGCAACAAATCCGCATATTAGTATGATTTCTGAAGGAAAGCTTTGCCATCACAGGAATTACATTGTCAAATATATTAACAGTTATTTTAAATTGTAATAATATTTCTCAAATTACAGTTTAACAGTATTTTAATGTATTATATATATATATATATAGTGATGTGGATAAGTTTGGACACCCATGCTAAAGTTGCCTAAAAAGAGGAATAAAAAATCATCTTTTGGATATTGATCTTAATGCCTTAATTAGAAAAATGAGGAAAACTCCAACCTTTAAGGACACCAATTTTCTTTGTGAATGAATAATGTATCATAAATAAATAAATGTTTTTCCTTAAAATACAGGGTGCATAAGTCAGGGCACCCCTATGTTAAATTCCCAGAGTCAGGCAGATTTTTATTTTTAAAAGCCAGTTATTTCATGGATGCAGGATAATATGCATCCTGATAAAGTTCCCTTGGCCTTTGGAATTAAAATAGACCCACATCATCACACACCTTCCACCACACCTAGAGATTGGCATGGGGTACTTTCCATAAGATCATCTTTCAATGCAAATCAAACCAGCTATTAGGCTAACTGAAGTAAAACCATGCCAATAGGCATGGTGAATGGTGTGTGATGATGTGGGGATATTTTAATTACAAAGGCCAAGGGAACTTTATCAGGATGCATATTATCCTGGATCCATGAAATAACTGGCTTTTAAAAATAAAAATCTGCCTGACTCTATGGGAATTTAACATAGGGGTGCCCTGACTTATGCACCCTGTATTTTAAGGAAAAACATTTATTTATTTATGATACATTATTCATTCACTTAAAGGTCTGAGTTTTCCTCATTTTTCTGATTAAGGCATTAAGATCAATATCCAAAAGATGATTTTTTATTCCTCTTTTTAGGCAACTTTAGCATGGGTGTCCAAACTTATTCACATCACTGTATATACATAGAGAGAGAGAGTTTATTGTTAAATGGCTTAAATAAGTCATGCATGCACAAATAGGGCACAATAAGCAAGATAACATTTAGTAGTCTATGGGCCAGATTTACTAAACAGCACGAGAGCGCAATTATAAAAAAATGCAGATATGAGTGAAAAGTTCTGTGTGTGATCTACAGCCAACGAGCAAATTAAAGAATACAGACATAGATTGATTAACAGAAGTTATTACTCCTCCACCTGTGAGCGACGTCACTTTGTTGAAAAAATGTGGTTCAAACGACAACGTGGTTCGCAAAACAGTCATGACTAGCTGGTTAGTTTCACGAAGGATTCATCGTATATGGTCGTTAATCAGTGAGTTACATTGGTGTATGGGAAACGCACTTCAGATCAAGAGATTTAACGATTCTGATAGCCATTGTGAAAAGAGAGGTGACAAATAGAGCCATGGAGTAAAAGTGAAAGCAGCTGGCCTGCAAAAACCTTGGCACGGTTGTCAAAGTGACACATTTTCAGCCGGGCAGAGTCCCAAGTAGACAGATTTCTCATTGTATTCCACTCAAGCGCTCAGTTCACAGAGCAGCTCCTCTACAAAGCTGTCAGTCACATATATTGTGCCACTCCTGCAATGCAGAAAGCAAGGCTCCGCGTGGGCGAAAAATCTCATTAACAATGCTCTTGTGCTATAGGAGGAAGAGAAACATGTTTCGAGGTATGATAAATGTACATCACATTTGGAAAGATCTACCTCAGAGCAATCAGAGGAGATCGATACAAAGGGAAGTGAAGGGAAATAATTAATATGAGAGCGGGGAGCTAATGTGAGTGTTCTCAGAGACATACAAAAACCTATGCCGAGCCGTGAACTGAGATCCTTTGGGATTACACGTGGGCCAATATGGCTTTGTTAATGGGGGATGCTGATATAGAGACCAAAGCGGCTGGCTACCTACCAATACACAATGCTTCTATAGCATGATGTACACCAAATTGCTTAAATGAAATGCTTATTTTACTTACTATATATACTCAATTTAAAGAAAACACATTTTAGTATCCATTATAATACCTTGAGAAAACTACAGCAATCCCAATCTCAATAGCAGCAGGTCCACTGGAACGTGTCCTCTGGAAGAACCCAGTTTTAATATTGAAATTGATTATAGAGAAAATTGTGTCCTGATTTCAATGAATTTCATACTTTTAAAATCCCTCGGAAAAATCTTGTTTTGTTATAATAAAACACTTGCGATTCATTTGTTGCTTTCAAAAAATGGCCATAGATAGGTATTACAAATGGATCTGTTACGCATGCAGTGGCAGGAAAGAGGAGAGGCGAGGATCTAAGTTAAACAATTTATATTATGAAAATACAATGAAAAGCAGGTATGCAGATGCCAAAAATCCAAACAGAAGAAGCAGAAAGAAACTGAAAGAAACATACATCACAACAAGGCTGAAGATAATCCAAGCAAAACACAAATCCAAACAGAAATGCAATAGTCTTACCAGCGGAATGTAAAGACACAAACTAACTCGAAATATCAGAGAAACAGAACATCAGGAGCAAAACTGGAAACACAGAGCACTGGATAACAAAAATGAGTGAGTGTATCAACAAAACAGCAATCATTGGACAAGACAATCAACACAGGAAACACTGGGGTAGCCCTCGGGGTGTCATGATGGAGGAGTGAGGTGCTGCAACATCTAGCAACTGAAGTGCCTCAGGGCTCAGTGCTTGGACCACTTCTCTTGTCTATCTACATGACGAAAGCCATGTTTCTGAATGACAGATACTATCACTGCTATGCTGATGACTCACAACTATACCTCTCATTCCAAACAGATGATCCAATGGTAGCTTCTCGCATGTCAGCCTGTCTGACAAACATTTGTGACTGGATGAAGGACCATCACCTTCAACTTATCCTTGAAAAGACAGAACTGCTTCTGATCTCAGCCAACCCAACACTTTCTCACAACTTCTCCATGCAGCTAGGTTCATCATACATAATTCATTTTAGGACAGCCAGGAACCTCACAGTTGTGATTGACAATCAGCTACACTTCACAGACAGCATTGCTAGAATGGCCCTGACCTGCAGATTTGCCTTCGAAAACATTTGGATGATCAGGCCCTTCCTATTAGAGCGTGCTACACAACTCTTTGTCCAAGCTTTTTCGTTTCTAGAATCTCTTGCGTTCTGCAAGTAAATGGCAACATGTGGTGCCATCCCAAAGTCAAAATCACTTTCTTTACTTGGGACTGTTCCCAGCTGGTGGAATGACCTGCCTAACTCAACCCGAGGAGCAGAAACGGCTAAAGATGCAACTTTTTCTTCAACACCTGACCTGTTAATTCTAACACTTCATATTTCTATTCTAATTATATTTATTTTATTAAAAAAAAAACTTGCTACGTGTACTGTGCTATGCAAACTTGGACTTGTCACAGGAATACACCTAACTGATGTCTGAGTGGCTCAATTTACTGATGGTTGTCATTTTGTAAAACATTAAATGAAGCAACAGCACAATTTTTCACTTGGCTCTCTTGGGATTCTGCACGCATCTGTGGGGACCGAGTAATTTATAAATGAGACTCATGGGAACTTCTGAACTGCAGTGTTTGGCCATGATGAAAAATCACGGTTGTATTTTATTTCACAGTATGTGCACTAATAGCACTTACGTGTACTTACCTAAGAAACTACTGGGTAATATAAGGTAACTAAATGGGTTACTGTAAGTTCAGGGTTAGAACCTTATTACCCAGTTATTGCAATTACTATAATAATATAGTGTAGCATATCTGGACAGCGTCAGGCGACTCATGCTTTCCAACATTTACAAACTGTTCTGGCTTCATAACCCCTGGCTTCGGCCGGTAAATCACAAGTAGGGCACCAAATTGCTCTCATTGACACTTTTGTGGCATACGCGAGAGAAAACAAACAGGCATAAAATCGAACATGTGAGCCTCAAACAGATCATAATCCGTTGTATTTAAGTGTCCTTGTCAACGTGTATCCCCTTTACGGAGAATTTTCTGTGCATTGAATCCATGGTCATATCCATGACCAGTTATTCAAATTATATTCCCTATATTTCATCTAGAATCGCTACAATAGTATGTACACGGGGAACAAGACAGTAGTGCTACCAAAATCACTTTGAGCCAAAGTGCTGTTAGGCAAACTGCCTTAATCTTCAGTCTGCCTTAAACTTTCAAACCCTAGAGTGCAAACAAATGATCTGCAAACCAGTAATATCAGCTATGGTTGGTAAATAGATGCATAAGAAATGAATATTGAGTATTGACAAATTCATTATACCGAACTGAAGCCACACCATGTCTAATTGCGATGACTGAGGCTGACTAAATAGATGGAGCCATAACTAATTATGAGCCATCAAATGAGCCCCTAAATTGTTATTTTCTTAATGTGCTCGCCATTGTCCAGCTGGTCTGGTCAGACCCAAGGTTGTATAGTGCATTGCATTGTATTGTATTTTTTTGTGTCGTATGTCCTGCCATGAAGACTGCGCCGCAAACCCAATAGCCCCACGGGGACAATAAAGTTATCTACTACTCCTATTGATAAACGATGAGCGTTAAATTGCTAAAGGTGTTTAAAAGTAGTACAGACACATTTATGTAGTGTGATGGCCGCACTAGCAGCCACACATGTAAACTTCAACTCACGGTGGTAACTTTCATGTGTTTTGAGCACATTACATATTGTACAAAATAAATAACCGGACAAAATACACATACTTTAGTTTTAAAAATAGTTTTATTAGGGTTTTATCAAGCGAAACGATCGCTCATTTAAAAAAAAACACAAAAAAACGAAGTTTAAGTTTTTTAAGCTCAAATAGTCACCTTGCTCTGTTCTGTGATGCGTGTTCGTGACTCTCCTGTTCGAACTCGTTTATCAAAATGAATGAATCTTTTTACGTGTCATTTGGTTCATGCAACGAATGGAATGAACGTATTGACTCGGAAAAAGATTCGTTCATTTTGATAAACAAGTTCCAACAGGAGAGTCATGAACACGCATCACAGAACAGAGCAAGGCGACCATTTGAGCTTAAAAAACTTAAACTTCGTTTTTTTTTTGAATGAGCGATCGTTTCGCTTGATAAGACCCTTATTCATCACCGGGAAACGTTTAAAGCCCTTTGAACAGTTTGCAGTTTGCACTGAAACCGTCTTTTGGACCTTGAACCGTTTGGTACCCAATGAAGTCCATTATATGGAGAAAAATGCTGGAATGTTTTCATCAAAAACCTTAATTTCTTTTCGACTGAAGAAAGAAAGACATGGACATCTTGGGTGGCATGGGGGTGAGTAAATTATCAGCAAAAGTTTTTCTTAAAGTGAACTACTCCTGTAATGGTCAGTGTCTTGTTGTGTTTGCACCAAAGAGCCACATAGTTTACACTGCTCGGGAGAATCAACTAGTTGTCTGTGCACATTTACTGAGATAAAAGGTGTTTTAACAGAAAAATAACACTTTTAACAGCATTCAAGATTAAACTGAAACATTCTGACATAGTGTATACTAACCAACAAATAAGAGCTGTAAATTCATAATGACCTGCTCATGATGTGAGTTCAACACATTGGTGCCAAACATACGGTGAACTCCATATGCTCCGCTTCCGTAACATTATCCAAACTGCGAGCACTATTCCAGGACAGCCTACATACTGTAACCCCCTGTGTGCAACTTCGTGACACCAGCAAATGTAGCGTAACATGATTTCTCCTCTAAATTTCATCATTTGAATATTGAATTCTTTCACTTTTTCATAGTTTTAATGCCTGTTGTTGATATCGAGTTACAGCATGTTGCTGTATTGCTCTTGCAAAAGCTGTCACGGGCCGTATGGGAAGCATATCATAACATGAGGAGGTGGAGAGAAGGCACCTTCAGACCTTTTATTATCCATCCACAGTGTAGCTCTGCGTTCAGAGCCATGACAGTGTTGCTAGTGCCTCCTCTGTGTGCTCCCTTAGCCGTCATAAAGTCTTACCACCCTCCTTCATTTTTCAAACAGCCCACAGGTCCTTCAGCTTCACAAAGGACACTGTGGATGGAGCACGACAGCCCCCGCAACACTGTCTCCCTCATTCCAGCTACAGACAGGAAAACAACTCAGAGATGATTTTCATGCCACCGAGTGAATCATGTCAAATGTAAGCAAGGATGAAAAGTTTGTATTACAGTGTCAAGGTTGCACATCATTAATGCATCAATGATATTGTACAAATAATAATTCGCTACATTTATGGGTACTCATAGAAGGGGGTAATCTCCACAACCACCAACAATGTGCAGCATCCACCTGGATGATGTGACGGCAGCCATATTGCGCCAGAACACCCACCACACATCCACCACACACGAATGTGATGCAGCCAATCAGTCTTTATGGAGATGATTAGGAGGCCATGATGGACAGAGGCCAATGGGAAAATTTGGCCAGGATGCCAGGGTTAAACTTCTATTTTAATCCAAAATACTGTTTAGGATGATTCTATGGACATTGAGACGCAGGGTATGTAAACACACATATATATATATAAGATGACAAAATGTGGGCCTGGCTTGATTTTATACACAAGAAGTGTATTGGATGGTGAAAATTGGTGTTACCAAGCAGATCTGAGCAATTAACTGAGCTATGAGCTAAAATATGAGCTATGAGCTAAACTGAGATATGAGCTAAAATAATAACTGAACATTATCTATGCATTTACGCTGAAAAAGGAGAAAGTATTTTAACATTGAAAGAAAATTACACTTCACCTTTAAGTTACTTTAATTCATTTAACTCAGTACTTGCTTATATGATTACATTTTCAGCCCTATAATGTGAAGTGTGACCCAATCCTCATTATAGACAATTAAATGATTTAGAGAAGTCATCACAGAATACAAGGGAATGTTGCACTAGTACTCGGTGACAGGGCTCTACGTTATGCTTTTGCTGTGGTAATGAGGGGAAGCTAATTCCCACAATTCATTTTGAAAGATTTCACTCTGCATGCAAATTGTCTGACTAATCACTGCAATCTAAGCACCAACCTCAGAATACAAATATAAATGGGCATGAAATGTTTGCTAATATAGTCACATTTGTTGATCGTCTTCAAGAGTGGATTAGCATGCAACGGTTTGCAATATATATATATATATACATTACGCTCTTGAGTGTTTTTCTCATTCCCTGGGTTGTCTTTTTTCACTTCATCCTTTTATAGTTTTGTTAAAAATAAAACTATAAAAATGAACAATACAAAAGCTCTGACATCAGCAACATGGACGTTTTGGAGATGAATCATTTACAGCTGTCAGGCAGGCAATACTGTCTAAGAAATATGACTCGCATTGCATTGGCATCTGGTTAATGAGAAGACACTAAGCCTTAGATATTAGACATATAATGCTTTATTAATGATCTTTCAAGCTAACAGAAAGCCCACTCAATCATGATCAGTCTAGGGGTAACTGTCAGGATGTGTTCAGAGTATCTGCCTAAAGCGGATAGCACAAAGTCAGCGCAAATCATGGGTTTTCCTGCGGCGGTAATGAGATGCATTGGTTCTACTGAGGTTTAGGATATGAAATATTACCATCAGAAAGCAAATCTGCATTCTGAATCTGAATAAATAACATCTAACTGGAGGTGTTTGTGGTCATATATTTTCACAGATATAGGCTACCTATGAGGAAACTTGCCTATATCAATTTTCTGAAGACTGCTAAAGCCTCCTAAATAGTGGGACCAGAAAACGAGCAAGGACCAAATTATAGCTGCAATAGAAAACTGCACTAATCTCCAGCCAACTCTGGCTGTTTGATCCAAAACCTCCTGAATACTGAACGCTTGCTGTGAAACAGCTCCTAGTGAATGGAGAAAAAGTAGAGGAAAATGCTTGAAAAGTTGTTAGGTTGTTATGCAGTTCAAATCAATGATACAAAGTACTGTTACATAATTAATAAGCTTCCTGCACAGAATCATTCACGTTAACATTTCAAGCAAATGAGAAAGTGCTCACTGTCTCAGGAGACGTTCCTCGTGTCAATGATCTAAGAGGAAAAAAAAATTCTAAATATCATTTCCTCACGTATCTCAAAATGGATTATAGGTTTTTTGATGGATAACACTTTCTAAAGGGATCAATGGATTTTGCTATACATAATGTTTTAATATGTATTGTTTGATGCACTAGATTCAGTGTTATTTTAGTTTCATTAAGATACTATTATTGGTTTTCATTAATATTTTGAATTAAAGATTTTATTTTTTAATTTTCCGGTTTTTAATTTTTGTTAAAGGTTTAGTCATTTGTATGTTTATCCATAGGCTATATAAATATATACATGGAATATGGTAATTAAGTAAGTTAAATTAAATGAAAATAAGAAATTTTCTCTTAGTTTTTTGCTTATTTGATTTTATTTAAGTTAACATTCATTTTATTCAAGTAACTAAAACTTTTTTTATGGTTTTGGTTTTAGTTTATATATTAATAAAATAATAAAAATAAAAACCCTGACCAGATTTGTACAACTTTTTCTTTTGCCACCACAATACTAGGTTAATTGCCAAGGGTGTTGCTATTTGGTTGCTAAAGATAGCTTTTTTGACAACATACTATTATATTATATTATATTATATTATAATTATTTGGGACTAAATAACTAATTTCCAAGCTACATTGCAAAATGTAGCCTGTAATACTCATTCCAGTGCACTGGATGAGACAGATCTTTTCTTGCTTAGGTCAGCAAGCATATGTTGATCTGACATGAGGGGAGAGTCATCTCAAACCTTCCTGTCATGTCTATAAAATCATGCCATTCATCATTTATATGACAAACCATCATTTTAAAAGTGTACTCAAGGTCATTTTGAACTTGACCAATTCAATAACCTGAATAGTACTTTTGTAAATAAGTTTGAAATCCTTTCACTTATAAAATCTTTGTTTATCTTTTGTTGTTTTATTATAGCAGGTATTAGGCTGCTGTCAGGAGCTGCACAGATCCAAAATACTGTTACACACGCATTTTCTTTTTTAACTGTTTACGTTCACTTAATACATAAGCAACTTAATACATAAGACAAGAGCGTAGTGTGATTTGTCCATTTAAGCAGCAGAAGAGAGGATTCAGGAGCGGAAGATTCAGGATCGCTCGATGTTTTCCATATTCGATCTAAACAGGATTGAAACAACTTAGCATTTTTTAGTGTGTTGCAATATTTCGATAATTTTGATATATTGTGCGGCCCTGCTAATTGCACATTGAATTTCATCAGTGCCGTAGTTACAGGAATGGTGCAGAATATTAGTTTTCAGATGTGAAGGGGGAAATACAATGCAAAAGAAACTAATTACTCTGGGTGTCTTATCGGCTGGAAACAGAGCAGTATGCGCAGTCCCACTCACTCTAGATCCGTAATAAAATGTTTTATGGAGACATAATAGATTTATATAGAAACTGCACATTGCATGTTATATGACATCTCTTAACTTGCATTTGGCATAAGAGTATTGACAGTCGTTGTACACCTACTGTTGTTGTTTTTCTACACCTTTTTATTCTCAAACACAAATAAACAACCATAACATTTTATCACAGTGACACTTCTGACATGTCAGCAGTTCTCTGGCCGTTTACCGCCAATCTTTCTACACATCCAGGTTGCTTTTATGGTCAAGACACCAGGCAGAAGATATACAAATGAGGTGGAGATTAAGTTGTCTTATGTTTTTGTTAAAGATACATGATATGAGTCATCTGCAACCATCGATGAGAAACACTGCTCCTTCACACTCTCTTACACTTACAACCTTCCAGGCTCTTACACAAACATTTTAGAAAGATGTGCCATTCGCTAGATAACAAAGGTGATCATCTTTATCAGTTAAGCATGAATTACTGTGCAAACACTGACTAGGCAAGGAGATACAAATCTGTATTTGAAGGGGATGTGACAATAATATTAATATGGGTGAAACCTGTCAAGAACATTTCCAAGTTCCAAATGGGGGACTATGGATGAAAAATAGCCTTTGGCTAAACCCGGTACAATACATGAAATGGAAATTTAATGGTAAAATCCATTTATAAATAAATAAAGAAAAAAAGCTCATATTTCACCCCAAAGTCAAAGGAAAACAAAGAATTCTTCTGGATTTTAAAATAAGGCAAATATCAATATTTGCCATATACTAACTTTGATATTTTGTGCTTAATTTTGCTTAACAATGCAAAACAACCCATACAGTAATAAAGAGGTCATCTCTGTTTTGATGTTTTCTCAGACACACAAAATGGCGTTTTGCAAACACTTTACTTTGGCAGACTAAGTTTTTAAAATATTTCATAAAAAGACAGGACTATGTTAAAATAAATTATATTTGACAAGATATTTGCTTCACTGCTTATGTTTAATTAATATATAGCCTAGGCATATAGCCTAGTAATATTGCCAAACTACCATTTCCTTACTATTTTTAGCTGTAATGTGATTTGCAACCGCAGCCATATAGCAAAAAAATGTAATTTAAACCTTACAAATAATATTAAAAATGACTTTTAAACGTTTTTGTCATAGTATTCCAGTAATTTCTGTATGCACATAATGTTCGATGAACCATATTTAGATGTTTGTGTAGGCTTTGATTGATAACTTGTCTCATTTCAGTTTCTTGAAAAAGATCGCGGTTCTGAGGTACGTCCAGGCAGCTCTTGCCATCTTCACAGCGAATTTACACCAGTTCAAGTCTATCTGATTCGTTTGCGCTACACATTTCGAACTCAGATATTAAAATCTAACGTAGAAGTTAAAACGGCAGCCTGATATCTGTCGAAAAATCCCTAACGTTACTTCTATTAATCAATGAGTCGCAGGAAAGCACTGCAGTAGTAACCGGTATGACGGACCGTAACAGACAGAGGGATACGGACAGACAGTTTCTCTGAAAGTATGAATGAAAACCGGGTCGAATCAATGTGACCAACGCCTGTGCAGAACAAGCATGTGTTTAATGTACTTTGACGGATAAATGAGTTGAAACACGCTTATATTCAGTTTATAAACAGGATATGAAAGGGTCGTGTGCACATATTTGTATTCTCTTGCACGTGCACGCGCTCCCTCGCTGCGGCTCTAGTTCACACAGATGTGTAAAATAAAAATACAACAAAAACACAGCATGAAAACGCATTTTATCGTCAGCCTGCGTTTAGTCTCCGTTCATGCAAAAGATAAAACATGCTGTTTAGCTTTACCAGCTCTGTTGTCATGTTCTGCTGTGTGGTGGCAATCATGTTTGCTGGATTCAGCAGCGATCTCCTGATGCAGTTCACTGCTCTTCCAGCACTTGAAAGCCTTGTTTGAGTTGGTGTGTTGCTGCAAGTTGCACTGCACACCCCACTAGCGGATCTGTTTGATATGATGGTGTAAAGTTGGTCCCTTCTCTCTCTCTCTCTCTCTCTCTCTCTCTCTCTCTCTCTCTCTCTCTCTCTCTCTCTCTCTCTCTCTCTCTCTCTCTCTCTCTCTCTCTTCCACAGTTACAGTAGGATATTAATCAAGACAACACGTTGCTTTTTCTGGCTTCAGTCCCTTTTACGACTTGAGCGATCAGTCACACTGCACACTTGATGAACATTGAACAGTGAGCTGATGATAGATAGATAGATAGATAGATAGATAGATAGATAGATAGATAGATAGATAGATAGATAGATAGATAGATAGATAGATAGATAGATAGATAGATAGATAGATAGATAGATAGATAGATAGATAGATAGATAGATAGATAGATAGATAGATAGATAGATAGATAGATAGATGGTGCATGCATAGGCTACATCATATTAATAAGGAGAGAGAGCAGGTGGAAAAATGGAGTCGCCGTACTATTTATAGGGAATAGGCATAAATGATAAAATATGTATGCATCAACAGAAAGGAAATATTAATTAATTTATTTATGTAATTAATTTATCTATGGCCTACTTAAATTCCCAGCATGAAAAGCAGCCCAGGACAGGGGTTTTCAATATTTTATGCCATGGACCCCAAAATATGATCCCAGCACCCCCATCCTAAAAAATTAAAAGGCAGCTTGTATATATAATGAGCCGATTTACACTGTTGAGATTAATATTGTAAATATGTATAAAATATTATTTTAGTTTTGTAACATCATTACAGTTCTTTTTCCATTTAGAATAATGGTTACTGCATTGTTTGTTTGTTTTTACTTATTTAAAACAAATTTGGTTGTTTATCAATTTAATAATTTGTGTTTATTTTAATTGTATTTAGTTAGTTAGTTTACTTTGTTTTTAATTAGGCTATTATTTAGGCTATTTTAACTTTTATACACTGGCTGAATCTCTGAACTTTTCCACAGAGACCATATTGCTACTCCTGGGCGGTGAAGTCATTCACCCATATTTCATACTTGTACCAACACTGATTTTTCTGAAATCTAGTTTTGTTATTTACTTCTGTTGTTGTAGCCGATATTATTAAACATTTTTGCTAGGTTTAAATAATAGAGCCAAACAAGATAGCCTACTCAGCGAAGATGCAGCATTTTAAGTTAACAGTTTTATAATTGGATTTTATTATTATGATTAAAGTTTCTCAAGTGAAAGAAATTGCAGCATGTCCATATTTAAATTATTATAGTTTTGGTCAGACCTGATTTTCACAACACCAACAGTAGGCTACTACAGCATGGTACAGCCATATGGTATAGCCACAGGCAGTAAAAGAAGGCAAAATGTATGACCAAAAGAAACAAAAAAAACAAACAAACAAACAAACATACTACAGCCTCTGGTAGAGCCTTTTTTACAGTCTGTTTTACAGCAGACGCGCCGCATGTACGTACTGCGTCAACGCGCCTACGTCAGCACGCCCGAACGGCGATGATTGGCTGGCGGGTAAATTTGAAACGCAACTCCTTTAGACGAACGTTAACAACACATCCGGGTAAACTTGGTTGGACAAACCGGTGCTCTGCTGTTGTCCCTGGAAAACATACATATGTTCATATAATCTTACGTTACATCGTTTACACACAAGGCTGGGCGTCTACAACAGTACGTAAGTTATATTATTACATGGCAAACCATTGTTTGTTTGTTACTAATGACGAGCCGCTTAGAAAACACATGCTAGTGTTTTACTGTAACGTTAACGGCAAGTTGTTACTTCTATTGTTCACCATTGAACATGATAATGTGATTTAAACGTGTTTGGACTCGTTGTTTACGGTTGCACTTTCATAATCCTTGCAAAAACAAGTTTCATAATATTGTTATAGTCTAGTAGTACACTTACACATTTTTAAAAGATAGTTAGCAGCTATATTGCTATTTTGTCACTTTATAGACTTTAACTGTTTTAGATTGAATTTGAAACTACTTCTTTTATTCTATTATTACGTATCTTATGCAGATACATAATATCAATATTCATAATTGGCCACGCCTATAATATTTTGAATGGCCGAAAAGCCACAGATGTCCAAACAGTGGAATGTGTGATCTCGAGATATTAACAATAATCTTATATCAATTCATTCTTAATTAAATCTTGCAAGTTGTCTGAACTGGTGCACACAATATAAATATTTTTTTTCTGCAATGCAGGAGGACATGGAGACTGCTGTGATCAATCTTCACAGTGTTTTTGAAAGCCTGCGGACACAAGCTGATATTCTCAATGAAAGCATTGAGCCCCGTAAGTACTGGCTATGTTGAATATTTGAAATAAAATGCATGCTGTAGTACACTGTCTCAATCTCTCCCACTAAATATTCACTGAGATTCTTTGTTTCATTGTCAGAGTTCATTCAGATGGCCCTGAACTTTGAGGACAGTCGTCGTAAATGGCTGAGACTCGAGCATGAGCTAAATGCATGTAAGGAGGTGCTCACCAAGGCAGAGACAGAGCGAGGAGCATTGGAGGTCAAACTCAAACATGCCCGCAACCAAGTGGATGTGGAGATCCGCCGGAGACAGAAAGCTGAGGCTGACTGTGCAAAACTGGTTTGTAGGCCTCTGTTTGCATGGTACTTGCGCTGTAGACATGTTCTCTGAATTTAGGCTCAAACCAGACTTTCCTTTTTATTCCTCCGCAGGACCGTCAGATCCAGCTCATCCGGGAGCTGTTGGTGACCGAAGGCTCCAGTAACAGCATCCAGTTAAATGAGGAGCAGCGCTCCGCTCTGGCCTTTCTAAATGCCCGTTCCCAGAATCCCACAAACCTCAACACTAGTCGACGGTAAGAGAAAAAGCTACCCATTTTACTTCTGTGATATGATGCTTTTCTGAGTTTTCATTACTTTTGTGATTATTGTATTAGGTCTTTTTTTTTATTGAGGCATGCCTTTCAATGTCAGTTAAACTGGATCGGGATCAGCAGTATAACCTAAATCTTAAACCCTGTCATTTCTATGTGTCATTTTAAAGTCAGCATTAAATGAAAATAAACCCTCACTATTTGCTAAATTTATTACTACTGTGTCCTTTGAGGCACGCCAGAAACATAGGATGCTGGTATGCTTGGCTTTATTCCGTGCTGTTGTCTCTGCTGGTTTCAAAACTTGTCTCTGTTATATTGTCATTTTCTGCTCATCCGACACTTTGCAACAACACAACCTTGTTTCTTCAGTCAGTGACTTGTTTTCTATAACAATGTCTTACTTTTATGTGCCTGGCAAAAGTCCAAATCAAAGCAGTTTTCCAGAAATCATATATCATGTGTTTGCTAAACCTGATCAGATTTCAGTCAGATATGCACTGAAATCAGATGGACTGACAGTCTGTCCTACAAAAGACCCAATAATCCATTATATTCGGCTGTATGTCACAATATGGAATAAATAATCTGTCGCTACTTCAGTGCCATCGCAACTTTAACATCATGAATTTGTGTAAAGCTACTTTGAAGCAATGTGTAAATTGTTATACAAATACTTGGGTTTGTTCAATATGCTTAAAGTGCTCGAAAGTTGCCACAGTCATTGCATACTTTGCATGTGCTGCACTTAATTTGTACCATTTTTGTTTTAGCTATTAGTAAAGAAAAATTTATTTCATGTTCATGCTTTTGTGTCATCCCGTTTGGATTACTGTAATGTTTTGTATTTGGGTGTGAGTCAGGCCTCTCTCTCCCGTCTGCAACTCGTTCAGAACTCAGCTGCCAGACTTTTAACAGGTACTAAGAAGAGAGAGCACATTACTCCGGTTTTAATTAAATTACACTGGTTACCCATAAGATACAGAGTTCAATACAAAGCATTGTTGTATGTTTTTAAGTCTCTGAATGGCCAATCACCTGAATATGTTACTGACTTAATTAGCCGCTGTCAATCCAGTAGATCTCTGCGCTCAAATGATCAATTGCTTCTCATGGTTCCGCGGTCCCGTTTGAAAGGTAAAGGTGATCGGGCCTTCTCTGTTGCGGCTCCTAGGCTCTGGAATGATCTTCCCCTGTCTGTGAAATCTTGTCCTTCTTTGGGTGTTTTTCAGAGTGCGCTTAAAACTTATTTGTTTTCTTTAGCATTTGATAATCCTTTGTAAGGTTTTTTTTTTATGTCATGTGTTTGTATTGTTTTTTATTTCTTTATTTTACTTTCTATTTTATTCATTTTGTACAGCACTTTGGTTCCACTTGTGGTCTTGAAAGTGCTCTATAAATAAAGTTGAGTTGAGTTGAGTTGAGTATTTCTGTACCTTTTTTAGGGCTCCCACTCTCTCTCACGATAATTTGCCCTGTTTAGTACATCTGGCCCTTAGAATTGGAAAGAGAATAAAGATATTGATTAAGTGAGATCTCTGATTATACTCCTTGAAAAGCGGTGCTTTAAGTCCTTGAAAGCCCTGAAATTTAATTTTACAATATCTTTACGAACCCTGAAATAAGATCATTTGAAGCTGGATATTACAGAAATTTGTCAGGCAGGATATAATTGAATCATAAAAAGTATTGTTTTTTCAGCTTGAGTGACTGAAAATGGATTTATAAAACATTTTTAATGTACTGTGTCTTCAAGGATTTAAGTAAATGTCATAAAAGACAGAAGAATTGGTTCGGTTTTTATGATTTGAATGGTTTTTCACTGCTGTAACCTTCATTTGGTCTCTTCTAGACTGACCACCATTGATGAATCAGCGTCTATCTTGTCTGACATCAGCTATGATAAAACTGATGATTCTTTGGTATGTCATTTTCCTGAATATTAAAAAGATTAAGTTTATATGTATTCCTGTCTCAAACTTGACGCAGAGAAAGAAATTTTGTTAGACTGGCTCATCCTTTATTGATTTAATTGGCCTTTTCTTTAAATAAAGGACTGGGACTCTTCTGCAATCAGGACAGTTCGTCTCAAGAAACGACAAAAGAGGGTATGCTTCCAAATAAATTCACATTTAATCCAAACATGTCCAAATTTCAAGCAATATCTCATTTAATCTGTCTCAATGCAGCGCTCCTCCCGAAACCACACAGAAGGCCCGCCTGCTGGTGCCAAGAGGTCCCGCTCCACTGGCCGAACCTCTGAGAAAGTAAGAGCTGGTTACATAAGCACAAGACTGACTGTTTAATATTGGAGAAAGACTCTTCAGTATAAAAGCTCCCTGCTGGGCTTTGCTTTAGTCATTAGAGGTATAATGTTTCTACGGTTCTCCTCAGTCCCTACAACCCATTGACGTTTGACTTTTGGAAGATTTTATCTTCTTTTAACATTGTAAAAGCCAAGTCAACAAGCTATTCCCGGGTTGATGTTAATGTCCAGTTTATACTGTCCCTATTTTAGGTGAATAGCAAGTTAGAAATTGTTTGACAATTAATTAATTTGAGTTCTCTTTTATCAGGGTAATGAGTCTCTGGTGGCTAAGACCACCGTGACGGTGCCCGCTGATGGCGGACCCATTGAGGCTGTCACCACAGTGGAGGCTGCTCCGTACTGGACCAGGAGCCGCAGAAAGACTGGTAAGCTCGCTTCACTAAATTTATTATTGTCATTCGTGAGAGTGCAAGTAAAGAGCAAGAGAATATTTGCATGAGTCATTGATTAAATGATTCTTGCTATTGATTGAATAATAATGTGCAGGCTGCTGTATTATAAATAAGATCCGCAGTGAGTCATGATGTGTGGTTGCTGTATCATAAATATGCGTTGTTTTATTGAACAGGGTCAAAGATTAATTTTTTTAATAATTCATTATGTGGTTTGCAGGACTCTGGGGTGTTTTAAATTGACCCTTGTTGAGTCTTCAGCCTGGTACTCTTATTTATTTATTAGGGTTTTTTTTTTTCATGAGGTCTGTTTTGTATGGGCTTTTTTCCTGGTCATTTCTCACACCCCAAGCCTTTGCGTTTCTGTTTAAGTATTCTGCAGCAGTTAGCAGTGCTTCTCTCTGCTTTTGTTCTTCAGTTGTTCAGGAGTGGGACACTGCTGACACCGACTCTGTTCAGTCTATGGATGTGTTCAAGCATCCCAGTCAGCCCAATGGAGAGAGCAGGGCAGAGCCCAGCACTCCCCAGGGCAACGGAGGTGTCCGTCTGCATGAGTTTGTCTCCAAAACGGTAGGATATAAATCTTTCTGAGATGCGAAGATGTATTTGATTCATTGCTCTTGAGTCCCGACTCCCAACCGTAGAGGGTTGTTGACTTTTTAGATCATATTTTAAATTATTCATCCATGTATGCATTTTAAATTTGACTTTGTAAATTAATCAAAATGATAACTAGACCTTCCCAGTGAAACAACTTCTCTCTAGTTATGTATGCTGGACTTTTCCATTCGTTCAGGCCTTTTAAGTGCCAACTCTTTTATAATCAACTCCAAGTTTGCATTCAGCTCTGCCCTCATCTAATCAACAACTAATGGATAGAACCAAGACCCCTCCCAACATTTTTCCTGTCTTTCTTACGACCATCGGTTTTACTATGTTTAGAAAAGATCTATCACAACTTTCATTATATTGTGACTAACGTTGATGATACACGGGCTGCTTTTTTGAGCAATGTTGCTTAGGTGCTTTCCCATTGAGAATCTGGATACTTTAGATCGGTCGTGGGCCCCGTGTCTCACCTGGTTGCCCATCACCTTAAGGTTGTACACTACACAAGGTGATCTGAACTGTGCTGGAGCATGTTTGACCCCCAAAGTCTGGTTCGTTTGTCTTTTGCCATTATCATAGTAAAAAGTGAAACACCTGGCTGTATTTTATCTAAAATGACCACCCCATTTAAAACTGACACAAAACTATGTAATTTCCTATTATAATCAGTGAAGTTGTCTAGATAGGTTAGCAGTGGCCTGTGTTTATAGTCCTTACAGCTCATATCTACCTGGCTTTTTGTTTTTTTTTAGGTGATCAAACCAGAGTCTTGTGTGCCATGTGGTAAGAGGATCAAATTTGGGAAGATCTCTCTAAAGTGCAGGGATTGCCGTGTTGTGTCCCACCCCGAATGCCGCGAGCGCTGCCCTCTGCCCTGCATTCCAAACATGACTGGGACTCCTGTTAAAAGTGAAGAGGTGACAAAGCTTGAATTTTCTCCCTCTTTTCCATTCTGATCTTTCAAGTTTTAAACCATTAAACATATCAACCTGGTGTGATTTTTCGATAGGGCACCCTTGCAAGCTACGTGTCCTCCACCTCTCCCATGATTCCTTCACTAGTGGTGCACTGCGTTAATGAGATTGAGCAGAGAGGCCTACGTGAGGTAAACTGATAAAGATGCTGGATTCAGTCCTAGAAAACTGGACAACAAGACCAATATGTTCTGAAAACCTGTGTATCTCTTTGGCAGACTGGTCTTTACCGGGTGTCTGGCTCTGATCGAGTGGTCAAAGACCTGAAAGAGAAGTTCCATCGTGGGAAAACCGTTCCCCTGCTCAGCAAGGTGGACGATATCCATGTCATCACAGGCCTCCTCAAGGACTTCCTGAGGAGCCTAAAAGAACCCCTGCTAACCTTCCGCCTCAACCGTGCCTTCATGGATGCTGCTGGTTAGTGTTGATGTATGAATGTACACACTACCGTTCAAAAGTTTAGTGTCAGTAAGAGGGCTCTGCAAAAAAAAAAAAATATATATATATATATTTTTTTTTTTACATCAATCTAGTCTTGTTAATCAAAATACAAAAGAAAAAAAATCACTTTATAATTTTCTTCACTGAATATTTACCTAATTGAATATTTACCTTTATTTAATTTGTGATGTGAAGATTATATGCAGCGTTTTTACGTTTTATTACTTTGTTCAATTTCTATTTCTGGAAAACTAGACAAACCTGAAAAACTTTAAAAGCACTGGTTATTTCATTTGTGTGTTTGTTCTATTCCATTTATTTATTTGTGCCATTTGCTTGTACTTTTAGTATTTAGTTTTATTATTTATAATTATCAAAAAGAATAACTAGGCCCATTTTATTCGGTTATTACGACTTTTTGCGGTGGGGCCAGTGCAAATTGTATTCATTTAATTCAATTGAGAATCGAAATCGAATTAAGATCTTGTGAATCAAAATCTAATCGGGACATCTGAATTGATACTGAGCCCTAGTCGGTACGATTTTTTTAAAAGTCTCATGCTCACCAAGACGGCATTTATTTGATTAAAAAAACAGTAACATTGTGAAAGAAATAGTATTAAAATAAGAAGTTATTTTAAATAGTAAGTGACGTGTATTCCTGTGATGCTAAGCTGAACTTTCAGCATCATTACCCCAGTCTTCAGTGTCACATGATCCTTCAGAAATCATTCAGATTTGCTGCTAAAACGTTTATTTTAAATGGGCACAGTTGTGCTGCTTAATATTTGTTTCTTTATATAGAGATTTTAAATGAAAACTACTTGATCAATTGAATGTGTCCTTGCTGAATAATAGAATGAATTACTTATCTCACTGACCCAAAAATGTTGATCCGTGGTGTACTTGGGACTAGTACCCTCAATAGTAACCATTCACTCTGTTCTCATAGAGCTGTCTGATGATGACAACAGCATTGCCTTAATATATCAGAACATCAGTGATCTTCCTCAGCCCAACAGAGACACTCTGGCCTTCCTCATCATTCACTTGCAGAGGTAAGCCTAAACGTCATACACAATTTCTGATTCTACTGTGTGGTATATTCCCTGTACCATTTGCAAATACTATTTAATTATTAAAGTTAACACTAACATTTGTAGCTTTAAAGGAATATTTCACGTTCAAAGCAATTTGATCAGTTTGTTAAAAACTGGGGCATTTTGGGGGCAATTACCCTGGTGTAAAAGCAGAAATATGAAGCCTGTATTTAAGCATTACCTTGAACTTTGCTTTTAGTGTGATGGTCACACTCCTGACCTAGTGTTGCATTACTGCTGTAAATGCTCTATCTAGCATCCTGTTGACAAAAAAAATGGTTTAATCTGAACATTTGTATTATTGTGGTTACAAAATTGTTACCAGATATTATGGTATCAATTCTGGAAACGCTTTTTAAAATGTCTTTCCAAATGTTTTGTAGTTTCTCTGTTTTTTAACAGTAACTGCGTACAATGTAACATGGAGCTACCTTGCAGTCCATTTACAGTTCAATAAAAGTGTCATAGTATGGTTTTGATGTAATCACTCCATTTACACCAAATTAAAAAGCTATTACACATCTTTTTTTATTATTATTATAATTTGTTTAATTTTCCTCCGCTAAGTACCGCTATCAATCCAGTTTAATTTAGAGCAACACTTTCTTGTAAACGAAATTAAAACCCAGCCCTTGTCTCGGAAGGCCGTTTTTAGGCTGTGGGACTTCATATTTAACTTGGGTATTATTTCTCATCATTAGAGTGGCCCAGAGCACGGATACAAAGATGGACGGCACTAATCTGGCTCGTGTATTTGGACCTACAATTGTGGGTCATGCCGTGCCCGACCCAGAGCCAATGACCATCCTGCAAGACACAAAACGACAGCCAAAAGTAAGTGCTCATGGCTAAAGGTTGGCTTCTTTTCCCCATTGGGTCCAGTTTGTAAATGTGTTTTGGACCAGTCTTTCATCAAGCTCTTTCTCTTTCTCTCTCTCTCAGGTGGTTGAGCGTCTCCTCAGTCTGCCTGTGGAGTACTGGAGTCAGTTTATGATCGGCAACAACGACCAAGCTCACAATCACATGATCATTGAGAACGCCAATGTCCACGCAACTCCTGATCATAAAAGTATGAATTTCACATCCAAACATTTAACAAAACTCTGTCTGATAGTGATATTCTATAACAACATGCTCTCCTTGTACTCTAGCAAGTATGTTTGGGCCCGTGACGACTCCTGACCAGCAGATGAGCAAGACCCCATCGTCCAGCTCTCTCTCCCAACGCATGAAGAACGCAACTCTCAACGCAATCACTCCAAAGTATGTTTGAACCTTTGTGGGTTTTATAGTAGTATGAATATTTGTAAGCTAGCCATTATGAACATCCGTTCTGTTTTCAGGTTTGCTAGCAGGAGCAGAGCTCCAGGCAGCGTCTCTCGCCAGGGGAACTTCTTCGCCTCGCCTCTCCTGAAGTAGCCCTGAAGCAGTTCAGCTCTTCATGGATAAGAGTTTTTCTTTTCTTTGGGAAACAGCTGCAATATATTACATTGTCCTACTAGCGTATCGTATGTCTGGTTTGTCCATCAATTCAAACCATTTTAACTCTACTCTTTTTATCTTACCTCTTTTTAGTTTTCTTGTAACATTTGTATTTTAGTCACTTTTAAATGTTTTAACGTACTATTAACATCCTCAAAACCAAAGCGATGGGCACTTCCATCAGTCACCGAATCCTCATAGAATAACACAATCTGCATCAGTTTGGGAGTTCTTTATAAAGAAACCTGAACTTGATTGTAGCATCTAGTACAGCTACATGCTTTATGCCGGATTTGTATAGCATAATCTGCGATTGTAACTTTGTATATTCTAATTTTATGCTTTACCTTAAATCTCAATCTCTTGGAGGGTTCAAGGATGTAGTGACAGATTTTTCTATAAAGTGTAAACTGTGTTTTTAAACATAGTCCAGCTTAAATTTCACAGCCAGTAGGTAAAATACATCATTTGTGTTAAAATGATGTTTTGAATTTGTTTAAATTATCCATTTGTGCTGTTTAAAATGCATTGTGCCCTCTGAGAGTTGTTTATAGAGGGATTCAGGACAGTAAGATAATTGAATGCTATTTGCATGCAAAAACATTATTGGTTGTTGTGGTGGGCATTTCAGCTTTCATAAACGAACATGGCCAGAATTATTTCAGAATTCCTCAATGGCATTGATTTGTCTATATGCAGTTTATTTAATTGTATACCGTATTTAAAGTATAAGCAAAAAAGGTGCCCTCTGGGAGAATTGACTGATTTTGAAGCATCTATTGTACCAATAGTATAAAGACTTGGACTGATTAGATGCTTTTCACTGTATGCAATCAATAATTTCTTTCAGTGGTACACTGTTTCTGGAGCAGTAGTCGTGTGCATTGCTAATCTGTCAGTTTTTCATTGTTTTCAAAGAGCAACTGTTTATTATGTTAAACATTGGAGTTGATTTATCAATTCGAGTTGCTTTTCAGTTTGAGTGGTGTGACATTTTGTAAGACTTGTACTGTTTGTAAAATACATTCATTTATTGCCAGTCCATTGTGCCATTTTTGGAAAAAACAACAACACTGCATTGGGGTTTAGAGTTAAAAGTGGTGGGATGTAAATGTTCACATTTAAAATGCATAAAAAAATCACTAAGACTGATTCAACTAAGACTGGGTAGTTGAATCAATGGAAAAAGTATTAGAGGATTTCTTGAAGAAAGGATAGTAGGTGTACTGAAACTGTTATAACTAAGAAACTTGATCTAGGACTGAGGTTTTGCTCTCACTTTGGTGTGTATATCAGACATTCACATAAGCTTTCATTTGTCATGAGCAAGTGCTGTAAATATGCTTTATTCTCCTTTAAACTTGGGGAAGGGCCATAGGAGGGGAGTGTTCTTGATGTAGTTCTGAAAAGCCGGGTCTGATCCCCATTTCTTCATAGCTTGCTTCTCAAGGATGGGGATCCCACTAACGTGTCTCAGTAAGAACCAGACGAAGAGCGGAGAAACCGCGCTGAGGTATTGAGGTCCCCTCATGACGGAGGAAGCGGACAGAAACAGCCCTGACCATTGCAGGATCTCCCCCAGGTAGTTTGGATGTCTGCTGTATGCCCACAGTCCATGACGAATAAACTTTCCCTGCGAACACATGCACGCTTATAAGATTAATGCCTTCGCTCCGTGACATTAATTAAAATGTCACTCGCAAATAAGAAGCAGGATTTCTTGTAGTGAGTGTGCATCCAAATGCATACAGTTGGTTATGCCAATAGAGCTGTTGCAAGCGGACTCCCCCTTTCTTCCATTGTTTGGACAAACATCCCCACCCCAAATGCACATGGTTGGTAAAGCCAATATAAAGTGCGTCTTAAGCTCCAGAGCTCATTAATCAGTATATTGTTCACAAATACCTTTTAGGTAGAATGTTTCCATGTCCTGAAAGGATTCTGCAATAGAGACAGCCCTTAAAATGGCCGACTCCCTGGCCAGTGCCCTGACTACTGAACTAGGGAACTGATTGAGACGTACCCTAGCTGTTTCATGCTGCCCTTGTCTTCCATTAGTTGGACAAACAGATAGCCCTTTCAGGCTGTTTTTTTTTTTTTTTTTTTTAAAGAACACATGGTTCACATTTAATTGTTTTTTTGTGTATTTAGCCCATATAGAAAATATGCCGTTCTTCTCGAACTCTCTGGTATTCCTCAATTAGGGCTCACATTTCCTCAATTGTTAAAAAAGACTGAAGACAATAAACGTAAAAAATTCGATGTATGTAATTAGTGTATGATATTTTGTTTCAATAATATTTATTCTTTTATTTCATGGTACTAGACAATATTCACCTCAAAATTAGGCAGCATGTATGTGTGTGTGTATATATATTAAAACAAACACAAGAAAAATATTACATAATTATTATATTATTTTCAATTAATACAGTGTTTAAGTAAAAATATAGCAACGGTATTAGGAAAAATGCACGTAAGGCAGATTAGTGCCATCTGCTGGAAGAAATAAAGAAAATCATATGTAATACCAGTGAGTAACCACTAGATGCCAGCATAGCTAATATATAGGGCTGTGTTTTCAGTTGCTAATAAGAATAATTTCAGACATTATTTTATAATGTTTTGCATTTGGATATATATTTAAACATTCTCAAAGACTATTTGTAGATTACACCCCCAAAAATGTTTCAAGTCTACATTTTTTTGTGTATTCTCATGGCCACAAAAGTTACCAAGATTTTTATAATTCCGATTATATAAAAAATGTTCAAAACGTATTTTCTTTTGGTTCATTATGACCAAAGACAACCAGAGGGTTAAGGACAACCAGTTTGATCCAGTTTGTAATCTGTCAAGAGTGCAGGTCTCATAAAACTGTAGATATATTCAAAGATATTTTTATGATATGAATTATATGATTTACATATCATTATCTTTCGCAACCGAGTAGTCTTATCAGCCTATTATTATCAGTGCAAGTTATTACTCACAGCATTATCTGGATCACTCTTAAAATTCCACTTCTGCTGGTCGGCAATGGCCTCTGTAGCAAAACCCAGCCCCCATATTCCCCAACCGATGTAGTCACGTGGGCCAAGGGGCTGGTCTCTTCTCTCACTGTTTAGAATTAGGGTGGGCAAGAGGGTAACAAATACCCACAGAGCTGGAAAGAAGGAGAAAAAACATGTTTCAATCTATTACTCAGTCTAGTACTCTTCTGGGTTTAGTGGAATTTCTTTTTAGAGTTACTTTCCTAGTTTTTTTTTTTTTGTGACATTATTGTGATGTTTAAAGATTGGACAAGTATGGCCTACTGCAGCCACCAATTAACAGTAACTATGAAATTAAAAATAATGTACAAGAATAGATGCAAAATAATTTACATCCACTTTTTTGATTCAAAATAGAATAGAATAGAATAGAGAAATAGGATGGAATAGATTGAATGATTTATCATCATTATGTGATAGAACAGTATAGAATAGGTGCAAAACTTCTCCTCATGTGATTCATAATATAATATAATTACTTTCATAGTTGTCTCTTTTTGTTGTGATAATGATTGGACACGCATGGCCAACTTCAGCCATCAATTAGCAGTAACTGTGCAAATAATCAATAGCCTTAGTTGAAATACCTTGCATGGTCCAGTACACAAAGAATGTCCCAGGGCTGTCTCTGACATTGTTAAACCTCCGGTCTTGTCCTTCCTTTAAGATTCTAAGAAAGAGAAATGTCCCGAGTCTGCAGGACAAGGCCCAATCTGTTACTTATTGACTTATTAACCAGACTTTAATAGATACTTTAATACAACATGAAGCTGGACTGACTTCACTTTTTAACGCTGTTAAAGCAACCAGAATCCAATCCAATCTATCTATCCATCTATCCATCTATCCATCTATCTATCTATCTATCTATCTATCTATCTATCTATCTATCTATCTATCTATCTATCTATCTATCTATCTATCTTACCTCAGTCCCCAGGCAGTAACAAGTCCAGTTTGTACGTTCTGCCTAAGGTGTCCATTTCCGCCCCATACACGACTCAGATGAGCCAGCAATATATAGGTACCAGATCCTACAAAACAACAAAATTAATTTGTGGTTAAACTGATAAGGCATTCAATATCCCTCCGGATATGGGCAGAGCAGCCAGTCACCTGTGTCCGTCCATTTTAAAAGTGAGGCGTGTTCACTGAATATCTTACCAATGAACATAGAGACAATTGGTAGCAAAGTTCAAGGATTCTCAAGAGCACACTTCTCAAAGAGAAAGAAAGAGGGAATAGCACTCAGGAAGCTGGGTTTGAAAGACTGAAATGGTTGGATAATTTTTGTACTCCATTAAAAAGAAATGCATATTGAATGTTGACAGGTAAGTAGAAGCTAATGTTTTTGTTGTTGTTTGTTTTTGATTTTTTTTTTATGTAGAAAATAAGTATTTGCATTAGCCTACTACATAATCATATGCTAATGTTCTCTTCTCAATAATCACTTTCTATATGCAATGAATCAAATTATAATCAGTATAACTGTCAAAATTCTTAATATATGCGGTATAAAACATTACTGTTGTGTTGAAAATTATGATAGTATGTGACGTGTGATAATGTATTTTAACATCTATACAGAATGTATGTTTCAGTGTTAATGTAACTGATTTTTGATGTCTATGCATACGTTTTAATTTATAAAAATTAAAATAGCATATTTTATTGCACATGAAGTTATTTATCTAAAAAAAAAAAAAAAAAATCACATATCCGAGCTAACGTAGTAATTTTTTTCCATCCGTTTTTGACAAGTCCCGCCTCTTGCTGAATGATTGACAGTGACGATTCCACAGTTTGGCCAATCAAGCGACGACTACTCTGTACAGTAATGCGTCTGATTGGTTAAAAAGACGGCTTGTCGAAATACGGGTGGGGGAAATCATGCGCTTTCTGTAAGCTGATTTTAAGATCGTGTCTTGTGGGTGGAGACGTATTTATGATGGTTTCGCAACACTTCTTTGTAGTTTAGATAACCACCGTCTCGTAATACATGTTGATAACAACCTATTTTTCACAATAAACAAGTAAAAACAAGTTGCGACCCTACGAAACACATACAACACACATACGAAATACCATATAGGTATGTGTGTGCAATCTGCGCATTCTAATGCACAAACAGATTAATCAGTCAATATTATACTACTATATCAAGATAAGTTACGCCTTTTGGATAAATCATTTACCTGCCAAGTCGTAAAACTTTTCAGTTTTGAGAGTAGACGCTAGTCCCCATCCGACCCACTGCACGGCCAGGTCGATGGCTGCACATTTAGCCAACGTGCTTCCCATGATCATCTCCAGCAGGTTCAGAAGCATCAATGTTTCAAACTTGAGCTCAAACATACAACCCTACAGAAAAAAATACGGCAGAGCAAAGTTCATAACATACACACTGGAGGAGGAGGAGTGGCCAATGCTGATTCTATTCTGAACGGTGCCTTATGGGAACTGTAGTTTGAGAATATCTAATGATTTTTATGTATTGTCTACTGCTTGAATACATTAGAATATGATAGAATAGAAAATAGAATAGAAATATCCATAATGAACCCATAGCTTAGAACAGAACACAATAAAAACAATAGACATGCAAAATTTTACGTCCACTTATTTGATTAAGAATAGGCTATAGAACAAGTTGAATGTTGGATCTTCATTATGTGATATAAAATACAATAGAATAGTATAAAATAGGTCCAAAACTGACAAACTTCTACATAGGCTATCTCTTTTATTAGGCTACACTTAGCAATTTTTACAAAATAGATTGTTCCTAAGCAGCTTCACAGTAATTAACAGGAAAATAATGGTGTTAAAGTTGCAAAATTCATTCATCTTTAACTTCAATTTTAGTGAAGCAGCTCTAAAGAAGATAATAGTGTCATTATTCAGCTCAGTTCAATATAATATAATATAATTTCTGTGTTCTGACTAGTGGGCTCTTACATCAAATACCCATTCACAATGAAATATGACTCAGGGGACTCCAAACATAGTGCTCAACTCACAACCTGAAAGATAAGAAATTTATGACTTATGGCTATAAAAAAAACAAGAGAAGGTGTGTTTGGGCTCAGACAGAATACAGGCGAAAGACACCAAGTCATCTGTCTTTTGCTATAAAAAAAGTTCCTTTTATTCTCCAGGGTTGGCCATTTAATTTGAAGGGCTATTGAAACATTATTCCAGATTGAATACAAGTGAAGAGCATGGCAGAAAGCAAGACCAGCATCAGCTCGAAAGGAGGGGCCAATGTGCTTGCTAAACAGGTGCAGAAAAAATTCAGCCGGGCACAAGAGAAGGTACGTGGCTGGAATCATAAAACACAATAGAGTTAAGATAGCCGGAGTGCTTTCCAGTGCTGTCAGTCTTCCTGTTTGAGAGCGCAGACACTTTAGTGTTATCTTGATCCAATAATCGATTCAGTCACATGACATGGGAGTAGCTGGCACAAGTTGTTTTATCTACTCCATCAATAAGACTAAATGCAAACATGCAGCTTCCTACTCAGCTTAACAGTGTCCTTTATTCCCAGAATTGCTTTCATTTGTCAGCCAAGGCTGACCAATTCACCATACTTTTCTGTTTTCACCTGTTAAACCCTTCATATCTTGTCGTCTCAAAACTGATCGTTGGTGAAGTAAGATCAAAAGGTCTTAGGATCTAAGCCTTTTTTCTTTGTCAATATACTTGGAGAATACCCTTGTCTGGTGTTTGTAGGCACGTTGTAAAATGTGATCCCTTTGCAGGTTTTGCAGAGACTTGGCAAATCTGAGGAGACCAAAGATGAGCACTTTGAGCAGTGTGTAATGAACCTCCAATTTCAACAGGTACATTACATCTACGGTCTCCAAAGTAACAGCTTTGAAGATCAAAAGTTGACCTATTTTTTCCTTGTGGTTTCTATTGCAGAGCGATGGATACAGAATATACAAGGACCTTAAAGCGTACCTCAACGCTGTCACAGGTTGGCTCAGTCTTGACTATGAGACTTGTGCAGGAGATTATACACAGGAATACTGACATGCTTTATTGTGCTTGATGTTTAATAGTAATGAAAGATGCGTCAGGTCGACTGTTTCAGTCCTTGTTTGATGCCTATGACGATAAATGGGATGGTGTAGAAGATCTTGGGGAAGTTGTGGAGGTAAGTGTCAGAGATCACATTGTAAGACAAAAATTCTGTAGAAAAATTGATATGGTACCTACAGTGTAAAAAATGCCTTAAAATTTTAAGTGCATTGAAATGGAAAAATTGAGTTAATACAATGAAGGAGATTGATTTAATCATCATAAACTCAAAAATATTATGTTATCTGAACCAAATTAATTATTTAAGTTGATTTGACTTCAGACAAATCATGAACATATTTATTTCTGCCAGGACATTGTCAGTTAAAGGGATAGCTAGTTAACCCCAAAATGAAAATGCTGTTATTAATTACTCACCCTCATGTCGTTCCGACCAAACCCGTAATAATTTCGTTCATCTTTGGAACACAAACAAAGATCCGTTCCTCCATTGACGCTTTGACGCTTCAAAAAGTTCATTAAAAGAATGGATATGAATTGAGCGGTTTAGTCCAAATTTTCCGAAGACACGTGATCGCTTTATATGATGAACACATTGCATTTATGCTTTTATTATAAATGTGTCTCTCTGTGTCCCAAAGGGAGAAGAGCTTCTGTGGAAAGATTACGAGTCCAAGCTGCGTGATCAGGCATTAATCACTATGGAGTCTTACATGAGCCAGTTTCCAGACGTCAGGGTAAAAACGACTGCCTGCCTGACATAATGGCGCATACATTTTGCACAAAGCTCTCAATATTTTTTTTTTAAAAATGAGCCGTTTTTAAACTATTTTTCTTCATGATTCAGGAAAGAGTGGCCAAGCGAAACAGGAAACTTGTAGACTATGATTCTACACGTCACCACCTGGCAGGGATGCAGAATGCTAAAAAGAAGGATGACATCAAAATTGGAAAGGTAGGCCTATTTTATGACTGACAAAGTTTGTTGGTAACCAGATAAGTTCTAACCTTCCAATCGTGTTTTTTTACTACCAAACATGACATTACTAACATCATACTGACATGATTTATGAAGACAAGATGTATGGGACTTTCCTTTGTGCTTTTGTTTTTAAGGCAGAGGATGAGATGAATGCAGCCAAGGTGATATTTGAGGACATGAACAGCGAGCTGAAGATGGAGTTGCCTATTCTATTTGACACGTGAGTTGTTTTTATAGTGCACAGATGGAACTTGTTCAAATGTTAATTCATTACACAAATTAAATATAATAAAGATTTTGGTATATGTTATGGGTATAATTTTATAAATTATATGGTTTCGCTCTATTTTGCAGTACATGCACTTTCTGTATGTGTATTTACCAAAGAAAGTTCTTGTTATTAAGTTCAGGGTTAGTATTTATTACCCAGTTATTGTATAATATGTACACGGGGAACAGGACTGTAATATGAAGTGTTACCGCCTGCTTAATTTATGGTCTGTATATATATTAATTTATTTTAGTTTTTTTTTTTTTGACATCTACAAACGTAAACTTGGCCAATATTATTTGTTCTGCATTCTATAGTCGTATTGGTTGCTATGTCACAGTCTTCCAAGCCATTTGCAACCTCAGAGACACCTTCTACAAGGAAATTACCAAGGTAAACCAAAATACAGCTTGAATCAATAAACAGTGATTCCTCATGATCTGCAACTACTTTTTTTTGCCCTAGAACAACGAGGTTCTACAGACTGTAATGAAAGAGCTGAACGTCCAACATCCAGACAAGAGCTTTGTCGTGAAGAATTTATACCGGTATAAGTCTTTATAAGCTGTTCTTCTATACGTAATTTTTAAACAAGTTAAATATCAGTAAGACATTAGCTGTCAAATATAGTACAAATGACTCTCTTTGTTTTATTTTAAGCTCAGGTTCCTTGAAAAGAAGGTCATTTCGAGACACGTTGTCTCCCAGATCACTTAAAAGCTTTTATGATATGCACAAGGGTTACAGCCCCAGAGATTCTCTCAGGTAAAAATCATCATTTCAATCTCTCTTTGCCTTGCAAATTTAAAAAGTTGGGAACTAATGCCATCTGCTGGTGAATGTGAATGATTAGTTATATAAAGAAGAGTCACAAAATGTATTTTTAAATCAAGTAAAATTACACAAATACTTGTTTACTAGCAATGCAATATCATTTGGCCAAAATAATAATGTAGTTTTTTATTTTATTTTGTACCTTTCCCATTATTGCAGAATGAATGTTTTGTGGCTCATAATAGTTTTACTATTTGAGTTTAGCTATATAGACATTTAAACTACATTACCTACATAAACCTACATTCAGGTATTTATTAGTTAAAAATAATCCTGTAAAAAAAAACGGTAAACTACTGGCAGCTGTGGTTGCAGCATCATACCGCAAAAATACGGTGTGTTACTGTTTTTAAAATTAACAGCTAAATACCATAAAGTATAAAACTTTAATTTAACAGCTATATTCTCTAACACAAAAACGGTGACACACCATATTTTTACGGTATGAAGCTGGGAACCACAGCTGCCAGTTATTTACCGTTTTTTTTTTAAAGGATTATTTTTTACCCATTTAGCATTTTTTCACCAAAAAAGTGTATCTTTTAACCCATGGGCAATAACAATGTAAATTGTTTAAAATATGTTGCCAAATCTTTATATTGACTTTTGACAACTAGCCCCAGTACCTGTATATACATTTTCAGCATGTATCACTGAATAGGATGGATATCTGTTTTCAAGATTCAAACCAACTTAATTCTCTATACATTTGCTATTACAGGAGAGGCAACTCATCCAGTTTTAGGTCTGACAAACCAGCATATGGGTTATACAGCCCCAGCCCTCTACCCATTTATGACAACGTCTCTGGTACAAAAGATGCACAAGGAGGCCCTATAAGATTAGACGATACAGAGGACGAGCCACATGTGGATGGCACCAGCACCTCTGAAGATAAACCAGTGGTAGAAGACAAGAAAGCGGAAAATAAAGAGTCCTCGCAAGCCTCAAGTCAAGATGGACGGGGAGATATGCCAAATGAGGAGGAGTCTTCTGAGGAGGACAGTGATGAGAGTCCCACCGAATGCTCCAAGATCAAAGATCAAAAATCATCTGAGAAGGTGGAGAATGATGGGCCTTCTGGTGTGGAGAATGGAGTAGCTCGTGACCCTAAATCAGATGTGGAAGAAACTGATGCTTCAAGCTATGTGAGTTCTGTAACCCTAAACACATGTACTCCATTCTGAATGTAGCCATTATGTTCATTCCTCAAAGAAATATAACAATGTAACTCAAAAAGAGGTGTGATTTTTATTTATCTGACATGTTTCAAGGCTCTAAATAAGGGTGACCATCTGTCAGGAGAGGTGAAGGAAGGAACGAAAACAGAAGCCCCTAAATAGCAGGCAAAAGGTCAGCAAAATTTGAGAGCACTTATCTCACACTCATGTTGTGAATATGTTTCATTTAATCCATATGAGCAAATGGCTTAATGTGCATTTCATTTCAAATTTATCTGTTTACAGAAAACACACGTTGTTTGATGGATATACACTGGAATTGGAGAGCAAATTCACAACATAAGAGAGGATTTCCAAATACTGACTTGGATGACAAAAAAAATCCCTGATATTTTTTATGTTTTTTTTCAGAGAAATGTTTAAATTCTGGGTTTTAATTCAAGTACAGTTTCTTTTAGAATATAATAAGTTTCCTGTATTGTCTTTTATCCTTCACATGTGGTGTTCATTCTTATGGATTTTAATGTTTTTGGATATATAACTCTTTACATGACATCCATTTATCGAATCTACAAATGATCACAGGAAACAATGGATATGTTTATAATGTATTCTATTACTTTACAATCAACCCACAACTTTTACTAATAATTACTTACCACTCGCCTATTGTTTTTATTTTTGTTTGTTTTACACAAGCAATTAAACTAATGATCCAAACAGCGCCGGCCCGAGCCTTTTGGGGGCCCTAAGCAGAATTTGATTTGGGGGCCCCTCCCACGACGCGGAGTCACCTGTGTTTGACGATTATTGACATAAATGTCACGCAAAAATGATACATTATAAATGAATACACTGAGGTTATGTATTAATAAAAAAATTGATGCCTACTTAAATAAAAAAGTTTGAAAACAGTCTTAAAACTGTCTCAAAACATAGGCTATACAATAAATTATTTGCTAAAATTATGACAAAACTGAGAAATTAGAAACGTAAGAGCAATGATACTTTGGCCTATCCTCCTGGGACCCAGGAATAGACTTTTGTCCACTGTAGTGGACATTATATTTTAGTGTATTTCTCTGACACCATGCATGGCACACTTTTTTTTTCTGGATGTCCTGTAAAGAGCACATTCAGGGCAATACAGAGATACCAAATGTTTGGAGGTTTCACCATGAAAACAACTTCTCCTTGGTCTTTAAAAATGTCTAACATTAATTTAGTGATCAAATGTAGCACTCTTATTGAAATATGGTAATATATTGTAATTATAATTTAAATCTAACTACTTTTCAAATTGTATTTCATCAACCAACATCTCATGAAAATGTTATGGGGTTTCAAATGAAAAAAATGACTTTGCGTTACAGGGCATTGATTTCATTCATGTCCACTGTAGAGAACATCAGGACATAAATCATGTTTATCAGGCATTCTGGGAGACATAACAAGTGAATATGTAAATAAATTATACGTCAATATTCTTATGACATATTAGATATTATTATTAAAATGTTGCTTATTATTACGCCAATGCTTACACTTCTTTCCTCATTAAATGTTGCTCCAAGAACACATTAATGTGCAAATTAGATACAGTGTATAGATACTTTGCATTGAATGGGAATATTAATTTATGCCAATTTTACCCATATATTGCATAAAGTAAATTGGTGTATCAATTAATTCCATTATATCTTTCATAACATAGTTGATAATCATCTTTATACAAATTTTGTTCAAAAAAATCCTGAAACCCCAAAATGTATTGGTGATTGGAAAAAAAATCCCATTGTTTTTGCCTACACATTGTATGTCATTTAATTTTAACAACTGAGTCCTGGTGTCCACTACAGAGGACAAAGTATTACATATGAATAAAATATAATTTTTCAAAAAGGTTTTTTTTTTTTTTTTACCATTTGTTTATTATGCTCTAAACAATGTGATGACATGAAAAAAAACTAAATTAAAAAAAAAAACTTTCTGGGTCTCAGCTATTGTTGAAAACTAAAAATATTACTAGCCTATTTCTCAACTGTCTCAATACAGAGTAACTATCCTCAAAATCTTTATTATTGTTATTTTTATTATTGTAACAGACTTTGTTATATAGTACATGACATAATCAACACAGTCTGTTACTATAATACCGGTTATGATGTTCAGGCGCTCGTTGTATGTGTGTATGCAATGTATTTTTCCCCTCGGGGCTTGCCGTAGATGGGTCGTGCGCACTTGCTAGGCTACTGGAGTGTCGCGGGTGTTTGGAGATCTGATGTGTGGTATAATAAAGTGGAGAAGAGTTCAAACTGCTATGTTTATTATTTATTCAAACTGCTACCCTTACACCTTGAAGGATAAGTTCTCCTGCGGGCTATTTTCTCCAACTTAAACCGATACCGTGACTAGGCGCAGTTGCGCACGAATTGTCTATGCACGCGCGAGGTGTCTAGAAGATGCGTATGACTTCTTAAACGCTGGCAGACAGAGCAGCAGTTGTAACTTGTAGGCAGGTATATTGACCATTAAATCAGAATTTTGTTGTCTTGAACTATTCATTCAGTCATATTCATTCATTCATTGATTTATGTCACTTGTTTAAGTCATCTAAAAAAATAAAAATAAAAAATAACCTCGATTAGGGGGCCCCCTGGTGGCCAGGGGGCCCCAAGCAGCCGCTTAGTTCGCTTATGCCTCGGGCCGGCCCTGGATCCAAATGAATCCTCGTTCTTTATTTTTCAGAGGTTAGTCAAGCATGCTGGTGTGGTTGCTGGTTTGTCATTTCGTGGAATGCGACCATTGTTTGTTTGACTCTTCAGGGGAGCGGGCAGGAGGAAACTCTTGTGAACGCGCACAAGCTCACCTCGTTTCCGTGAATCGGCTGCTCTTTTGAACTATTTGTTTCAAAGAACCTGTTTATAAACGAGTCAACCGTTCATTTACTTCGTGACGCAATTACGTCACCTTGTCGCATGTTACGCATCCAAACCATAGACTGTAAAAAGATCCAAACCATGATCCAAACGTCCCAATAAAAGTAGTTTATTAAGTTATATATTATTACGTTTTATTAGTGTGGTTTTTAAAACCACTTTCAGCTATGGTAGGCTATTAGAAAACTGCATATTTTCATATTAGAAACGGAACATATTTTTCATTTACATTTGGCCTAAACTACTAAAATTCATTTAGTCAAAAAAATGTTTCTGCATGTTTTAATAAATAATAAAACTAAACAAATAACAATCAGCCCCGAAGTTACGGACATTTTACAATCTCTGTTTCGAATACGGGTTAAATGAGTCAGTTATGGTTATTGACTCGAGACAAGCTCAGAAAAGATTCGACTCAAAAGAATGATTCAAGCAAAATCAGGCATCGCTCGGTGAGCGTGTGGTGTCTTTACGCTGTTCTACTTTGAAAAGAACGCAGTGAGTCTACTTTTCATTATTGATCAGTCTGAAGTTTAACTTTTATCACCGTGATCGCCATCTTTAGCTGAAAAGTTGTTCATCCGCGACTTTGACACTCAAGCACTCAGGTAAGTTTCATTTTGTTCCTGTTGGACTGAAAGTAGATCTGACGGTCTCAAATGGCTGAACAGCTGTTCAATTATTTGTAAGAGTTTTGCAGCTTTTTAAAGTGATCGTTCACAGTGTGAGAGGGTGTTTCCGACTACCATCGATACAATAACATAATTAGTTTTAGGATGCCTCTACAAACACACTGTTTCTTTGAGTATTTGGCGACCCCAGTAACGTTACTACTAGCGTGTGTTTACTGTGCCTAAATAAGCGTCGTGTGTCTCTGAACCCTATAAGATTTGTAACAAGGAAAGTTAAATTTAAATTAAATTTCGGAAGTGAGACATGTGACTGCTGCTACAGCATTTATTTATAAGAGAAGGTCGGTTCCATAAAATGGGTTATACTGTGTGTACATTAACGTTATACATGTGTGTGTAAATATGAGATAAATAATGAAGAGTTAATTCAGGTCATTCAACTTTTAATGTTTTTTATATTAGGCCTAGTGCTAGACATTTTTTCTAACTACATCAAAAATGATTTTTTTGACTTTCCTCATTGTCTCCACCCTTTTGTTTCCAACTTTAACACACACACACAGCGCCGGCCCGAGCCTTTTGGGGGCCCTAAGCAGAATTTGATTTGGGGGCCCCTCCCACGACGCGGAGTCACCTGTGTTTGACGATTATTGACATAAATGTCACGCAAAAATGATACATTATAAATGAATACACTGAGGTTATGTATTAATAAAAAAATTGATGCCTACTTAAATAAAAAAGTTTGAAAACAGTCTTAAAACTGTCTCAAAACATAGGCTATACAATAAATTATTTGCTAAAATTATGACAAAACTGAGAAATTAGAAACGTAAGAGCAATGATACTTTGGCCTATCCTCCTGGGACCCAGGAATAGACTTTTGTCCACTGTAGTGGACATTATATTTTAGTGTATTTCTCTGACACCATGCATGGCACACTTTTTTTTTCTGGATGTCCTGTAAAGAGCACATTCAGGGCAATACAGAGATACCAAATGTTTGGAGGTTTCACCATGAAAACAACTTCTCCTTGGTCTTTAAAAATGTCTAACATTAATTTAGTGATCAAATGTAGCACTCTTATTGAAATATGGTAATATATTGTAATTATAATTTAAATCTAACTACTTTTCAAATTGTATTTCATCAACCAACATCTCATGAAAATGTTATGGGGTTTCAAATGAAAAAAATGACTTTGCGTTACAGGGCATTGATTTCATTCATGTCCACTGTAGAGAACATCAGGACATAAATCATGTTTATCAGGCATTCTGGGAGACATAACAAGTGAATATGTAAATAAATTATACGTCAATATTCTTATGACATATTAGATATTATTATTAAAATGTTGCTTATTATTACGCCAATGCTTACACTTCTTTCCTCATTAAATGTTGCTCCAAGAACACATTAATGTGCAAATTAGATACAGTGTATAGATACTTTGCATTGAATGGGAATATTAATTTATGCCAATTTTACCCATATATTGCATAAAGTAAATTGGTGTATCAATTAATTCCATTATATCTTTCATAACATAGTTGATAATCATCTTTATACAAATTTTTGTTCAAAAAAATCCTGAAACCCCAAAATGTATTGGTGATTGGAAAAAAAATCCCATTGTTTTTGCCTACACATTGTATGTCATTTAATTTTAACAACTGAGTCCTGGTGTCCACTACAGAGGACAAAGTATTACATATGAATAAAATATAATTTTTCAAAAAGGTTTTTTTTTTTTTTTTACCATTTGTTTATTATGCTCTAAACAATGTGATGACATGAAAAAAAACTAAATTAAAAAAAAAAAACTTTCTGGGTCTCAGCTATTGTTGAAAACTAAAAATATTACTAGCCTATTTCTCAACTGTCTCAATACAGAGTAACTATCCTCAAAATCTTTATTATTGTTATTTTTATTATTGTAACAGACTTTGTTATATAGTACATGACATAATCAACACAGTCTGTTACTATAATACCGGTTATGATGTTCAGGCGCTCGTTGTATGTGTGTATGCAATGTATTTTTCCCCTCGGGGCTTGCCGTAGATGGGTCGTGCGCACTTGCTAGGCTACTGGAGTGTCGCGGGTGTTTGGAGATCTGATGTGTGGTATAATAAAGTGGAGAAGAGTTCAAACTGCTATGTTTATTATTTATTCAAACTGCTACCCTTACACCTTGAAGGATAAGTTCTCCTGCGGGCTATTTTCTCCAACTTAAACCGATACCGTGACTAGGCGCAGTTGCGCACGAATTGTCTATGCACGCGCGAGGTGTCTAGAAGATGCGTATGACTTCTTAAACGCTGGCAGACAGAGCAGCAGTTGTAACTTGTAGGCAGGTATATTGACCATTAAATCAGAATTTTGTTGTCTTGAACTATTCATTCAGTCATATTCATTCATTCATTGATTTATGTCACTTGTTTAAGTCATCTAAAAAAATAAAAATAAAAAATAACCTCGATTAGGGGGCCCCCTGGTGGCCAGGGGGCCCCAAGCAGCCGCTTAGTTCGCTTATGCCTCGGGCCGGCCCTGCACACACACACACACACACACACACACACACACACACGTTGTTTTCAAGTTGTATAGGGACTTTCCATAGATATATTGACTTTTATACTGTACAACCTGTATATTATATCTCCTTACATTAACCCGACTCCTAAACCTACCAATCACAGAAAACTGAATTTTTATTTTTTTTTAAAAAATATCACGTATATGATTTATAAGTCCTCATGGGGACCAAAAAAAGGACTCACAAGGATTTTGGATATTGCCATCTTTATGGGGACATTTTGCTCCCACAAAGGGTTTACCAGGCCACACACACCGGTTTCATTGTGGTGACATTATAAAGACATAATGATCATAACACCAACCATATTTTATTGGGCTTTCTTTGTGCAGTTTTACATTTTCAAAAACATAATTTAGTATAATGACTTATAAGCTGTTTTTCTCAGAGGGACCAAAAAAAAGTAAAGAATACAGCTATGATACACATCCTTTTAGTCATTTTTTTCACTTTTTTAAAATTTTTTAGTGTGTATCATCGCTGTATTCTTTAAGTAATTAAATTAATTTACGACACCAAAACAGGATACAAGGTGTGAGACGAGAGAGCATGGTGTAAACGACCCTGTGGACCAAAAAAAAATGTCCCTAAAGATTTCAGGTATTGCCATCATTGTGGCAACATTTTGTCCCCATAACGTAAGAGGATACATGAACTACACACACATACACAGTCATTTTATGTCTGTATATTTTAGATTTTAGTTGACTATTCAATAAATAAACACCTTGTCATAACGACATTGTCATCCTTTTAACAAGTGAACTTCCAAGGATGATGTATCCTCTTAATCAATTAATTTAAACATTTTGTGTAGTGAACCAGCATTGAGAAGTCAAAATGTGTTTTTGAACAACATTTGTAATGTCAGTTTCATCTTTCATTTAAAAAAAACCCCGCATAATTGTGGCATAATTGTGACAACATAAGCAATGTATCTGAAAAATCACTATCAAACTAGAAAAGGCACCTGTACCGTGGAACGTCCCTTAAATTGTAATGTGTATTATTTTGAAAAATGGGTGTATTTGAAAAGTCCTTTGACCCAAAAAGTCTCTCACTTTAGTCAGTGTCAGTAGACTGTAATGTACAGGTTGTTGAGTGATGCTTCTGTCTCACAACCCAGTGATGTTTGTCCACATGTAATATAAATGAGGTTTACTCAATAAGTCATATGACTCTTTCACAGTCACAGGTGATACTAAAAATGTAATTGTCGACACAAGTCTTTATTTTGCTCCACATAGGTGTCCGTTCCGATACAAGTATGACTTCCACCATGACTAGCATTGTACATAGTGGTAAGTTGTGCACCTTTTCTTCTAATATAAAGAGCAAACTATAATAAGTTTCCCTCACAGACTTTGGGTGTGTCACTCATATCAAACAATGTATCAGAACAGTATATTAGCCTAGTGCAATATAATCTGTCTTGGCACCAACACAATTTATTTAACATATACGTAATACATGTACACTTTTCAATTCTGGCCTCATTTGGTGTAGTACTGAAGCATTAAATAAAATCTACGCACAGTTAATGCCTAACATCGTGCCATGATATTTTTTTTCTCTTAATCTGATTACTCCTCAACAATGCTGATCATGTTCTCCAGCTGAAATGGTTGTAATTCCACGTTTTAGTGCATGTAATCTTGACATACAGGTTTTGTGTCATCTTCAGTGTTTTTGTTTTTTTCACAGTGACAGATGTTGCCGCAAATACTACAGCTGCTACACCACAAACAGACTCGACTGTAATAGGAGGTAAATGTCAGCCAGTCTATCAGTCTAGTTTTTTATACTATAGGACACGTCAGTGCAGATCATGATATTAGACCAAACCCACTGAATTAGATTGTGTTGGACACTCCTGGAAAGCTTTTGTTGGGACAGTTTCAGATTTGCAAGGTATTGTGCAATGATATATATGGAAAAGCATCATTTCTCCAGTCTTCAGTGTCACATGATCCTTCAGAAATCATTCTAATATGCTGATTTGCTGCTTAAGAAACATTTCTTAGATTATGCTGCTTAATATTATTGTGGAAATCGTGACACTTTTTCTTAGGATTCTTTGTTGAATAAAGTAAAAAAAGAAAAAACATTGAAATATAAAAGTTTTGAAACATTATACATGACTTTACTGTCACTTTAGATCAATTGAATGCATGCTTCTGAAATAAAAGGGTAAAAATGACATTTCTTAAAGTTTACATTCAATAACTGAATTTTGTTCATTTTGAATCTGACAAATTTTGCACTTAGAAATGCATACATCCATTTATATTCACTGTATTGACTTCAGGTCAGGTTGGATTGTGTGAATAATGCTTTATTTTATCATATGAATTACGAATATGTCATACAAATAGTTTGTTTATTATGTGATATGAAACCATTTACCAAAAACGCTGTGTGCTTTTAATTATCTTTAAGCCTTTTAGAATTGATTTTTTGGAGAAAAAAAAATGATTATTCGATTATTTTTAATGGGGACTTTTTTCCACTTTATTATTTTTTGAGTATTAATATATCTTCATTTGTTCTATTGTCCATTGACAGCTGTTTAAAATGCGTTTTATTTTTCTTCTAGTGGTAATTGCCCTGATCCTGGTGACCCTCGCTCTCTGTGGATTCCTGTTGTACCGATACCTGTGCCACAGTAAGGGTGTTTACAGAACTGCAGGTGAGCCGGCGCCAGGAGTAGACCCAGAACAAGTCTATAATGACACCGTCACAGACAACAAGAAGGAATACTTCATCTGAACTGCTTAGCATCATAGGGATTCGACCAATGATCTGGCTAAAAATGCATGGATTGCTTCAGACATCTAAATAGTCAATGTAGAGAGGTTTATATGCAAGGACATATGGGACATAAGCCACTAGCCTGTGCTGTGAGGAAGAATGCTTAGTTGAATGGATACTGTTTGAGTTCAGTTTGAGCCATAAGTAAAATGAGCTGTTTATTTATGATGTCAATAAGCTCACCATCAATTTTGGTATGGTAAAGTTACTCTCAGTTACTGGGACAATCTTCTTCTTTTTTTGTTATAAAATTGTTATGCCTGTACATAGTTTATAGTCCAATCCAAACTATGTATTCGCTACTTCAGCAGAAATTACACAGTTCATATGCATGAGTTATATTATCAGGTATTATTAGAAGTCTGCTTACATAAGTGGTAAATGCTAAACATTAGAGGCACCGTACAAACAAGATTTTGAGTCACTTAGAAGTCACTTAGTGTTCATTTGTGGCTTTACAAATTTCTTTTTTCTCTTTGACCATTTAGCCTGGCTTTTTTTATTATTTATTAATGGCAGCATTTTTAGATTTTTTATGTTTTATAATTCAAGTTGTACAAAGCCATGCTGTAACGGTGCCAAATATAATTATCTTTTTCATTATTTGTAAAACAGACAGATGCTGATCATAATGTCAAACACGTATGATACTGTATATTTTTCTGTGCAGGGTTACATTTTTATCTTAAGAAAATGAATGTAATTTATATTGGATTTTGATTCTTTTTTTATTGCACTATCAATACGTTACTGTGGTTAATGAAGATAACACCATGTCAAATACAAGTGGCATGTTAGTTCAAATTTGCTAGTAAAACTTAATTTAATTTGTCTACAAGACATCCATGCAACTATTTAAGCCTCTGAATTGTAATTTATAACAATAATCAATTTCCAAGATCTATATACGGTCTTGCTTTGGATTAAATGTGAATTTCAAGAGACATTTAGTCAAACATTTGTTGTAATCTAGAGATAAACCTTCACATAAACCAGTCAGCAGGCAAAAATTTCCACACCAAACGGTGAAAGACATATTACAACACAGATGTTCAAAATTCAAAATAGCTTTTATTCTAAATTTTGTTTTATACTTAAGGTTTAGTATAAAAAAAGTTAAGTGCACCACATTATTCACTGGAGATCATTTTGTCATGTAGCAAACTAGGAAGGACCTCGGTTCCATGATGCTGCAGTATGCATCCATTATAACCCATCACAATTATTTTATATTATATATATAGAAAAAAAAAATTAAAAGGGTTCCCTGAACTGTAGTGCCCACAAACACGTATACCATCCGTGACTGTCATGGTATTGAGGCTCAAGATAAGCAGTGTATCCGCTACATTGCATACACAAACACACGGTGGCACATGCCAAGATAAAATGCTGCGCTAAAATTGAAACAGATAAGAGTTCTGAAGACTTTGCCCTCATGTTTTTTTTTTTTGCCTTGAGTTATTTTCATAGCAAAGTAAAAATAAATGAAATGGGATTTGAATACGTAATAAAAAGTCAGGTTAGGAATAACCAGGTCAGAAGTTTCAAACTCAAATAACCAACATGAGAAGTCACGGAAAATTATATAAATGGTGCTAAGGCAATGCCAGCATACTTGGCATGTTTTTTTTAAAAAGACATCAGAATTTTTTGCTTTTTTTCTTTATTTGCAGATAGAAAATCTACCTTAATGTTTTTTTTATTCAGATGGGCAAAGCCTTTAGAACTATAGTGTCGGATACCCAGTGATGCACCTGATACACATAAAGCCTAAAAAGTAGCCCCATTTGCCAAGCTATCATGAAATTCCCTATTTTTTTTTTTGTTTCATTTTTTTTTTAACCAATCAGAAAATATATACGACAAAATGGCAAAAAAATACCAGTGAATGTATGGAGAATAAACTCAAGTGAGCATTTTTAAGCATTTCACCTCCATTATCTAGCAAAAAAAGCAGCACTTTAAATTACAGTCACATATAATACAGGTAACTGCTACAGAATTGTAGTGTCAAGCAGACTTTTGAAGAGCATTCCAGCACTGCTGGGAGTAGAAATGAGGATTTAGCAATTAAATAAATTACAAGAGCAAAAAGTGGTGGAGACAACTGCTGGTGTAACTCGGTGAGGTTTTCCTTTCATGTCAGGAAAAACATTTTAAGTCACGTTACAGATGTGATGAAAACTGTAATCCCTTGTGAAACATTAACAAATCAACACCCGAACACAAGCCGTTGTGTATGCTACTACGTATTACCGTGCTGCTTCGAAAAATCATCAATGCGGCAACAAGTGTACCTGATGCTGTTTTCGTATCTAAAAGCATATGTACAAAAGAAATCGGCACAAACAGTTCAGAATTGGTTGACAGTGCACATAAATTAATCTTGTAGTACTTCTAAAAAATGTTAACAATAACTTTTTATTAAGAACAAAATGACTGAAAAGTGCATGCAGAAACATCAAGATGCAACTAGGAAACATGTATATATTTTTCAACACAACCCCCCTACAAAATGCAGTCACAGCAGTGGTGTGCTCTACCTGGTGCGTGACACCGGCAAAGCAGTCACCGTCATCTAAATATGATATGTTTACTTATTTCAGTATGAATCTGAGTGCAGATGTACTTTGACAGAAGAAGACTTACAAAAAGCAAAAAGCTTTTAGTGCATTCTAGTCCAGATCTTTGGTACAAGCAGCTCCCCACAAACAAACAAAATGCTTGATGTGCCAAACAATTTTAAATACTGAAAATAAATCGTCTCTTGATTAAGCCCTGACCATTGTAAACAACTTTACCTTTGTGGAAATTGCTAAAGAGGTTTGTGAAGAAGCACATAGAGCTGGAACACACAAAACACACTCTAAACGGCTATATGTACAGCTCTGGGTATCCGACATAGGAGGGAAAATATTCGGAAAAAAAAAAAGAAAGTCCGACTTTTGTTTGTCTTGTTCGCTCTCTCTTTTACTGCATTTAGGTTCATTCTTATGTAAATTCCTTTATTTTTAAATAATGGTGCAGTTTTGGCACCTGATAATATTTATATACGCTTGCCCAAAGGTACAATACGCCACCGCTGTTTGAATTTGTAAACACGCTTTCTCTTTAATTTCGAGCGCCTACATCCACATTTGACAAATCTGACAAGACCTTAATAATGATAGGAATGAAAGGCTTAGATAAGCGTACTACTCAAAGAGAACGTTTCAAGTGCATAGCTACTTTACACGGATGATAAAACCGGCTTGGTGGTTCTCTTGGCATGATCTCCGGCTCAAGAAAACAACCAAAAACTAGAAAATGTACTATAAAAATGAAGTTGTAAGAGGTACGTCAGTGGCAATAAAGGTAAAAATGACCTGGTTTTCACCTTAAAAGTTGTCTTAGCCAACCAATAATTATGATTAATGACATATATGATCACTAGAAGTTCTTACAATCTTACAAATATCATGCACTTTTGAAAGCGGTTTATCGTGAATACGCAATAACTGCGCTTTGACACAATTATATCAACAGCGGAGTATTGTACCTTGAGTAAGGGGCTCTAAAATATTACATTCCATTAGATTAAATCAGTATTGTGGCTTAGCCAAGCAGCCCCAAGGGAGGCAGGCGTGGGAGAACAGGTAAAGGGAACCAGGGAGAGGGAAAGGAGGGCTTCGGTCCAGGCCCAGGGTGATGTTTACTGTTACCAGATGGTGTAACCGCCGTTGGAGCCGCCCATGAAAAAGTTGCCCTTGCGTTGTGTCATCACGACATTTGCACCTTGCATGGCCGCCATCTGAGCAGCGTTAGGGAGGTGACCAGGAGGTGGAGGCTTAAATGTAGAGACAAATATGTTAAGCAAGTACATTTTAAGCCACAGAACATTTAGTAAATAGTAATTTATAGGATCTGAGAAAAGACTGAACCTACAGGGAATTTCAAATCAATTTCCTGGAACTAAATGGTTCTCTCGAGGACAAAAGAGTACATGCAAAAAGTCAGGAGGGAAAAAACTGAAAGAAACTGGCGTTCTGTCAGTTCCGCACAACTTCCCAAATCAAAACGCTGTTGTGCGCAGGTAAGAAAGCGGTTGCCAGTGTTTCGTTTTTTTACCATAATGCTGTTTAAAGAGTGGACATAGTATGATATGGTTTTCAGTGATTATATACTCTTGCAAATCTACTGTTCTGTTAATAACCCTCTGACGATCCGACTGTCCGTGGGCGGGGAAACAAAAACTCAGAAGTATAATCTGCAAAGGCCCAGGAGCTGTCAAAACTAAAATAAACGTCAATTTCTCGGTCCACGTAACATGGAGAACGAGTAAACATTGTTCATTTACATATAATTATATTCTATATAAATGGATATTACTTCCTGGCTAAGGTAATACTCACAGGAATGGAAGCACTGGCGCCAGGCCCGAAGCGAGCTCCAGCATCAAATCCACCTTCCATCATGACGGTAGAGCCAGGAGGGTACATGGGTCCCATTTGATAATAAGCCATTGGGACACCGGAGGCCATGGCTCCCATTGGCACAGACTGAGCATGCATGGGCATGTACATCTGAGTACCAGGGTATGCTGAGGTCATTTGGGCCATCTGTCCAGGGGCTGGGGGAGGAGCCATATACCTGGGCTGGTAAACCTGTGGAATGTAAAAACCCTCAAATGTTATTTTAATGATATTTGTATGGGATAATACAATTTATATTAAAAAAAACAAACACTTGAAGCCATTTTAAAATGCAGATAAACAACAATCTGTTATGGCATAGCTAGTCCATAAATAAAAAGATATGATTAATAAAATGACTATAATAATTATTTAATTGAACATTAGTATCTTTTATTATTTCACTTCTGATGCCGTTTTGTAAAAAAAAAAAAAAAGGTCAAACTCAATCAATTCACTGAGATTAGTAGCCTCTTTTGGCTTATTGCTTCATTTTTCTCAAGTTATTTGTTACAAATCTAGCATACTGGCTAGAATATCTCTTTCCTTTGTGACTATATTAGTGATGATCACACCAATGCACAATGTCGTTCTGTTCATTAATAAGCACACACTGCAGTTTGGTCATCTGACGCTTTAAATGCCCGAGGTCTTTAAAGCAAGATTGATTCTGATTGGTTCTTGTCAATGTTTTTTATCATTCATCAGCTGGAAAAATTGTTGTGAAAGTCATTACTCTGTGCCGTTACCGCTTTAGTTGTGATGTGGACTCAACTATACTTTTCCATTTAGAAAGATTTTTAACTACATCTTTATCATCATAGTTCTCATCCTTGGTGTGAACGGGCCTTAATTCATCAGTTAAATTGCATTGTCTGTCCGAGTGGTGGCACTTGCATCACAACAGATGATTCATCAAAAACAATTTCCAGAAATTATGCATTTTCTAAGAAAAGGAAGGAATCTTTAGCATGCAGTCTTGAGTAAGGGAATGTGGATTCTTCAGTGTTAAAGGCAGGGTAGGCGATTTGTTCGATTTGTATATATATATATAAATGCATTTAGACCATTTAACTTGCTATCAGGATGTTAAGAGAGTCGAGATATGTATATATATATGAATATATATGTATATATATATATATGTGGAACGCGTAGGACCTTAAAACGTTCGTCCAATCATTGCATTCAGTCTGCATGTAATGGTTGTCCTACTGGCCTGACAACACATGTATTTCCACACCTCCGTCATCACACGTCATCATCGTGTTTCATGCTATGTAGAGTTGTAGACAGACAGTCACAATGCGCCAAAAACAAACAGCAGCTGCCTTTAATAGTTCCTCCTAAACCAAAACAACCAGCTTATGTGTTCACGCCATAACTACTGTAATTTGGACGAGATTGAAACCTGTGACCTTATACTGTTTGTGATATGAATTGATTTGAGTTTCAATGGCAACATCATCAACACCGAAATGAATCTGCAGCAGTCAGGTGGTACAGGTGAGTGCTCTTTATGTTGTTCATGTTCATTATTATTGTAATGTTATGTGCTTTGAGACAGGAGGTTGTGCCATCTCTCGTCTCGTGAGCTAAGCAAACTCTGCTGTGTGCGTTTGTGATTTGTTTTGGAGGGTGGGATCTAATGCTTTCAAAGTTACTTTGCTATTGCTAGCCATTTAGAAAATATCCTACCCTACCTTCAAACTAATTTAAAAATATGGGTATTTCCTACTCCTTTTATACTATGAGGTACTGCACATTCACATGACCAGACAGAGAGTAACTAGTACTGGTAACCTCAGAGTATGGGGGAGGGGCATCTGGATATGGAGACACCTGAGCAGGAACTTGCATAGCAGGCGGGTAAACGGATGCTGTGCTCTGCTGAGGGTAAACAGCTTGTTGTGGATATGAACCTGCATGGACACAAAGCAGGAAAACAGTCAAATCAATAACACGACAGAATCCTATGTTAATTTACTGCAAAAAGAGTAATATTTGGGTTATGTACTAAAAATATTGACCAAAAGAAACCAGTCAGCGGCTTTCTTTAGTCACTCTTGCTTTTTCATGGAATACTGCAATATTTATTATATCTGATTTATCAATGCACATCAATATTTTTTTATTCATGTGCCCTCATAATCTTTAATCAAAATAACATCTCTTCTCTGATGATGATGTGTTTACTGGCGTGAGGGCAGGGCAACCTGTCACTCACATGAGATCGACCAATAGAAAAGCACAACGTTCCAACGATCCAATCAATTCCCGATGGACAAAATCAAGTCCTGCCCTCCATTTTTTCTTGTTCGAGAAGCTGTTTCACTTGGATATGTGTCACAAAAGGGAAGAAAAAACTATTGCAACTTCTATTTCATGCCGATTTTAAACCTGATCATGAAATGTGAATTAATAAACTGATTTAAAAAGAACACATAATCTTCAAAAAAAAAAAGAGAATAAAGTTGTATACAAAATAGCACATTAAACTATAATACAATATACACACTTAAAATGAAACCGACAATAGAAAAATAAGAGGCAGTTAGGCCAGTCTTAACTGACTGCTAAATTACAATTTGCCTATATAAGACAATAAGCATCTAAAAATGAAAACGAGAATAGAAAAATAAGAGGCGAATAGGCCCGTCTTAACTGACAGCTAAATTACAATACAAAAAATATGACAAACTGTTCTTAATACCACGGTATATTGATGAAGAACGTGTAGGTTTTATTACTTAATGATTAAACGGAGGTTGTGGACGTCTCGTTCTCTTAATGAGGTCACCTTTCTAATCACGTCATCGCGCTGTAGCAGCGAAGCTAGTTAACGTTACCCTTTAGCCGTTTTCATTCCAAAACATTAGCCAGTCCGCTGAAATCTGACATTCTCACGTAAAACATTACAGTTTCCGTCACGAGGTAGTCAATCATAAATGTTTTTGGCGCACAATCCATAAGAGTTCAGTATGTAAAGTCGTTTGTTATGTAAGTCGGTTATGACGGCTAACTCTATTGGTAGTTGCTAGGAAGCAGCTAAGCAAAATAGCAAAAGAGCGGAGTTGATCGCGTATTTACCTTTGTTGTTCATTGTTCTTCACTGTAGATAAAATATACTAGGGGATGAGAATTTCAACAGACCGAATTCTGCGTTTATTTGACAATAAATATTAGGGTTACTCAAAGTTCCTCGTCTTTCTTGCTCGTTACTTCCTTGTTTTCGTCGGGCTTTCCTTTGAGTATATTTGTGTTGGGAGGGGCTACGTCATGCCAGCGTCAGTTTTTGGACGCCACTCCCTGTTAAAGAGAAATACATGACCCACATTATGTCGGAAATGAAAGTGTCTGTATGCCCAACTTTGTACTATAAAAGTAAATGTAATACTAAGTTATATATACATTATGAATTATATTATGTTACGTTGCTTGTTTATATGTAAATAGCTGTATGAGTAGGGCAGCAGTTATCTCAAAGGGAAGTTGTCAAAAGGGTATCTAAGTAATGATTGGTATTCGAGCGAAAAATCCAGTTATCTGTTTTCTCTTGCAGTGGTTTTAAGTTGTTTTCAAATTCAAAGGCATAGTTCAAATGGCTCTTAAATAACAAAAATATATTGTAATAGCTGTTGGGTAAACAAGTAAGCATAATAAAACGACACTAGCATATTCAGTCAAGAGTCAATGATATTATGAAGATAGATTTTAACTGAAAGGTTGAACTGTGATTTCAGGTTAAAGGTATTATTCATAAATGTAAAGCAAGGGCAAGTTTTATGTGTAATTTATTCATCAGTTTTGGTTTTCCATTAACACTTTTCTTGGTCACCCTACTTTATTGGCATTTATGGTTCCATGAAGTTGCTTTGACATCCATGGAACCTTTTCACTGCACAAAAGCTTCTGTGGAAAGGGGCTCTTTGGATTACCGTGAAAGCGGCCAAAACTAAATACTTTTCACATCATTGTCATAGACAATAGACATTCTGTTATAAATCCCTCTGTTGACTTTCACTTTGATGAGCCAGTTATAGATTGTGAACATTTTCTTAGCTACTTAACAATAAAATCTGATATGTCAGACAGCTTATTGTCCCCTCAGATTGAGATCCCTTTCTCCCTGCCTAAAAAAAAAAAAAAAAATTCTAAACTCTAAACCAATTTCTAAAACTCTCTTCAACAATTTAACCAATTAAAACATATGTCCTGTCCTATGGCCAAGCAGAGCAGAGGTTTCATTAAGATCTTTTAATTTAATTGCAATATTCAACCCAATAAATTACAAATTAGAGTTTGAATATTGGTAATCCAAATTCTGCACCTGTCTTATAAAAATTTATATTTGGCTGCTCACCCCTTGTAAAATCTAAATATACATTTACACTCCTTGTCGGACCTGCATCTGTGTTGAAATAAGACAGGGCAGGGCTTTGTTAAGGACCATTTGATTATCACTTTCGATTGCCTTTTAACTGCAATGTATACATTTTTGTTTTATATCTGCTCTCTCTAATAGTTGAGGCCTGTATTGGATGTGAACCTAATTACAGATTCGTCTGTATTCAGCAATCCCAGTTTCCCTTTGAGCTCCATGGCAATATGCTGCTAATGCATGCAAATGGAAGTGTTTGCCAGCTGGCTTGGCAACGGAGGAAAGACACGGAGTGTATGCAGAGACACGGTGTCTCTTTAAGGTTGTTCATACAAAAAATAAAATAAAAAGGAATGTGCCTAAATCAGTAACAATCAGTATGATTTTGATTTTTTTTGGGATTAAAAAAAGAAGCCCATTAAAGTGCAACATTTCAACTTGAATGTATCCAGTGGTTTGCATAAAGAGTTCTCACAGATTCATGTATACAATTCAATAGATGCACTTGCTTGCAATTCCCCGAAATGTTCTTGGGTTGAAGCCAAACTCTTTTTCTTTAGCATTCTATTTCTTTATTCAGTTGTGTTTCTGTTCCTCATTTGAAAGTCACTTTGAATAAAAGCACCATAGAGCAAGTTTGAATAATTGTAAATAACAACTTGATTGTCTGTTTTGTTTTGTTTATTTATTTAGCGTTAAATCACGTCCTCTAAAGCATTAAAAAAAGCTAAAAACTGCACAGATGTAGAATGACATGAATATTAATATAAGCGTGATAAAGTGATTATTTTCATTATTATAATTATAAACAATAGTAATAAATAATATTAAATTGATCCCGTTATTATTAGCAATACTTTTATTAAATAATAGTAAGATTTTTTTAACATTAGAGCATAAGCTCACAATATAGCACTATTATAATTTTTGAATCGTGCATTGAACTGCAGTAACACGCTGTACTGTCCCTTTAAGACGGCCATCACTCCAGTTCTGTCGAGCCAGCGCCATTTTTTCAATGCAAGACTCGGCCTGCATAAATTATGTTCATGACGTAGTGCAAAAGAGCAAATTTGTGTTAATTTTTAGCCACTTTTCTGCAGATAAGGGGTTACCTTGGCTATTAAGGTGCACTTGCTTCACCGGCACCACAGTTAACGCAAAGACGTCATTAAATATTTAGTTAAAAAGAGGAGCAGCGTTTTCCCGAGCCTCCTTATCAATGCAAATAGCTCTTTTGTGTGCATTCGTAGCGCGCGTCGGGAGCTGTGAGATGAATTTTTAATTATGCATATTTAAAAGAAACTGTGGCAAAGCTTGCCGAAGGAGGAGAAATAAAGGAAATATCCCACCTTTCAGCGGGTAAGTCGTGAATTTGATCACAGCTTGCACGTATTTTCGCACAACGCTATACCAAGTCGCGGTTTCGAAATGAGTTTTTGGTTAATATGCAATGGTCTTAATTAGCATAATTTATATATTTATGATAAAGAGAAAGGAAATACTTCAAATGCCGTCCTGAGTCATGGCATATTGGCATGTGAGGAGGGTGATCAGTAGATGAAGTGTGTGTCCCATAGGGAGAGTTTTATTATTGCGTTGTGAATGTGTTGGGAAGGCTGCACTAGTACCTCACACAGGCCTGCTTGATGTGTAAATGCGCAATACTTACATAATGCTCTATTGTTTTTAGGATAATTACATGCGTAAAATTATAATGCAAGAAATCTTACAATGCACTTGCACAGTGATGGCATTGGAACATGCTCAGTCGTGTTTTGTTCATTGAAATAATGTTATTTATTTATTTTTACTGTTACATTTTACTATGAGGTACCTTGGTTTCAAAAATTTTTAAGTTGACAACCTTGAGAGCGCGCGTCATAGACGTGACGTTACTCACATAACTACGTCATGATTATCTGGTCAATGCCGTGCAAAGTTTTACCATGGTAATCGTAGTTCCCGCCAAAATAGTTGCTATACTTATTGTAATTACTTTAACATTCATAATATGTCATGTAATTGAAACAATGAAGTGTCATTTTGATGTCTAATCAACTTATTAATAATAGCTATAGAAGCTATGGTATTATAGCTGAAACTTTACCAAAGTGATTTTTTGTAGGGTGTGCTAATGGTCACCATAATATTTTAAACTTAAAATATATATAACCTATGGATTCATATATTGCAAACCTAGTAGTTTTGAGACAACTAAAAATAAACAGCCCCATTGTAATATATTTAAAAAGTATTATATTCATACATTGTATTAGATTAGTATTATATCTTAACATTTTTCTTCCATATTGTGATTGAAATGTGATATTTCAGATTTAGTTGTACTAAGTCACATTTTTTGTACCTCTATAACTTAATATTTAAAATCCAAATGTTCTTTATTTATAATGTAAAGTATTTCTGATTGAAATGTGATATTTGTCAGATTTAGTTGTACAAAGTCACATTTTTGTTCTTTTATAACACATCATTTCTTCCATAATGTGAAGTATTTCTGATTGAATTTGTGTGTTCAGTGGCCAAAAAAATGTGGGACAGGACTTGATTTTATCCAGAAATTCCTTGAATCATAAAAAGTGGTTGTAGGGGAGGTTTGATGAAAAGGAAATTTGTTTTGGTGACCGAGCAAGTTATTACATTTTGGAATAACATGATGAATCATTCGCAATAAGACCAGGAATGTGTATTAAGAAGGTAAATGGGGTCAATTGCTATGTCATTTTGACAGTCTGCATCTAGTGCTGTCAAGCATCCTTAGTGACTAGTATTTTTGTCTCCAGCTGCGACCGCGGAGCTGGTAACATCCCCTTCAACCACTATGCAGAATCATTGATCTCCTCAGAACTTGGACGTCATCATGGAAACTGAGGATCTCCCTGAAAACAATGCGCCTCTCACAGTCAATGAACAGGTATTCGTTTCTTACATGAGTGTTACCAAAACACAGATGTACCTTAACATTTCATCACATGTCCATGCCTTAAGCCCCATGCGTGTGAGTGTTCAGTCTATGTTCACAGCACAAGCAATTCTCTTCTGGTTGTGAGGCATTTGCAGAAAGCATTGCAATGCTAGTTTTTGGGTAGATGCTCTTGCCCGTTTGCTGTACTCATCTCACTGTTGTCTTTGTTGGTTGTTTGTCCTAATGTGTGCTTGGCATCTCTGTTCTCTTTAGTCATTCACTGTCTGACCGCAGAAGTGTTTTCTCAGCTTTTAGGTTCCTGCACTTTGAAATTCCCAGCACAAGACGACCAGGTACGCACCCTCTCCTGCCTCTGCACTGCTCTCTGCGTGGCACTGTCCTGAGCTGAGCTGAGCTGAGCTTCCCTCCATGCGTTTGCTCCTGTGATGTTTCTCTGATCTTAAGTCGACTGAAACATGATCGTCAAATGTTCTTAATAAAATGCTTGATCAAACTTGCCAAAATAATTAAGCTGAGCAAAAGCTTGAAAATGTCTTCATGCTCTTTTATGTTATAATACACTACTGTTTAAAAGTTTGGAGTCGGGAATTTTTCCAGAGAAGTCTCTTAAGGCTCAAGCCGTCAGTCGGCCGTCCCAGTTTTGTCTCTATTTGGACATCGTCGCCGCACCATCAGTGTGAGAGAGAGCACTGATTGATTGACTGATTGAATTCTGTTATAATTTAACGTTGTCTTACCTCAGCATTACTATGTGCTGTGTTATTGTGTTACAATCAGCCACCTGGAATGAAGAAAATTATTAGCATGATTAATATTCAAAATGTTAAGAAAGCTCTGCTTTGTTTTCAGTTTGTATATCTGCAGTCCTTGTTTCGGTTTCCCTTTTTGAATGATGAATATAGACTATTGATACCTGCATATATAGACAGTTATTTCACACATGTGCTAGTTGACAGTCGCCTAGTCTTAGTGGTGTGTTAGCGCAGATTTTTTGGTTGACGTGAGGTAACCGTCAGTTCAGTTTTTTTTTTAAATTTCCTTCAAATAAACAATGTACTGCCTCCAAACTTTTAAACAGTAGTCAAAGACGGCAGAATTCACTTGGATTTTAATTAAAGGCTCGCGTTGACATTAGAGTTCACGTGTTTCATGGGCACCTGTTAACATATTAAAACATCCTCTGCTGCTTTCTTTCCTAATTAGCTTTTTTCTTCAAGCTATTGAGCTTCTTGTATAGCTTTTAAATGCATATGAATTAGGGATGGGCGATATTGTACACAAATTACGTTTTATATGCCTTTATTCAATAAATGAACCCAATAATGACATTTAATCATGTATGCACTAATATAACACTGCATTTTGAGGAAAAATGATAGTTGCTTCTTGTTTATTAATCCAGTCAATTTGTTAAAGCTACACTGTGTAACTCTTTTAGTTTATTCTTAGCTGAAAACACTTAGTTCTTTCATAAATATATGTGCTCATTAATGTATATTTACTTCGTTCAAGTAATCAAGTATTCTCGTGAGTGTATAATATGCCATTGAAAACACATACGGGTAAGGGGTTCTAATGTCGGTCGCCATGTTGCCCCTCCATCTTGAAAGTACATTAGCCAAAGAGGGACATACCCGTAAATTGAAGCTTCGCCTTTCGCGTTTACGTTTGAGTTAACACTCATGGACGAGGTCGAACTGGAAGCCATGTTAATCTTGGACTACATTGGCCACCGTAGGAGTTAAAACGAAATCAGAATTGAGAGGAACAGAAACTAATATTGACTGGATGGTCATATACCTTTTCACCGCTAGATGGGGGTAAAATTCACACAGTGTAGCTTTAATGAAAACAATGATTAAAATGAAGAGACAATTTATACAAAACGAAATTCACTTAAAGGAGAACTCCGGCGCAAAATGAACCTGTGGTCTAATAAAACATCAATACCTAGTCAACCGTTCTCTGAGATTTGTTTTCATGATAATCGAATGTAAAGAGTTTTATCTCTAAAAACTGTTTAGCATATAATGCTAGTGCTGGGGGCATTTACTAAGTAAAAAGAAATCGCTAGTTTATACCACTAACAAGGCTCAAAATAGCCCCACACTAACGCTGTAACATAATGAGGCTCCATACATGCAAAACAAAGCATTTGAGAACTTTGTAAGTGTGTGTACAGACCGTTTAATAAGAAGATATTTTATAAAGACAGTCCACTTCGTGCATACAGGCAGGAGACATCTTAGAAAATAGTCTCGATAAGTTGATGCCCGAATGCCGTTCATACAGTTCAGAAGTTCGCTGAATTTCATACAGTTCAGCTCACTCAGCACGACGTTCGTGGATTGACTTGTCGAGATTGTTTTCCAAAGATGGCTCCTGTCTGTATACACGAAGTGATCTGTCTTCATAAAGTATCTTATTAAACGGTCTGTACACTTACAAAGTTTTCAATGCTTTGTTTTGCATGCAGGGACCATCATTATGTTACCGTGTTAATGTGGGGCTATTTTGAACCTTCAATATTCATTATATCGCCCAGCTCTATGCTCTTTTGCTCAGCAAACCTTGTCAGTATTTAAAAAAAAAATGTCTGTGAGCTCAGAATACACACACACAGGTGTAAACTCATCTATAACAGACCATGGCGCATTTTCATCGTCACCACTGCCCCCATTACCCCTTAAAGGAGAGCATTTATAACCTGTTAAACCCCTTCCTCCAGGTCATTGTCATGTCAGGTCAGGAGACCATCCGTGTGTTGGAGGTGGAAGTGGATACAGCCTTGTCTTCCTCAGGGGCTGATGGGAAGTTGGAGTCAGGAGGCGAGGAGGGCGCTAGTCAGACCCTGGATGCAGCCGAGGAGGGTCCGTTGGACAGTCCAGTAACCACAAGCACGACTACAGCTGGTGAGGCTGATAAAATTGACTGATATAAATAGTCACATTAGTTTGGTATCACAGCAACAAGGTAATCCAAAGCCACCACCATCAAAGAAGCCTATAGGGCCAGATTTACTTAACAGGGCAAATTAGTGTGAGAGAGCAATTCCAAAAAGGAACAGATGGGAGTGGAAAGTTCTGCGCATGATCTACTGCCGGATAATTTCCAGAAAGACCAACGCAATCTATAAGAGCGGCACTAATTTGGCCCTGTTTACGCCTATTAAGATGCTTTCTGGTGGATCTGATCACAAGTGGATGTGATGATGCTAAATAATAGTGTAAAATGGGTCTAAGATGTTTTGAGCTTGACACTTTTGACCACTTCCGGAGGTAGACGAAAACGCATTGTAATGGATTGCGTTCGTAGTATAAACGTTCATGTGGTCGAATGCATTTAAACAGCCACAAAAGGCCGCCTACTCTCCACCTGCCGACTTAATTGGTTAACATAATGGGAAGCGCGCTAGCCAGACGTTTAGTTTGAAGATGAAAAACGTACCAAGCACAATGTTCTTTCACCATTCCTGATCTAACACACACACTCACCAAGTTCAATGTGGTCATGCTCTGCTGTCAGAGCATGCTTTTATGTTTTCTCCGGTTGTGTTCATAAGTAAATTGTGTGAGCTTATTTCATCCATTAGATCTAAAAAAAAGTCCATACATTTACCCATAGACCCTCCCCTTGAAGAAATCAGGACAAAAGTGATTGAAAGAGACGGATTAAGGCTATGTTTACACGGAAACGATTCTGTAGAGAAAACGCAAAAGTGGCTTTGCGTTATCACTTTTTATTCTGCGTTTAGACGAGCGTATTGGGTGGGAAATCCGCGTGCATATGGTGACGCAAAAGAGTGTGAAATTCAACGTATTATGCACTCCAGGCGGCTAGGTGGCGACGTGAAGCACTGCCACACAACAACACCAAGTCAGCGTGCCTGCGTACAACCTTCACTGTCAATCAGACTTTTGCGTTTTTACCGTTTACACAGGAACGCAACGGTGGAGCATTTTGAAGATTTCCACTCTGGAGGGTGGTTTCACTTTTTTGCGTTTTTAAGCCCCAAAAACGCTGTCGCCGTGTAAACGAAAGGCACATCCGATAAAATATTTTCTACGTTTTCACCCGCGAGCGTTCTCGTGTAAACAGGGCCTAAAGCACCACCTTGTGATCTGATCGACCAAAACGTATCAGGTGTAGAGTCTTAGCGTCTGGTTTAAGACTTGCTTTTTGGGTGCTAAATAATGGTCAAATACCAGTAAATTGACTTGTGCAAACCTTAGTAAATCACCTTGCATGATTCATTTAAAGGGACACTTGGCAGGTCTAGTTATTTCTTCGCTGATTTACACTTTTGTTGTCGCATGTATTCTCATCAGCGCCCCCTACAGTTGTGCGGCGTATATTTCACAACACCTTTCTTAAGCTTTCTACCGCTGCTCATGTGCTTCTGTTATTATCGGAGCCGGCCAACTCCATCATGTGGAGATGTGTCTACCTAGTGGGTAATGCATCATACGCAGTATCATAGAATTATGTCGAATTGCCATTAAAGCATAAAGCGAAGTTTGTTGTTTTTTTGCCTCGGGACACTGGGGGGAGCGGGGAAAGTCACCATTCTCTCCAGAACAGGTTATTGAACCATTAAAATGATTTCTAAACGGTTTTATCAAGTTGAAATAGTTGCCAAGTGCTCCTTTAAATACACTCCTCCCATAAATATTGCTTCCGAAAGGCAAACTCCTACAAATGCAGATACAGGAAGGTCAGCTGCAAAAATGCCCCTGTCCACCCCTTATCAATGCAAATTTTTCAATGGGTTTTCAATGGCCAAAAACGGTTTTTCGCTGACGCAAGCTGTTAGTAAATCTGGCCCTAAGAGTTATAATTGCATGGTTTGAAAAAGTCACCACCATTCATTATGTTTCCTATGCATGGAAAATCATTCTAAAATGTCTGATTCAAATCTGACTGATATGTTTGCATGTAGTGTCTGTGGAGGTCTCAGCACCTGCAGTCCAGACCGTGGTCTCCACAGCCCCCATCAGTTTGTCTCAGGCCCAGCCGCAGACCAGCATACCCATCACTGTCCAGGCCTGCCCACAGGTGAAGGATATTTTTGCCGTTTAAAATACCGGGGGCCACTTTCTATGTCAGTTTTGCTCCAAGCCCTTGATCATTTCTGACTCGTGGATGTTCAGATCATGACATTTTTAACTATTTTAATGATTTCCAAGTTATCTGAGGCAAGGCAACAATTCCAATTTTCTTTTAAGTTGTTTTTAGATAAGTTTTTCCTCATTTAAGATCATTTATTTCAATAAACACAACTGATTTTTCAAAAAATTGATTGTCAAAAAATGTGAAAATCCTGAGAATAATTCAATCTGTTTGCCATTACCCTGCCAGGTCCTGACTCAGGATGGCTTGGCCTCTCTGATGACGGGCATGTTTGCCCAGCAAGGTTCTCTGGGTCAGCCTTTGCTCATTCCTTTAAGTATGGCTGGGTCTGTGGGTGGTCAGGGTGGTCTGGCAGTGCTCACCTTACCCACCGCCACTGTCGCCACCATCCCTGGTCTCACGGCTGTCAGCCCTGCCGGAGGACTGCTCAAGCTGCCGTTTGCTGGACTGCAAGGTATATTTTGTATACTCATCATGTGCAAAGCATCATAGAAAAAGTCCATATTTACATTCTTTTGGGATGAGATTGTTTACAACGCACGATATTGTGTTTATATGAAATGGTGTTTTTGTCCAGACCAGAATAATGACAATTTTAATGGTACAAGGTGTTTTACTGAGCAAACAAACTCTTCTTTTTGAAGAGTTTTGATTGTTACAACAGCCTGTTTTCTTTTTCCAGCTGCTACTATGTTGAACTCTGTCCAGACGCAGCTGCAGGCACCTGCGCAGGCGGTCCTGCACCCCCAGGTGTCTGCACTGCAGTCCATGCAAGCGGCCCTGCAGCCAGCGCAGACCACGCCAGCCACCACCGCCACCGCATCTGTCGTGCAGAAGGTGTCAGAGCCTAGTGTCTCTGTCGCAACACTTCAGACTGCAGGCCTGTCCATCAACCCTGCTATTGTGAGTAGGGAAATACTTTGGGTATTCTATTCGAGTCAAGAACGATTTTTGCAAATTTAGAACGATTCGATTCAAGACGATTCTAAAATTCTTTGCGATTCGATTCTGCATTTAGAATTTTTTTTTTAGCCTTCAATTCCTAAAAAATATTTGTGATACATTTTTTTATAATCGGCAGGTTTTTTTGTTGTTTTTTTTCCCCTAGATTAGCGCAGCCTCTCTGGGAGCTCAGCCTCAGTTCATCAGCTCTCTTACTACAACTCCCATCTTCACCAGCGCCATGTCAAATGTGGCAGGACTCACAAGTCAACTCATTACCAACGCACAGGGCCAGGTTAGTCCTACATTTAAATGCTCAGTATAATTCACAGTATACTCTTACACAATGAACATTTTTACCTACTAGTCTCATTAGTTTCATACCTGTGTTTTAGGTGATTGGAACACTTCCTCTGCTGGTCAACCCTGCATCACTGGCTGGAGCTGCGGCAGCCTCTGCGTTACCCGCTCAAGGCCTGCAGGTCCAGACCATGTCCCCGCAGCTGATTTTGAACTCCCAGGGCCAGATCATTGCTACGATAGGGAACAGTCCAACAGCGGTTGCCCAGTCCGCAGCCTCCGTCCTCCCCAAATCCACTGTGCCCTTGACACTTACCAAAACCACCACGCAGGTACTATAGTGCCAGCCACTATGACATTTTATTGGTCTATGAATGATAATAAACATTTTGTGTAGTATGTATGCCATTTTTGTACTAGCATTAGTAAGCATTAGTATTTTTATTTATTTAATTGGATGAGTAGGAAACCACTCAGAATAGTGATTCCCTTGCATGCCAAGGCTCATTGGAAAACGTCAAACTTAAAGCACCAAAAAAAAATCTGGTTCACAAAAATTAAGAATACAAGAGCAAATTATATATTAATAAAGACAATACTATGAGCTCAAAATACTTTTTACTTTATCGCATGATTTGTAAACTCTCAGACATGAGTCCCTTGAGGCACTTTTAGACTTGTGGAAGCATATTAAAATAGCATGGTTGCATCAGCAAATGCGTTTTTAACTCAAGTTTGATTTTATTAGCAATATCGATTAGGTTTAGTTTGTTTTCATATGCAATAGAGAGAACTGTACACGCTTTTAGTGTCTCATAACAAGCAAGAAGCAACATAATATCTTTTTCCAGAACTTTCACCACAGGCACGCTTTTCCAATGAGCTTAATGCCCTAGCATCCATTTAGCAATGCCTTCCACCCAGAGCACCCTACAAATTAATAGCAATGAACTCAGAATACCTTAGAAATTTCCTTGCACATTTTGCAGTTTTGCACATTTGCTGTTGATCATATGAAATGTTTGTAAAATGATTGTCATATTTGTTGATTGGCTGTAATTTATTCTCTAGGGTCCTATTGGAAAAGTGGCCCCATCTAAAGTCATCATTGCTCCCCAGCCACAAGTGGTAAAATCAGTCACATCCCTCACCTCTACTGGTGCCGTCGCCTGTGGAGACGTGCCTACCGTGGGGCAGCTTGTCAGCAGTAGGTTTATATTTTACTGGTAGTATATTTTTATCGTTTATGTTTGCAATATTGCATTGACAACCTTCTTCAGTCACATACTTGAATAGGAGCAATTTTTTAAGGTTGTTTAGATCAGATTTCAGTTTTGAAAAATGATGTTCCAGTGACTCATGGGTAAATTACTCATGTTGTTTATGATCTGGACAGCATTCAAAAGCCCTAATTCAATTTTTGTTTTCGTTAGAGCCACAGTCTGCTGTGAATGAAGAAGAGGCCATTAATCTGGAGGAGATTCGGGAGTTTGCCAAGAATTTTAAGATTCGACGGCTCTCTCTGGGCTTGACACAGACTCAAGTTGGCCAGGCTCTCACTGCTACAGAGGGTCCTGCCTACAGTCAGTCAGCCATCTGCAGGTTATTCTCTTTTATATCTTCTCTTTGTTTCTTTACGTGTCTTAGAGGTCGGCACAGAAATGATTGAACCACTCCTGATCTGTTTGTTGGATAAATGTGATGCGATCTGGGAAAACCCACCACATGGTGAAATTGGACAGATTACATGTTTTGAGACCATATTAAAGCTGAGTTCAAGCCCTTTCCTAATCTGTTTTTATTTATTTTATCGTTTGTCTGTAACAAAAGTTATGGTTATCTGAAGTCGGCTGATCGCTATGATTTTCAGAAATGGAATTTCGAGAAAAAACGTTTTATTAACGGTCACATCCTGCTAGCGGAACGACTGGCGCTCCTTTTTATTAATTGTCTTTTTTTTTAATGTCACATATTTTAGTAATCATCATAGATTAGGTATCATTCGAAATCATTAAAAACTCAAAATTCAACCTGTGAAAAAATAAAAAAAATTAAATTTAAAAATTGAAAATTTTCCGTTTTGAAATTGGACGATTGAGAGGCGAGCAAGATCTTTTAAGCGAGTAGCTTCAAACTCTGTTGTTCTCTTGTGCTCTGCAACACACAACACGATAATGCTGGATAAAAATAAATAAATAAAAACTTGTGGGATGTTGTAGTTCACCCAGGACTGGACTTTATTCTGTTATGTAGTTTATTTTGATAGGCGAAACTGTCTTTGGAGTGTTAAGAGAAGGAGAGCTAAACGGGAGATATTGTTTTTTGCCCCTCTGCTTCGCCTGTGTGTTCTTAAAGAGAAATGCAGTCTTTTCAGCTGGACATTATAAATCGCTATTTTTCAGCACTAAACTAGTGAATTTTCCCAAGATATATTCAGAGATGATAAACAAAATGTTATAGAATAATAATTTAATAAAAACCCAATTTTGACAAAAAACTAACATTCAATCTATATGTAGACTTTACTGAAAACTTACCACCGCGACATCCGACGGGTTTTCCCAGATCGCATCACAAATACTGCCATAACAAAAGAGGGGGAAAACGGTGACATACTGGGTTCTTCTTTATATTTACACTGTATATAATTATATAATGTTTTGCAGTCAACTTTAAGCTATGTAATTGTTTATCTCATTTCGTTATATACAATTATTTTGTAAAGTTTCATTTATATAAATGACTTTTTACTAGGGCTGTCAAATGATTAATCGCGATTAATCGCATCCAAAATAAAAGTTTGTGTTTACATAATATATGTGGGTGCATTGTGTATAATTATTTTATATATATAAATACACACACATGCTTGTATATATTTAAGAAATATTTTCATGTATATACTGTAAATAGATTTATATTATATATAAATTTGAATATTTTATATATAAATAATATTATTTTTCGTAAATATACATGCATGTGTGTGTGTATTTATATATACACAAAATAATTATACACAGTGCACCCACGTATATTATGTAAACACAAACTTTTATTTTGGATGCGATTAATCGCGATTAATCGTTTGACAGCCCTACTTTTTACATGCTATATAAAGTCTGTAATCAAAAATAAGTGCCGGAAAGATTCACTTTTCACTCCAGTATCTTGTGTGTTGACACATTGCCTCTTGTTTACAGATTTGAGAAGCTTGACATCACTCCTAAAAGTGCCCAGAAGCTGAAGCCTGTGCTGGAGCGCTGGCTGGCCGAGGCCGAGCTCTGGAATCAGAAAGGTCAGCAGAACTTAATGGAGTTTGTGGGCGGAGAACCCTCCAAGAAGCGCAAACGGAGAACGAGCTTCACGCCGCAGGCCATTGAGGTCCTCAACACTTACTTTGAGAAAAACTCCCTTCCGACTGGCCAAGAGATTACAGAGATCGCAAAGGAGCTGAATTACGACCGAGAGGTGGTTCGGGTCTGGTTTTGCAACCGTCGACAGACTCTTAAAAATACAAGCAAGATCAACGTGTTTCAGGCCCAGTAGGACAATGACGTATCTCTTAAAGAGCAACAGAAGAACTTTTTGGATGTTGATGATGCATTGGTGCTAGTTGCAAAATGACTGAAATAACTGATTTGCTGTTGCGATGAAGCCAGCGGCACTCGAATTGTGTGCGGTCTTAGAATAGTATCAAACATACTCTTTCTGTTGTTTTTTTGTTTTCCGTTATACTGCATGCAGAGTGACCTTTTGCCATGCCATCACACTTTTCAGTGCTAAATGGCTTTTGAACTATTTAAAATATGGACGAAGCTACAAGATCCAGTCGTTGCTGTTTTTAAAAATAAGCACTTCATTAATACGAAATAGAAAGCTTGCGAAATATGCTTTCATTTAGTTTTTTCTTTTTCTTTTTCAGAAACTAACAATATTTTGACCCTTAAAATTGTTTTTGGCTGTAGCAATCCCAGCTATGGCTTTCATATAGTACATTTAAGAGGCTATTTAATAATTTGACTGATATTTTATTATTATTCATGTGTTCATGTAGTTTTGCTGTAAGCTGTGTGATTTGTACAATGCCTGAGACAGATAATTGTTTTTTGGTTATCTTAAACCTTCCAAAAAGTCCATCTAAGAGGGCGTATTCAGGTCTTTATTTCAGTTTTCATTAATACAGTGATTACCCTGTCTTTGTGCTTAAATACTGTAGATGTGGTTCAGTCAAGTGGACAATCATAGTTCTCTGAATCAGAAAGCATGCCCTGCATTTATGCGTCTACATTCAATTTTTTCCATTTCAGCGATCATTGTAATTTCATATGCCAGAGAATTGTATGATTTCAACTGTTTTAAATAGAAAACCAACTGTATTAAAAGATTACAATGACTGATTTATTAGAACATGTCCTATGGATTTTACTGCTTTTGTCATAACCAGAAGGCAAATCTTAATATTAGGAAATGATATTGAAGAAGACAAACTTTCATCTACACCTATATGTGGCACTTAAACAACTGGAAGTTTTTATTTTTATTTATTTTTTTATTGTTGTTGATCGAGCTATCAAAAAAAAGTTACAAGATATTACTATCACAAATGCAATTCATCATTACTGAATTTGAATTGTGCTCTCATTTGTACTACAGCCCATTAGTAAAACAGCCCAGACAGAAGTGTGTTGTTACATGTTTCACATGTTTGTTCTAAGCATAAAGCTATATTGTTCTTATGGACCTTCAATATTTATCTAATGGATTCTTATCTTGATTAGTACAATACCATACATTTACATTTTAATGTTGTGAAGAAGGAATGGTATTAGACAATGTTTTAACAAATGCTATAAACATAGACTAAACATGTAAAAAGGCAGTATCTGTTCAGCATTTTAATCTGTGCAGAACTTATCGTTTTTAAATTATGCCTAAATGCATTTACAGATTATAAACAATGGTATGGTACTCCATTAACTATATTTATTTTGTATCAATTGTAATGTTTGGTATTAACTTGTTATTTGAATAAATTAACGCTAAACCGATTTGTTTTGTTTGAGTTTCATATCTTGGTAAATGCCTTTTGACATCTTGCCAATCATTACTGTTTTCTTCGTACTCAGACTGCAAAGTTCAGAAATGATTTCTCAGAACATATACACATTATTTATTATAATTATTTTACAAATAACATTGATAGAAAGGATGGTAATGGTTATTTGTTACTATGAAAAAAAATTGCCATTGCGATGGTAACCATATTTTCTACCAAAATATCATCAATGCTTATTATCCTTTCCTAAAGTCATATTAAGTGTATAAAGCTTTCCGAATGGTTTGTTTCTTATAGATTGATGGATGGATGTAACAACTTCTGTATTTTGAGCCAAAACATTTAGGTACTTTTTTGTTTATACTTTTAATAGACCTTATTCATTGCAGAGCCATGACAGGTGTGAAAGCGAGGCTGTGTTTTCAATGGCATCTGTATATAAAGCTCATATCAGCTTATTATTATATTATAAAGCTTATTATTTCCCACAGCTCATGTTGTCTGGAGTTTTTTCTGTACTTATTTATTTTTATTTTTTTAAAGATATTTTGTAGTGTTTGGTCACGTCAGTAACCATATAAAAACACTTAAGAGTACAATACACAATGTATTTCAAATCGAAGATGGTGCTGCTATGAATAAAGTCAACTATTGATATTTTCTTTTGGTGGACTTTTTCTGGTGAAAAGGGTCCACCAAAAAAGTCCTCAGGGTTCCTTCCTAGTTCCTAGCCTAATGTTTTATCACTACAAAGTGTCTTATCTTATCTATTGTACTTACTTTTTAAATATCACTTTATTAAATGGTTTGTTTCGTGTTTGCACTATATTCCTTCATGATTCCTTCATTCCTTCAGGGCCATGTATACTATGTTGCAATGCGCCTCCAGGGCGATTGAGGCCGCTAATGCTCTTGAGCCGTTCGATATTCCAGCCCTTAGTGAGGGAGAGTACTGCGGATATTACGGCAATTTCTACAGAGTAGAAGAGATAAACAAACATGTTATATTATACATAAGACATTTATTCAAACACAACTCAACCTGATAAATTATCTTCGAATTGTTTGCAGCGTCGTCACTTTTTAGAGCGACCGTTGAAGGAAATTAATCTGTCTTCTTTCGAGCAAATCGAAGTTGTCTTGCCAAAAGAAGGACGATGGGTGGGAAAATGGCGTGAAACGATGAGCTTTACTACATTCTTTATCTGACTGCTGTCAGAGGTAATTTACACGCTTACAATGCCATATATGATACAGCAATCATTTTATTATTTACGATATGTTTATACGATGCGTTTTTCCCGCCAACTGACTTGTTTAATATAATATGTGTTCGTCATGTGTAGGATTTGTTAGTAACTTCTGAATTTAACGTTAGTCATTTTGGGGATTTGTGTTGCAAGGTTCTGTCTTAAGCGTTACATTTGATCTAGTTATAATAAATAATACTTAAAGATTATTCTTGAACTTGAAAACAACTTATTTTTCCTTTCAGAATGATGTTTTTTTTTATCCATATAATAACTTACATCACCCACGTAATCCATTTCCCCCTCTGTTTCTTTAGACAGGCGTCTGTGATCATCCCTAAACCCAAAGGGAGACTGTCAGGACTGTGATTCATTTGTTCCTTAGTTCACTTGAATTGGAGGTCTAAAGTCATGGCTTGGGCTCTAAAACTACCTCTGGCCGATGAGGTGATTGAGTCTGGTCTGGTCCAGGACTTTGATGCCAGTCTGTCAGGGATAGGGCAAGAACTTGGAGCTGGTGCATACAGCATGAGGTGAGTTTGTTTAGGGATGCTTAGATTGTTTCTGGTGTGTCCTCCTGAGACCTGTATGGTTTGATAAATGTAATTTTTGTTGAATTGAAGCTCTTTATATACTGTATATTCTGCTATGTGTTTTATCTTATTTAGGAGTGTTGTTTAATCTATTTTACTTGCCAACAACTTCTCTGTTCGCGTCACTCCGGGCTGTTTAAAATGTCATGATGAATGCGTCTGACCTTCTGTAAAGGTCTATAAATATCTTGTGTTCTCTTACATGACTTAAGTGCAGAAAATGAACCATTTAGAAAACTACAGGTCTATTTGTGGCGAGGTTATCGTGTGTATGCTTTGATGAGGTGTTTTATCCCACATTTGGGGATTCAGTTGTTGTTTTTTTACCATGGAGACTGTGACAAACTGACAAATCACATGTAAAATAAAAGTATAATTTTGTTTCTATGGTTAAAGTAAAATGGTTCTTTGATTTATATGGTTAAAGTAAAATAGATTGCCCTGTTGAGAGGTAGAAAAATTCACCATCTAGCCTCATGATCTGGTCTCCAGGTAACGAAATACCTGTCTGCTATAAACCACATGTTCCAGTCCTGCTCTGCCATCTGTGTCATCTCTTAGATGTTTGAATAGCATTAGAAATGTGCTTCTTGGGCTTGTCTGAAATGTCCAAATCTATAAATTTGTTATTTTTCCCCCCCTTTCTCTTCTTGTTTTTTAGTGATGTGCTAGCTCTCCCTATCTTTAAGCAGGAGGAGTCAAATTTACCTCCAGAAAGCGACAATAAGATCCTTCCCTTCCAGTACGTACTGTGTGCCGCCACCTCTCCTGCTGTCAAGCTACATGATGAGACACTCACCTACCTCAATCAAGGTCTGTTCAGCAACATTTGCTGAAGAATGTCAGACATTTCCTTCAATTCTGATATGTTTGAAATAGCTTTAGGTTGTCAATACACAGAACTTATACAATTCTAAAAGTAGTTTATAAAAACATACAAATTAAAAGATTAAAGAGCTAGTTTCTCTGGAGACTTGGAAAATACATACTGTTGAAAAAATTTGGGGTCGGTAAGATTTTTTTTTTGTAACACTGTACAGTAAGGTCAATTAGTTAATGTTAGTTATAGCATTAAATAACAGTGAATAATACTTTTGTTACAGAATTGATTATTCTTTGATTAAACTGTTCTGTTTAAGTCAAATTATTTAGTTGTTATATGTAAGAGCTTCCAACCTTAAATTATGATACTATGTTACCATAAACTGTTCAATTCTTTATTGTATAGAGGGAAGCATAAAAAGCAGAGTAACAAGAGATGTAAACTGGTTTTACTGATATTGCTATAAACTTTTTCCCACCGGCTGCAGGGCAGTCTTATGAGATTCGAATGCTGGACAATCGGAAAATTGGAGAGCTTCCTGAGATAAATGGGAAAATGGTAAAGGTGAGGATTTGCTGTCTGTTCTTTCTTATCCCCCATAATTCATGCTTCCCACATACAGGATTATACTCGCATCAAGGCTGGATCTCATTAGCTGTTGAAAATCCTTTAAGTGTTCAGGTTAATCTCTGTATTAAATCAGAAGATGACCTAATGAATCATATGTTTCTTGTGGTTGATCTCAACTGTTGTTTTTCGTGTGGTTACTCCCTGCAGAGTATTATCCGCGTCGTGTTTCACGACCGCCGGCTTCAGTACACTGAACACCAGCAGCTAGAGGGCTGGCGCTGGAATAGACCGGGAGACAGAATCCTTGATTTAGGTAAATACTGTAACCGATGACTTCACAGAGAGTGAAAGATAAGATTATAACCACTTCCAAGTAAGATAATAATAAACAGATTGTGAGTAATTGTCACTCAAGTACCAATATCAGTGTTGTGGATATGTAGGATTTTATTATACATTAATAACATGCTTGCACTGAAATCCACAGATATCCCAATGTCGGTAGGGGTGGTCGATCCCAGGGCAAACCCTACACAGCTCAACACTGTGGAGTTCCTCTGGGACCCCTCGAAAAGGACCTCTGTGTTTATTCAGGTATCATAGACTGCTTTTGCTGACCTCAAGAACAACTCTCCCAGACACTGTCAGTGGAGCCTTAAAAATCCAAAGATGAGGTTTGATCTGTGTCTTTTTTATTTTATTTAGCCATCCATACACAATCTATGTACTTTAACCAATATAGCTTAGACTTCCTTATTAGGATGAACTTTAACCATCTTAAAGGGATGGTTCACAAATTCTGTCATAATTTACTCACCCTCATGACATTCCAAACCTGCATGACTTTCTTTCTTTCTGTGGAACACAAAAGTAGATATTTTGAGGAACTTGTCAGCAGTTTATAAACGTACAATGGAAGTTTGTATGGTCCAAAGCAACACTGCATCCCATTAACTTTAATTGTATGCTGTGGACACTTTTCAAATATGTTTTTTCAATATTAGTCACTGTTACTCATCATTATTTTCCTGCTTGTTTAGGTCCATTGTATCAGCACAGAGTTCACCATGCGTAAGCATGGAGGAGAGAAGGGAGTGCCGTTCCGTGTTCAAATCGACACTTTCAAGGAGAACGAGGCTGGGGAGTACACTGAGCACCAGCACTCCGCCAGCTGCCAAATCAAAGTTTTTAAGGTGGGCTAAGGCCTGCGCTGATAAACAATGCTACAATTTGACACCAGTGCAGCATCTTTTTTGAGTAACCTTACAACCGAAACAGGATCTTCCTAAAAAAAAAATCAATGCAAATACTTGGTATTTTTTGTGTTTAGCCTAAAGGTGCTGACAGAAAGCAGAAAACAGACCGAGAAAAAATGGAGAAACGAGCACCGCAGGAAAAGGAGAAATACCAGCCTTCATATGAAACCACAATTCTCACTGAGGTGAGTATCTGCTGCCATGGACAGCATGGGTTTTCATGAATATTTAAATAAAATAAAAAATCGTCTTTTTAATGTGATATTATTATAATAATTGTTTAATTATAATATGTATTGATGAAATTAATTACTGAATTTGCCTCTAATAGCTAGAGATAAATTAATACACTCACCAGCAATTTTACATCTATTCATTTAGCTGACACATTTATCCAAAGCGACTTGCAATTGCTATATATGTCAGAGGTCGCAGGCCTCTGGAGCAACTAGGGGTTAAGAGTCTTGCTCAGGGACACATTGGTGTCTCACAGTGGATTCGAACCCGGGTCTCTCGCATGTGTCTTATCCACTGCACCCTCACCACCCCATTTTGGGTGTACCAATTTTCTTTGGTACTAATCTGTAGCAACTACGTGATTCTATCATGTTAATATGGGCCAAAATCTCTGAGAAATGTTTCCAGCAACTTGTCGAATCTTTGCCACGAAGAATTAAGGCAGTTCTGAAGGGGCGTGGGAATCACCAAAGACCCTCACAATACAATATCATTGCAGTGTTTTTTTACATTTTGTGATGTGCTGACTATTGCAATAACTGCAAATGTCTCCAAAGAAAAAATGTCCACATGTTATTAATATGTTCATTTTACATCTTTATACCCATTTCATTCATGCCTTTCTTCATTCAATATTTTCATTATATTGTTTTTTTGTGTGTATATCCAGTGCTCTCCATGGCCCGAGGCTACATATGTCAACAACTCCCCATCACCAGGGTTCAATAGCTCCCACAACAGTTTCTCTGTGAATGAAGGGTAGGAAACATTGATTGTCATTTTCTGAGCTTTATAAATATTCCTTGGTCAATTTAGACAACTTGCATAGAAAATGCATTGCTTATAAACCATTTTACTTCAGTAATAATATGACATATTGAGCAAAAAAGGATACTGGATTTAAAAAAAAAAGAACAATTTATTATATATTGTTAAAAGGCCAAGTCTTCATTGTAATAACATGCATTGATTTACTTTAATGTGTGGCCATCTAATGGCTTATGTTTTTGTCTTGCAGAAATGGTTCACCCAATCACCAGCCAGAGCCTGTCGTACAGCTTGCAGATGTGAGTGTGTATCTGTTCTCTTCACCCATCTTCTCTCATATGTGAGATCCACTGCTCTCAATAGCACAATGTAACATTCATTAAACGTTTCTAGTGACATTCTGTCTACATATGTTCATTGAGATACGATAGGCAAACTGTGTAGCACTTTGACTGAGACTTAGTCTTTGATTGATTCATCCCAGTGTTCTCTTGTTTGTTTCTTCTCTTACATTTCTGCATACTACATGCTCTCATTTGAATGATATATTATGATTGAACGAGCATTAATTCATAACTGATCATACTATCTTTACTAGTCAAGTAGTTGAGCTGTTTTGGGAATGGAATGATCAATAGCTTATCTTCAGTATAGTGTGTGTGTGTGTGTGTGGCATGCTCCATGCTTCCATGTACATTTTAATAATGTCAGGAGAACTGCAATAGTGCCTCAAAAACCCTTTGTTTTTATTCATATTATTGCAGCTGCTATTATCAGCCCTGCATAATGCTTTTTTTGTGTGTGTTTCTTTTGCATGTTCATTAGCACATTTCATAGGATGTATTGGCCTTTGTAGCTTTTTTTTTTTTTTATATTTTTTTATAAGTATATAATACAGCATAGGAGTGGGCAGCATGACCAAAATCTAGTTTTTCTGCTGGAAATTTTATATTTACATGGCTTTATGAACCATGACATGACATTATTTAACCGTTGGACAGTATATATATACATGTCATATTGCCCAGCCCAAATCTATATCTTATATATATATATACATATACACTGCTGTTTGGCTTGGGCTTAGGTTAAGATCTTACTTAGGGTAAGATTTTCAATTTTTTAAAGAAATTAATACATTTATTCAGCAAGGATGCATTACATTGATCAAAAGTGCTGGTAAATACATTCATAATGTTACGAAGGATTTGTATATCTTTCTTTTCATCAAAGAATTTTGACAAAAAAGTATTGTGGTTTCCACAAAATATTTAAGCAGCATAAGTGTTTTCAACATTGATCATAATAAGAAATGTTTCTTGAGCAGCAAATCAGCATATTAGAATGATTTCTGAAGGATCATGGGACATTGAAGACTGGAGCTGAATGCTGAAAATTCAGCTTTACATTACAGGAATAAATACTTTATAAATATATTAATATAGAAATTATTATAACGTCTACTGTATTTTTTATTAAATAAATGCATTCTTGGTGAAAATAAGAGGCTTCTTTTAAAAAAAAATCTTGCCTAACCCAGATTTTTGAACAGTAGTGTGTGTATATATATATATAGGCACCAAATTGGATGTAAATGTACTTGTACAGGTTGATCTGTACAATCAATAATTGATTGGTTTAATTTGATTGTTGTAACTAATAGACTTTTAAAATGACTCCATTACATAATTTTTGCATTTGTTTATAGGCTGATGTTATGTGAGGTTTTAGCCCATTGTTTTTTTGTTTCGTTCGTAACATATAAGCCCCGTTAGTCATCAACACATAGTTCCTCATAACAAGATGATAACACTCCAGACAAATCTGAGATTTTAAAACTGAGAGACCGTTCTGCCTTACAGTTGTCGTGCCACCTACTTACAAGAGACAGTGAAAGCAATCAGGTACTTGAATTTATTTGCTTATATGAATATGTTGAAATGTTTATTTGCCAAAGGGAAACCATGGTTGTGTATAAACTAGGATTTTAAGTTACTAAATCTGTTGATGAACTCGTATAGAAGAACATTTGAAGTGGGTTCAACTAAGGCCAGACAGTTTAAGGGGGTGTGTCTGACTTCAGTGGAGAGATGTTCAATGGAAAAACAGACTAATTATGATCAGATTATGGTCGGTGTGCTAAGGCCTATTTTGTCCTTTCTCTTTGCCCCCGAACAAACAGAATCTGTTGCCCACGGCAACGCCACAGGAAGCACAGCAGTGGCTCCATAGAAACCGTTTTTCGCCATTCTGCCGTCTCTTCTCAAACTTCTCGGGTAAAGGGACGATCGGGCTTACATAAGTGTGCATCACATTCCATACAGCTCTCACATCAGGCTTTGCTCACTCAGCAACCATACAGTGCCACACCGGTCTTTACATCACTCTCATTCAGATAACACATGCTCTCCAATCTCATTCTCTCATCATAATGTGTTCAGAAAATGCAATATGCCGCTTTATTCCATATTACCTTTAGTGTAGTATGAAAAATCATAGTGTGAATGTGTCAACTCTCCTTTGACATCCCTCAGGTGCCGATCTGCTAAAACTGACCCGAGAGGATGTCATCCAGATCTGTGGGCCTGCTGATGGCATTCGACTATTTAATGCACTCAAAGGGCGGTAAGTGTCTGTTTGTTATCTGTGTATATCTATATGTACACTACACTCTTTTGGTCAACATGGCTGCATTTATTCAACCCTCTGGTGCTCTTTGGTCATTTTTGACTAAAACATTGTATGTTTTTTACTTTGTCATAATTGTATGAAACTTGGTGAAGATTTTGATACTTGCTATACACAAAATCATTGACATGATTCAAAAAAGTTAAATGGTCCTGGGAAAAAAGTTACATTTGTACTCCTATCGTGGGAAAGGAATTTTATCTAGGGAAAATATTTATTTCATATAAAAATGTAAAATAGTATTTTTGTACATTTTTTTTAAACAAACTTAAACTAATAACTTTAAGTTCACTTTTTTCTTTTCTTTTTCACTTAAGCAATAATGTGCCAAGTGTCTTCTTTAAAAAGAGACCAATCTTTAGTCTGTGCTCCAAAACATTCAATATTTATCGATTTTATATTTATATTTATCGATATGTTATCGAACATTTTAAACATTCAATATTCAATATTTAAATGTCATTTTCAGGTTGATAACAGATAAAAAAAATGGATTATATCTACTACATAAATATCATTTGATAGTGATACCATGAAATCCTCAAAAAATATAAAATATGAATAAAAAAAACATTATTGAACTACAATATAGTACATTTTTATTTTGTTGAAAATAAATGCTTAATATTTTTTCTGGATTCTTTGACCAGAAAGCATTCATTAGAACTAGAACATTTCCTGTAACAATGTAAAAGTCTTTACTGTCACTTTGAATTTATTTATTTATTTATTTTTATTTATTTTTTTGGAATCAAAACATTTTTTTGTGCGTTTTTTTTTAAGTACTACAAACATTTAAACAGTACTCTATTTCTGCGTTCAGTTTCCATGTTTTCCTTTTTCCTGGGCTGTTAATATTTACATATTATTATGAACCAACAAGTATATATTAACCGTGTATGTATATTTTCTTGTATAGGGTAGTCCGTCCACGGCTCACCATCTATGTGTGCCAGGAGTCTCAACAGGGTCGTGAACAGCATCAGAAACATGAGAATGGAGACGGGACTAGTAACACTTTTTTCGGTGAGTTTGACATCAAATAGATAATGTAATTACATTTAATCAAGTTATTGTTGGAATGAAATGTTAGGTAATATTTTTTTCCTTGCCTGCATGCATGGTCACTGATTATGTCAATAAATAGAAATCTTTTTAGAGGCGGCAATGCTTTTTTACTTTAGAATAATGTCCACTTAAGCGCAATATGATTTGGGACATAGTAAATGAAGTCAAATAACCAGAGAAAATATATAGGGTCAGTATTTATTTCATGTTGTCAGGTGTTTTTAAATTTTCCATATTTTTGTTAGCTCGTTATCCTATCTTATTTGAATGTGTTTGCTTTTCTTTTTTTCTCTATGCAGCGATTTGTTGATTAGGGTCTCATGTTTCTTTACCCCCATCTTAGTGTATCATGCTATCTATTTGGAGGAGTTAACAGCTGTGGAACTGACAGAGAAGTTGGCTCAGCTCTTCAGCATCTCTCCACGCCAGATCAGTCAGATCTTCAAGCAGGGACCCACTGGTATCCATGTGTTAGTCAGTGATGAGGTATGAAGGTGCCTCTACAGGCTTTCTTTTCTTCATTTTTGTTTAGTTTTCCTTGCACCAACCTGCCCTCAATATAGAAACATCCCCTTCCTTTTAGAAGCATGGCATTGATCACTTCTCTGTTGACATTAACCCTATTGCTACTTAATAGAGGGCAAGCTTAAAGCTGTTTTCACGCTTTGTTTCGATTGTTTGGTCTGAAGATGCATTGCAAGAGCTGCTTGCCAAAGGCCATTATTGCAGAGCTTGCGAATCTGCTGCTGTGCTTGCAGTCATCAATCCATCATCGATAGCAGTTCATTTCCACAAATAAGACCAATTGTGTACCACACTGCAGTGCTCATGTACCGTATGCACCCAAATTTGCAAAATTGTTCATACTGACCAAACACACTAAGGTTAGTGCCAAAAGCTCTAGTATGTACTGCAACCCACTTCACTGCCTTAATGTGACATATTTCCAAGTTCTATTCAGAATTGAACAAGAAAAGGATCCAGGAATTTATTTAAATTGTATTATTAATTAAAAAAGAGGTTATCGCATACCAGAATTGAGCCTGGAGTTTGGATGATGGGATTGAAAAATAAGAAGGCATGGTGGGTTGAAAAATGAAAACCAGTTCAACATTGTTGTAACGTGCACAATAAGACCAAGATGGTGTTTTAAAGTAAATGTGGTCTGTTTTGAAGAGTTTAAAATTGGCACAAAACGAAAATTCACTATTTTGTAAAGGCATGTTTTCTCGTTACGAACATTCATCTATCCATGTTGCTTTTTTTGAGCTCATAATGTTTAATCAAAATGTCAATCTCGGAGGTGAAAACAACAGACTTCTCTCTCTCTCCCTTCTTCAAATGACTGCAAGCCTACATTCATTCTTGAGTGCCACGCCCACTACTCAAAATCAATCAACAACCGTTGCATAGAATCAAACTTTATTTCTTTTCCTATAATCCGTTACACTCAGATTTACGTCCAATATGGAAAAAAAGATATTTCACTACTTCAGTTTCATTGCAACTTTAATTACACAAGATTTCTTATCCTCTCTTTTTCTGACCTAATCTTTGTTCTCATTCAAACAGATGATTCAGAACTTTCAAGATGAGATGTGTTTTGTCCTGGACACAATGAAAGGTATGAGCAAGCCAAAACCAAGATATCTTTGTTTCCAGGTAACCTCCGTTTTATAACTTTCACTCTGTCAATTTAATTTTCAGCTGAAACAAACGATGGCTATCACATCATTTTGAAGTGAAAACAAAGGATAAAGGGGGGAGCGAAGTGTCCCCTTATGTTTTTCTTAAGATTCAGCCCACAGCCCATTCCCTGCACACTTTCTGGACCTTACTGAAGATCGCTTTGCTTGGAATAGTAATGGAGACGATCATGGGAAAAGGAAAAAAAGGCACCTGACTCATTTTGAAACCCTCACTGTTGTTGTCTATGGTGTGCGTGCTGCCTTTTTCAACCTCTTCCCATTTACAAAAAATGAAATTTCGCAAAGAACATATCATAGAATTTCTATTTTATTACCTTTCTTTGCATCAGTTTGTTTTGTTGCTTTTTTTAAAGGCAGAAAAAATAGGTTTCGTCTATTGTAAGTATGTACTAAGGTCGTACCGGATCAAACAGAGAATGGCTGGCGTTAAATACAGTGTTATTTGGTGTTGACTGCCTGGATGTCATTCTATGAGTATTTTAGCCGCATATGCTAGAACTCCATGTGAAGTGCAGTCCACGTCTCAATGGATACACGTTTTATAAACAACACTGTAAAAATGCAAAGTTATGTCATAGATGGAGACTGAGATTCCCAAGGACGCTTATGAAATTGCATCCATTTATGATGAACGTTGTCGCCAGTACTGTCACCTGTGGAAAAGTGGTTTAGCGTATGATCTTGACATGATCGCAGAATGAAATTCGATCGATAATGCCACCCTACCTTAAATTGACTGAAGCAGTGCTGCACAAATCTCTGATGTCCCTCAAGTTAATTGTTGATTATTATTTTTTTAAGGCTTGTTCAGGTGACTGTTTATGACTGTTGGGCATGATATTAGGTTCTGTAGCTTTGATCCCTGACGATTCTTCAGTTGATGCTGCATATGCACGTTATTTTACAGACAGGAGATGAACGGCAGCAGTGGGCATTATATATATACATGTCTTATTTTATTTTTTTTAACATTGTGCTTAGCACCCCTCTCCACTTTTGTTTCTTCGTCCTTGTTACATATATTAGAATAGTTTTTTACAAATTTCCAACTGGCCAGAGAATTATTTTACAGTATAAAAAGAGAGCTCATGTTTTACTTTCTTTTTGTTTCCTTTTGGATATGACCACTGATTTACTAATCTTGCAGGTGGGGTAAAGGGGAGAAATATTGCACTGCATGACAAAAGGTAGCCATGGTTAGTGCTATACGCAAGCCAGACCAAGATGGTAAAAAGATGCGAGGTATTGTCTGTGACCCTTTACCATGTCATTGCAATGATTAAAATTACCTTGAATCAAGCGGTTTGGTTTTGTATCCTCCCATTATTTATTTTTTTTTTTTTATCACAAAATGCTTAACAGAATAGAGACTCTATGGCTAAAACCACTGCTAGTTATTTATGGGCATTTATAAGATGAGCATGGCTTTAAAATACATTGGTTACCAGGGTGAATTTCACAAAAATATAACATTTTAACATTTCACTACTAAATAAATAGAAATAATTTATATTTTCTTTTCTGTATTTCATAAAGAAATTTTTATTTAAAAAAATATTGAATTATTTTTTTGACAGTAAAAATTAATAAATAAATAACCACAGTATTATGTAAATTTGTATAAATGCAGAACAACTGTCAAAATGTCCCTCAAAATATTAAAACGACCCCACTTAGTTTCCATGGAAACCGAACTGTCAAAAAAAAAAGAAAGGAAACGAAACGAGGACTACAAATAGGCTCAGCTGGACTAGCTTTGAGACAAAATATCCCTTTATTGTTTTACACGCTTTGTGTCCAAATAAAACCGCCCAGAAAACAATATCCGTTTTCTTGTCGAGGAAGACAACGGACATTCCAAAGCTAACAATAGGCTCTTTAGAACTACGTTTCCCGACAGCCTCTACGCCGGCACGTCGTTGACGTCACAATAAGTATATATGGGTCCCGTGCGGCATTCCTTACTCTATTGTTACATTGTAACAAACCGGGGCAGAAGAGAGGCCCATAGGGTCCTCGGGCCGACAGATACTACAACTCATTTTTTGTTTTTTCTTTCCTTCGAGGTGGAAATATAACGTTGCGATTTGTCTAAACATAGCGCAGAGCACAACCACCTATCCGGAGGGAAAAAACCCCCGAAGCTCGGCTCTATTTGGTCTTTTTGAATGCTGGCATTTTAAAGGATCACCTAGAGATTTTATCTGCATGTATTGGATGCATCCACGCCGGGATTTTACATTTCTAGTGAATGAGGTTCTTGTCTGTCTTCGTCTGCCCCGGTTTTAATCTTTACAGAGCTTGATTGCAACGTTAAATGCTCGCATAGGCTTCTTGAAACACAGACCCCCATTTATAGACCATGTCAAGACTAATGTCCATTGTTTACGATGCTTAATTTTTCGTGAATAAACTGCTATTTCCTCATTGGTCTGGCCATTTCGATGGGCTGAAGTCGCTTTTGTCTGTCATTTTGTAACCTTGTGGAAGTCTAAAGCTGAAATAGGCTCTAAATCCCCCCCAAAAAGAGAACCATCCAAATAAAGGAAGCACGGAACGAGCGACAGCTTCGCCGGTTTAAAGGCTCTCTATTTCTGCCCAAGGTAAGTCTATGAGAGAGGTTTTGTGTTTCACTTTTGCCCGTCTTTTCCCTTGCAGCCAAGCCTACGAAGAAAAACGAGGAAAATGGGTTGATCATTGGACCGGTTGCAAAACAGCATGCCATTTTCTGCTCTGTCATAATACCTTCTGTCTGTCTTTTCCAGTAAAAAATAATGGGACAGATAATTATGTGATGTGTCATCTCAGTCATATTGGATCACTATGGCAAGTTGTTTTAACATTTAGGCCTAAACTGTCTGTTTCAGTAGCACTTAATAGATCCTAGTAGTATTACTAGTACTGTTTTATACTCTTTATCTACCACTAGCAATAATACAGGTCTGGTAATTTTAAATTTTTTTTTTTTTTTTTGCCATTTTGTTCCATAGAAAACTATTTACCCCAGACTAGTGATCTAATAGCCTAGATGTGTTGATGGTACCTATTAATTTAGTAGGCCTACTTCTTTCTAAATGACTAGTATCTATACCAGATTTACTAGTAGGCTACTTATTTGTTTGACATGCTACTAATACCTATCCCAATTGTTACTAGTAACATTTCTTATCTGACACTAGTTACAATTGCTTTTTGGTTAGTCAACCTCTAGTTAGATGCAGAACTAGTAGGATGCAGCTAGAATTAATTGTAATACACACTCATGTCTAATAAACATGTTCTACATGGAATGGATGCTAACTATGTGGTTATGTGCTAGTACAATTAATGTATGGACTATACCGCAGTCATATTTTACAATACAGTGTTCATATTGCTGGACGATTACATATTTTGTAATATATGTGCAATTAATTACTAAAATAATTAACTACTAACATGGACAATGTAGTGTAAAGTGTGATGTCATATAATAAATCTTCCACTTTCTGTACTGGTAGACCTCTTTAAAAAACCCAGCTGCTGTGTGTGCTTGGAAGTGGTGCATGGAAGCATTCACGGAATGGGAATAATGTTTGCATTTTAAGAAACTGCAGTGTCACCTGCAGAGTTTGTAAGACGTGACGTTTATGTGTCATGTCTAGGATGGGCTATTTTAGTGCAGAACAGTCAAACAGATTGTAAGGTGATTATTCATGCTTTCTGTCCACCTCAAATAGGCCACAGGATGTGTTTTAGGAGCTCTGTATATTCTAGCTTTTCAGTTGCATCCCTTCTTTTAAATGACCCATGCTGCATTCAGAAACTATAGTTTGCCTAAATCCACCTTTTTCTTAAGTTACTGGCATCATACTTTTATCATACGTCATATTTTCTTTTCTGCTATTTTTCCAGAGATGGAGGTATGGCATTGAAATTGTAACCGCATATCTCCCTGCGGACATCTCTGGGATATGCAAACTATGCATGATGTCCGTTTGTCACTTATTCGAAGTGCAATGGGTTACACAGTTGTTGGATGATGCCCATCCATTTTCCTCCATGGTAAAAGTGTCTTTCCGCTTGCCAATGATCATAACTCACAGTTGAGAACTAATTACTCCTTTACATCTAAAACTAAGCACCGAAATTAACATTTTGAACCGATTATTCTTTATATTTGAAAGCCAATAACCCATATATTGGCCGATAAATCTAAATCCAAATTTGTATATCATTTGAGAGCCTGATTACAAAAGTCTTACCATGTCTCAAAATTATAATGTTCTCATTATCTTATTTAGCCTATATGACAGAATTGTGCTGTTCATGTTGCACTTAACTGTATTTTCCTTTTTTTGAAGTGATTTCAATCATATTTCATGCAATTAAAAAAGAAATCATGGTGGACAGTGCACATATGAAGTGTCTCAGCTGAAGGAAATCCATTATTTGATTTGATATATCGGTCAAATCTTATTATCAGGCCGATAATGATAACATCAAAAATGAACATATCGGCCAGTGCCGATATATCATCCATCTAAAACTGTTTTACAGTGATGTAACCTGGGTTTAGTGCCCATTTGTTCCAGTTTGTTGCATATCTGACTAGTTTTAATACCTGATGTAGTCTTGGGTTGCAAGATCAATGCTTTTCAAATGAATATTATTGGATTAATATTGCCCAGTGTTGTAGTCGAGACCACCTCACTCGAGTCCGAGTCGACACCGAGACCAGAGAGAGTTGAGTCCGAGTCCATAGAGAGTCGAGTCTGAGTCGAGTCCGAGACCAGAGACGGTCGAGTCCGAGTCGAGACCGAGACCAGTGAGGGTTGATTACCTAATTTACTTTTATTTACTTAGAGAAATCCTTTTTTTTTTTTTTTTTTACTGAATTTACTTAGAGTTTAAAAAATATGATCAGTTTAGGGTAAAAAGGCCACATAGTAGGTGGTGTTAAAAGTAATTTTATTACCATTTTGTCATGCGCAGTTGCGCACTAGTTAAATCACCAATCACTGGGCGTGTCAATCAATTTAAAGAAATATTTTATTAACATACATTAATAATCGTGAAAAATATTTTTAATTGAACTCGAGTGGACTCGGGAATAATTCCGAGTCCTAAAAAAAAAATGTTCGAGTACGAGTCAATTCTGAGTCCAAATGGACACGAGTCCATGACAAGACCAAGACCATTAAAATATGGTCTCGAGACCGAGTCCGAGACGAGTCCGAGTCTCGAGTACTACAACACTGATATTGCCATCCTTGTACCATCCAGCTCAGCTGTTTATTTATTTATTTAGGGTTTAAATGCATATAATCTACCTAAACATCTCAAGCAATTTGTGAATCAGGCAAATGGTGATGAATGACTTTTCTATGCACGTGTGGTGCCATTGCAAAGCTTTCCTTTGTCACTGCCTTGCTTTACCCAATGTATATGTTAAAACATATGCTTTTAAGAGACTGAGTGGACACGATGGTGTCTTAGTAGTGTATGTTAGACTGAGTTTGGCTTTGAGTCTGAAGAGAAATCTTGGCATGCTTCATTGAATCCACAGTAATTGGCAGACGTACTGCATTATTTGCTAGCAGCTTACTTGTAGATCACCACAGATTTTCTGTGCATTCACCGCATCACCACGGTAGCATTAATTATAAAAGCAACACATGAAAGGGGGGAAACAAGAAATGCTAAACGAGCAAAAATGGACTCGTTTAGCATTTCTTGTTTCTATGGAGACGGTTCATTCATGAGCAGCGCACTGTGTGTCTAACACTGATGCATAAAGCAGCATTTATTCAATCCTGTTGTTTGTTGCAGCTGTTTTTGATGTTTCAAGGTCTTAACGCGTTATTTACCAGCGATAAGGTGGCAGATGTTGGCACGCCACGTACTTGATCTTGTATGTGAATTCAAGGCTACCAGGCCTGATTATTATATTACATTATAAAAATGATTCATATGCCCAAGCTGAGTCAGGCTAATGTTATTTCCTTCATAATCAAAATGAATAAAACTAATCCAGTTTGTATGGATTTCACAAATCTGTGTGGGATTAAATCCATTAGGCTGTGATTTTAATTGTCAGTCCTAATTCTTAAGTCATCCCCTTCATATGGAAAAAGCTGACCTTCCTTCAAAGCCACCGCCAAACTGTTCTCATTCAAGCCAGTAAAAAGCCACCGACTGTTTAAAAATAGTGTTTAATCATGAAGAAAATCAGGCATGGAGCCGCTCAAAGCAGTTGTATTACACAGCTCCCTCGGGCTAAGAGAGGTGGTCTGATCAAACGTCCCAACTCGGCCTTGTGTGACCTCACTGGTTTGACTGAACTGGTTTTGTTATCAGCTTGCAAAGGCTTGTTGTTTTTAAGGTTCTATCGGTTTTAATGGAAGTGAAAAGACCCAAAACTTGGATGCAGTTTTTCCATGGCTATTGCTTTAAACCAGTTACCATGGTGATGTTTGCTGGCTTCATGATTTTTAAGCAGGACTTTCATACTGGATGGAGAAAGAGAAAGCCAAGGATTAGGTAGCAAAAGAGGTGATGTTGCATAATCTACTAGATTGTTGTATGCAGCCTTTTTTGGGTGCATTGTATTTTACTTGAAAACAGGGAACAATAGGTCATCATTGGGATCATAATCTCAAATCAAAGTACGTTTCCAACATCTAAATATACAATATCACACTTTCTTCAATGGTGTATGTACATTACCTATTTTTCCCAATACTTGTTACATTTTTCTAAACTAAGCCTTAAAATAAATGTCTCTCTCCAATGCAATTTATTTATTTTACAATTCCTAGCCTCTGGTCCCTTGTTGGAGGGTCTACCTGCTACAACCATATTTATCTCCTGCTGTTTGCTAAAGGGTTCGTTCACCCAAAAAGGAAATTTCTGTCTATAATTACTCACTCTCATGTCGTTCCAAACCTGGAAGACTTTCATTCATCTTCGGAATACAAATGAAGATCTTTGTAGGGAGTTTGGATGGAAGTGTGAATGCTTATTGGAGATTAGTATTTTGCGTAACAAGCACTCATAAAATTAAGGTTAAACCACTGGAGTCACATGGTTTACTTTAATGATCTCTTGGAGGGACAGAAAGCTCTCAGATTTCATTCAAAAGATCTTCATTTGTGTTTCGAAGATGAATGAAGTCTTACAGGTTTGGATTGACATAAGGGTGAGTTATTAATGACATATTTTACATTTGTGGGCGAACTAACACTATATTAAGTATTTATCCTTGTCTAAAACAGTTTTGGGTATTTTCCCTAAATATAATGTAATGAATAGGATTTGCTCACACATAAATCTGTCTTTTTTCCTCATGTTATTTGAGAGTCAGAAAACCTTTTTCCCATTTTTGTTTAATGTATTTTGATGAATGGTTCTCGTATTCTTACATCCATATAATCTCGAAACAAGCTTTTTGTTATCCTATAATGAATATGCATTTGAAAACAAACTATACTTCAAACTTACAGGTATCTATAGAAATCCTGCTTTTCTAGTCCAAATGTGTCTAAAATGACCGGATAATCTGTTGTTTTCCATTGGAGATGACCTAACAGTACGCAGTGCCTCTCCAAACTCACTGTTTAAATCTTTCATTGCAATTTTGTTATATTTGGCTGCTGTGACCTCCAGAATGAGGTATTTTTATTCAGCATTGCAGCTGTTGATTAATCTGTTACTGGTCACGTTTCACATCATTTTAAATTATTTTAAAATATATTTTTTAAATTATTATTATTTAGTAAACTTTTAGAAAAATAACAGTTTTGCTGGTCACGTTTCACATCATTTTAAATTATTTAATTTTTAAAAAAATTATTATTATTTAGTAAACTTTTAGAAAAATAACAGTTTTGCTGGTCACGTTTCACATCATTTTAAATTATTTTAATATTTATTCTTTAATTGTTATTATTAAGTAAACTTTTAGAAAAATAACAGTTTTGCTGGTCACGTTTCACATCATTTTAAATTATTTTAATATATTTTTTTTAATTATTATTATTTAGTAAACTTTTAGAAAAATAACAGTTTTGCTTTAAAAATATTATAGTTTAATAAAAGTAAAACTAAAAAATGTATAATATATAACATTTATATATTTTTATAAGCTTTTAGGATATTCACCAAGTTGATTCACAGAAAATTGTCCCTTGGGACAGGACTGTGTAGATTTTCAAACAGAAATGAGATGAAATGACAAAAGTACAATATATATAATCCATCCAGTATTTTAGAATTTATATGAGAAAAAGTGCATTGAAAAGTTAGAAATGCTGCTCTTGCTTTTATACATATCCTGCTCTTTTGTCTGAATTTTGTGTTTGAATGTTTGAATTTTGCTAGCAATAGACTGTCAGTCTGTCTGACAAAGCTTGTACCTTTTTGCAATGCCTCCAGACGCAGTGTTTCCATGGAGACAGTGTCATCTCGCGGCCTGAAGCGCAGATTTGAGGAGGTGGACAGCGGCTCGCCGTGTTCCACACCCAAAGATTCAGATGATGACATCTCCAGCAGTGACAGCGCTGACAGCTGCGACAGTCTCAATGCTCCCTCCAGCTCTCTAACACGTAAGAACACACAAGTTAGTCTTAGGCCTTCATTATTATAGCAACAACCTGAATATAAGTCTTGAAAGAGCTCAAACTATTTCAATGCGGTTTGTTTTGTTCTTCGCCCCTGAGCTTCTTTCAGACATCATTTGCACTATTTGCATTTTGGCACAATATTTGGTTGAGTACCAAAGCTATAGACCATTTGGCAAGATGTAAACAACACTGGTCCAGAAGCACTTCCTGTTTCAGTTTTTTGACACTACACAAAAGCTGGGATAAAATACAACCAAAAGACCATGTAAAACTGAATCAAAAAGTTAACCAACATCTTTAAGAAGTTTTCTTTACATGTGAAATAAAGAAAACAGTTACAAACTGAACCAGGAAGTGTTTCTGGACCAGTGTTGTTTACATCTAGCAAAATGGTCTATATATAGACCGTAACATTATTGTTTACACTTTCTCTTTATTTTGTTTCTCTAGCCCCCTCCATTCTCAGAAGACACAAAGTGTCTTTAGGTCGTAAGCAGGTACGCTTTGATGCGGTGACGGTCTACTACTTCTCCAGAAGGCAGGGCTTCACCAGTGTGCCCAGTCAGGGTGGCAGTTCCCTGGGCATGGCGCGCCATCACTGCGCTATACGACATTACACCCTTGGCGAGTTTGCACGAGAACAAGAGAGCAGCCACAAGCATGTGCTGCGTCAACACCTACGCCAAGAAAAGCTCAATGCTCGCAAGTTAAAGGTTAGTTGTGTGTGGTTGTAGCTCCTGTTGCTCATACACGATTCTGCTTTTGCAGTAGGGCATTTTAAGAACTCTTTTACCTGACTTTTCCCAGCTGACACGGAATGGAACTGTAGATTGTCCTGAAGCGGAGTTGCTTACCCTGGACGACATATCCGATGAGGATCTGGACGTTGAGAGTGTGGAGGTGGACGATTGCTTCTTCCTGCAGCCTCTTCCTACCAAGCGGCGCCGGGCACTATTGAGGGCCTCAGGTATTGCCCGTATAGATGCCAGAGAAAAGGCTGATCTGCGTGCCATACGTTTGTCCCGGGAGGAGTGTGGTTGTGACTGCCGCTTCTACTGTGATCCTCGGCACTGCGGCTGCAGCCAGGCTGGAATTAAGTGCCAGGTAGGGCACTTGGTAGTCTCGAAAGTACTTTTTACTATTAACCCTCTGGGGTTGTTCGGCCCAAATGGACCCGAAGAATTTAAATAATTTTTTTTTTTTAAATCACAGCTTCCTTGGAATGATCCGAAATTTGGTGACTTTTCCGAAATTTCCGAATTTTGAAAAATTTCGAAATTTCCAAATGGACCCGCATGGAAAATGTGAAAATACTGAGTTGTTTTGTGCGTACAATCTACAAATCAGCCACAATCTTGAAAAAAAAGCACACAACAGTGAAGGGGTGAATCTATAAAACATAAAGAGTACAAAACAGACACATCCAGATACACACACACACACCAAAAAATTCAGGTTATACATGTGTTTTGCATTTTTAAAATGCTCAGTTTGTCCACCAGATTGCATCAATCTCATTTCTAAAATTGCTTTTATGAGGCCTAGGCTTGACTCTAAAATGAAACACAGCTTTAAAAAAAAAAAAATATATATATATATATTTTTAAATATTTTTTCTATTGTGTTCAATGGGGGGAAATTTTCTCATAATTATTGCATTAATACTAATTATTTTTTAAAATATTTTTTAAATTATTTTTTTTATTTTTGACATTTTCTCAAAACACCAAAAAAGAAAAGAAAAAATATTGTAAAAAACGAGTAAAAAAAAAATCATGATATATTTTTTTTTAAATATGAATCCCGCCCTTTGGGTCCATTTGGACCCGAACACCCCGAGTGTGACTCTGAAACGAACAACCCCAGAGGGTTAAGTAGTGTCCACTTAGCCCAAGGGTGTGCTTTCCTGCTCCTGGAGGTCCACCCTACTGCAGAATTTAACTCCAGTACACCTGTCGGAAAATGTTTCTAGTGAGCTTTAGGACCTTGTTTAACTGGGGCTGGAGCTAAACTCTGCTGGAAGGTGCCCCTCTTGGAATTGGATTGGAAACCCCTGATTTGGACTATTCAAATAAAAGGCTATCATTTAATATCAGAAAAAAAATCATGCTCTTTCTTCTGTACCTTGTTCCAAAGGTGGATCGGATGTCCTTCCCATGTGGCTGCACCCGCGATGGTTGTGGTAACACCGCCGGCCGCATTGAGTTCAACCCTCTTCGTGTGCGTACCCATTATCTCCACACTGTCATGAAACTCGACCTGGAAAAGAGAATCCTGTTGGGTGTCAGGTCTGGAGAGGACTGTGGGGAAGAGACAGAGTTAGTCTCCTCGCCCTCTCTGTCTCTTTCTCCCTTGGACTCGGATGTGGAAAGCCAAAGTGTTCAAGAGGAGCAGTGCGACAGCCTGGAGCGCGAGAACGAAACGGCCGTGCTTCACCTGCAAAGTGCAGAGGAACGAGAAAGGAGGCTGGAACAAGAGGAGCAGCAGGTCGAGGAAGAGCAGAACGCCGACCCAACCCTTTGCCTCCTGCAGGGTGCCCTGTCCAGTCAGGCTGGGATGGCGGGCATGGAAGATGTTGAGGGAGTCCTTCTAGAGGGGCCTTTTCCTGAAGGTGCCACCCTGTTGTGTATTACAGAAAACCATCCAGATGAACAGACCCAGCAGAGGTTGCTCAAAGACCCTTCTTCTGTCCTCTACTATCAGGTAGGCCACGTAGAGACGGCAGCCTTTGAGACGCTCCCAGCTAAAGTAGAAGAGGCGGCGAGGGAAGGTGACGATCCAGAGACGAAGAGCGTTCAGCAAAAACAAGAAACCTGCGGGCAGGATTCGGCCAAGAGCTTGTCTGTCGAAGTACCTCCACCTTTCGAGGATGGTGGCGAAGAACATCTTTGCCCAAATGACGGGGAATGCCTCGAGACGTGCCTGGCGCTGGATGAAAAGGCAGTACAACTTCCTCCAGAAGTGTAGAGCCCATCACCTCTGCAGATGTTTTGCACAAGTTAGTCATTGAATTCAAAGAGAGCCTACTCCACACAGTGCGATATCTTACAATTCTGCATAATGTTATTCAATGTTAATGAAACATGTTACCTTCATGGGTTTGTATCCATTTTAGCTGGAGATAAGCATGTACTGTGTTTGAAGTAGGTTGTCTGTGGTGAAAATGAGTAATTAAAAAGAAAAAAAAATAGAATAATTTATTTACGAAAAAAAGAAACTCAAGAAGAGCAGAGATCCTGATCTGAACAAGTGTTGTTTTTTCCAATATGGTATCGGTTCATTACTTGATACTGGTGGGGAAATGTGGCCTTTATGTCGAGGAGCAAGCATTTTCAGGATTATCCAGCGGCTTCTTATGGCCTTCTAGTTTGTATAGTTTCCAATAGCGCACCCCGACAACTAATTGGCACTGACCAGAGGGTATATACTAACGTTAAGTTCACGTTTCGTCAGAATTACTGCAGTTATGAGACAACTCTGAGCTGGTCATATACTCCGACTCAGTTCTATAGCAATTCTCATAACGCCAAAATGTATCCATGCATCCTTTGTTGCTTATGACGGAAAAACCTCTTCTTTAACTTGGAATTGAATGCACTTAGAAGAGTTTTAATCAAATTCAGAGGTTCCAGCCTTAGAATTACACAAGTTCCTCATTAAAACAATGGGTTTATAATTCTGCCAGGGCGTGAATGCAACATTAGTATGCTAATGGCTAATGCTAACGCAGTGCTAATGCTAAGAGAAGGGGTTGCTAATTTTTGATGAGGCTGCTGTTTGTAGCATCCTTCCTGTGAATAGACCCAACAATCCTGGAAATACTTGGTTTTCATCATGTACTGTACAAGTGTTTTGCTAAGAGCTAGCATGAAGATGAGTGAAAAAGCTGCTTGTTCTCTGTATGCACGTTGAAAACTTGATTCGTTTGAACTTGCTGACGGGGATCAGGAGGATAAATGAATGTGCAAGCCATTTGCACAGCAGTTCTTTACTGAATTATCGTAGTCTTGACCTTACACCGTTTGAAGCTGTAGCCTATCGTCCCAGTTCGTGGACATTTATTTATTTACCACCGCTTTGTATTGTGAGGGCGAGGACAATGTGTTTAATGTTTGAGTACTGTCACCTACAATCAACTTTTTTTTTTCTTTTTTTTTTTTGTCATTTTTCAGGAGTGAATGAGATCATACACATTTATTGCACATCAAGCCTTTATAAATTACAGAAGAGATTCTAGCTGTAATTTTACTTCAGGTAGAAAGTAAAAATATTGAGTTTTATGTATGGGTGAATATCATAAAACCATGTCCAGGTCACATTTTACTCGAAAATCTAAATAATAAATAAAAAACAAGACATTTTACATAACTAAATAAAGCCTTTTTTAGAATCATAAAGATATTTTGTGACAGTTCAGCACATTTTCCCTCCAAATTCCATTACTGTAGTGCATCCACGTTTTTTTTTTATTTTGTTTATTACTCTCAAATGGTTAATCTCATACTTTAATATAGTAATCGAATTACTTTACAGTAATGAGAAGTTTGGGTGCAAATGTGATAACGCCAACAAAACTTTATGGTATTAAAATTTGGCTTTACTTTCTATTTTAAATATGTAATTGCTTATTTTCTTTTGCACTGAAATATGACTCATGACATGATGTGTTCAACCTTTAAAACAAGTACTCAAAATCTAAAACTCAAAATGTAAACCTTTATGTACTGTATGACAAGTCAAGGAAGACTTTGAGGTCTATATTGTAATGTTAACTTACACATGTGACTCAGTTTGTCACACTAGGCCACAGTTTTATATAGTCCTCCTGAAACATTACAAGTTAGATTTATTATAATTTTCTGTCAACAGTGCACATCATTGTAAACGTCCAAACCCTCATTTTAACCCTGTGAAGACCATCCTCCTCGTCCTTTTTACCCTTTTTGCTGTTCTTCCCTTTTGCATTTTTAGTGTCCGTCCCTCCCACATACCTCTTGTTTTAGAATATGAATAATGAAGACTTTACCTAGATGCTTTCGGTTAGTTGTTTTAGTTCACTCCTGTTTAATGATAGTTAAAGACAAAGTAATAATTTGAATGGTTATATGAAAAGAAAAAATGGTGTCTTCAAATAGTATAATGAGTTCTGTGATGTTGCTAAATTATTTAAAAAAAACCCAAGAAAATGGTCATCTTGCCGTGTGTATGTGTTTGTATGTGTGCCAGAAAGATTCTTGCTGATTTGAGTGATGAACCAATGTTTGTGAGTGCAGTATTGGTTCTTAATATTTCAAAAGGTGCTCTTATGTTAGTTCTCTCACATTCATAGTAACACTAGCCTATATGTAGAGAGTGAAAAAAAGAAATGTTAAAAATCCACATATTGTTGGTTGTAAATGCAAAATGTTGCCGTTATCTCTCTGCTTCTTATTTACTCACTCTTACATGTCATGGGTAAAGGAGGATGCTTTATTATGTGATTACATTAGCTAAATGGAGCATGTGAGGCTAATAATGAAATTGTTAGCATGGTTGCTCCCTCATATGATGTAATGCTCCAAGCATAAAGCTTGATTCAAACCTAAACCTGCAATAATTATGTTTTGCAAATGACCAATCAAACAAGAAGGATTTTTGTTTTGTTTTATACTGTTGCTGTTTATAAAAAAAAAATTCTTACTTTGTTTTTGCCTTGTTGTATGTTAGCATGTCGTTTCGTCTCAGTTTACTGAATTATCTTAATGTACTGGCTCTCTTTTTTTGTGGGTTTGCCAACACACATTCCTGCACTCAAAGTTTTGTCTGTATTGTCTGAACTAGAATCTGACGTATCCTTAAAAATGGTGGCATAGGGGCCTGCTATTGACCAAAACATGGTAGATGGAAGTCAGTCTTCGTTTTTGTTCATGTTTTTGACATTTGAACATTCGCCAGTCTAGTGGTCTAAAACCTAATGGCTTTAAAAAGGAGAGTTGAATGTTGCACATGCTAATGTACCTGTAACTAAAATGCTAAGCATCTTTTTGTTTTGTCAGATATATTTTTTGTTTTCCTCCTTTTTTAAGTACTCAGATTAGAGACCACTACAGTAACTGAAAACTAACTTTCATTATGATGTGTGTGTGTGTGTGTGTGTGTGTGTGTGTGTGTTAGAGGTGCTTTATTAATAAGGCTGAATGGATTTGAATTCTACACTGTAAGAGTGACTTATGCTAACTGTTGCCTACAGAGGAGACAAAACATACAAAGTTTTATATGAAAATGTGAGTGAAATAAAATCTAAAATGAAGAAAACAACTGTTGTCCTGTCCATCTTCAATGTGAAAGCTTATGAGTTGTGTGAGATCTAAATTATAAGTATTATAAGGGTATCACATAGCCTGTTACCTTTACAAGAATGCAGTATCAGTACAAACTGATAATAATTACTGATGTGCCTCAGTTTGTAGGTGTGTTCCATTCGACCGTAAGTGGACTGCGAAGTGGACTTCACAGGGTATTTCGCCATCTGTGAGATTCCAATCAGAAGGGAACGAACATGTTCAGTTCGAAGGGCACTGCAAAGGCATAGGGAAAAAGGGAACATCGATACATCACTTCACAGGAAGTCAGGAGTAGGGAGCAGTGAACACTTGTGTAGGGACCCTGTCGATTGGAACGCACCTGTGTTTCTCATTCACCTCAGTATACGGTAGGCTATATGCTTTTTTATATTTGAGGCTATTCAATTTAAAACATTAGTGAAAACAATATTCAACATATTTTGATCGCAAATCTAAGTTAACTCCTACTTGCACGTGTTGAGAGACAATGATTTGAGGGAACGAGTTTCTTCAAATGTTGTTGGGGAATTCAATTAGCATTTAGCATTAGCACAAAGCTTTCCGTTCCACTAGAGAGCGACACTGTCCTATAAATGGGGCAAATCTAAGCAAGATGCAGGATGCAAATGTTTAGTTAGCGGGCTTCCATCCAGGGAAAACCTGCCGGTTTTTTCTCTCTTTCTCAGACATAAACTTTATGCTGCATGAGGGGATGAAATTTTCTGTCTTGTTCACTGTTTGCCCTTGTTCTTTGCTACTGAACCAAAAACAATCCACTGTAGATATGGAAAATCTATGTGCAAATCAACTGCAGACTAGTTAAAAAGTTAATTTATTTCAGTAATTCAACTTAAAAGGTGAAACTAATATATTATATAGACGCACTACATGCAAAGTTAGATATTTCAAGCCTTTACTTTTTATGATTTTGATGATTATGGCTTACATCTTATGAAAACCCCAAATTCAAAATGAGAATATTGTGAAATGTTTTCATAGCTAAGCCATAATGTATCTCACTTTGCATGTAATGAGTCCATATAATATTACTGTATATTATAATAAAGTTGAATTACTGAAATAAATGAACTTTTGCAAGATTAATTTTCGAATAAATTTAGAATTTTTCGAGTTTCACCTGTGTTTTATATGCTGTAGGCCTAGCATAGTGGTGAATTTGAGACAAACACCTTATTGTTTGCAGTCATATTCAGTGTATTCACACATGCCGACTGTCTAAGCAGCCCGTCTTTCACCTTTCTTACGTTCAGTCATTTATTACGTTAACGTTCACACATCACACAGAACTGTTTTTGGTTAGAGAATGTGAGTAATGATGATAACACCACTGACATGCTGTGAAACCATGCAGTGCTTTCAATAAACACATGAACGTCCCCAATGTTCCACACTGTCATTCAGAATGAAAGAGGAAGGGATGGCCTAAGGAAAGTTCCTGACATCCTGTTGAAGAATTGCATCTGGGGAAAGACTAGGGCTGAATATACCAAAAGCATTGTAGCCTAAGCCTAAGTAAATCATAGAATCATCACCATCAATAGTCTCTATGATCAACTTAGCTCATGGTGCTTTTGAAAAATGAAGCCCAGGGTTATGTTCAAATTGTTTTAATTGTATCATTTAATTTGAGCAAAGGGAGTCATTAAGCCAGTGTCCTTTAATCATACAAATTTAATTTATATCTGTATTTTATCTGTTTTGAGAACAGCTAATACAATTGCAACCATCTTTTCAACATCACTTCATCATACCTTGCCTAGAGAACAATGAAATGTTCCTGTATCCCCTGAATGGGAGGAAACAGCTTGGTGGGTACAGTGACCAAATGCCTCTTTGTCTGCATTCTCTTCCTGTATGCTTTAGCAGTGGAAAACAACATTACTGCACAAAGCCTAAAATGATTCAATGTGTCCCCAGCTACTGATAGGCCTGTTTGCTTTTCACTTATGATTGAAATACATCTGTATTTGAACGACACATACATCTATATATTAAACACTGGCTCAATTGTGCTCTTTTTTGCAAAAAAAAAAAAAAAATTATAGCTATTAAAATTTTCAGTCAGTATTCATGACCTATCATAGCACAGAAAGTGTGCTCGTTAAATTCAAAATTAAATTTACTTCTGTCCAAGGCTGTATCTCAATACTAGTTTTTGTTGATCTTAGTGCTGCGTTAGTCACTACAGATTGCGACAAACTATTAGTTCGATTGCAAAATTACACTGGTATTTAGGACAGGCATTACGGTTTAGATTGTCTCTGTTACCATTTTGTTTATTTAAACAGGGAATTATCCAAGTTAGTCAGTAAAAGGAAACATCAGTAAATTATGGAGTACCACAGGGGTCTGTTTTAGGCCCTCTGCTATTTTCTACACAATAACTTTTTTATATACACACATGCTGGTAATATTATTATAAAAGATGGAATTACCTCACTGATATGCTGATGATACTCAGTTATATATTTCATCATGACCAGATTAAATTATTATTACTTATTGGCCCTTAAATGCCTTTATCCCCCTACAAAACTCTGGACATTTGGTTGTACTGTATTGTCTTGGAAGAACTATACATTTATGATATATGGACACATACTTTGACACAGTCACCTCTGATAATAGATTACTCTAAATTGTAAAGCAGAAACATGCATTTTCTGTAAAGCTGCTTTGAAATGATATGTACAGTTAAAGGCGCTATTCAAATAAATGTGAACATAATTGAGTTTCATTCTGAAGGAATACAAGGAAATTCTTGTCTATGTTTTTTGAAGCTTTTTTTGATCAATTTAAGTTATAAAATATACATATTTTGCTGCATGCATGACAAAAGTCAGCATTACAGGATCTGAGCAATAATCAGAACGCATTAAGGGAGATTTGTCAGTCATCCATCACTTCCCGTCTCGGCTTCGCCATTGTGTCGTGCTTCCAAAAGCCGGAAGAGCCAAAGGAATGCAGATAAAGTGTAAAAAACCAATGACTTTGCAATACAATGTAATTGTAAGGAAATGCCAAAGTGTTGACATGTATTTGCTGAATAACAGTCCTTGTCTGATCACATTTACTGGGAAATTGGGAAACTGGGAATTTTTTTTATGAATATAATTAGATTTTTTTTATGGTTTTGCTTTCTGTGACATTACTGTTTATCTTTTTCTGCCTTTTAAGTCATTTTCTACTTTTCTTGTTTAAAAAGATTACTAAAAAACTCTCAACACAAACCAAAACAAAACAGGCCAATCAGAAAATTTTTGTTTAGTGGTGAAAGAGTAACTAAACACTTATCCAACTTTTTTTAGTTAATGATCGGTAAGAATGGATCTTTATTAATACCAGTCATTGATTCGAGTAACTTTTTTGACATTTGATTATAAAGAAAACCTCTTAGTGCTGCCCTCATCAGGTTGAACGGTGAGTACTGCAGTTGAATTTTCCTATTGGATGTTCCGCACTTCGTGACGTACCCAGGTTTCAGCTCACCACGCGAGCTACGCCCTTGGCAGTATAAAAACTATCTTGTGTCGTCAAAACCACTGTAGGGAGTCAGGAATTGGAATTGTGAGTATTGAAAACAATCAGGATAGAGTGTTTTAGCATCTATTTCGTCCCCTCTATCTCCGCTGGGGTCTGCCCACTTTTTCAGCATTTTCAAATAGTGCCAGTGGGTGGAGTCAGACTCTGACCAGGGGTTTAGTTACCCTTTAATATAAAGTTATGTGGAACATTTTGAACCATTGAGATTTCACTGTGTTTGACAGACTGTCATTCAAGTGACTGACTAAAATGATCTTTTATGTGCAAATTTTATCACACATTTGGAGTGAGCCAGGCCCTATAGCAACAAATTGCAGAGAAGGACAAAGTCAGGCGACGACTCAAAAGAAGCACAGACAGATGATACCCTTTCCACCTCAAAGCGCTTTGGTGACCATTGAACTTGTGATCGATAATTAATTTTTAGCTTGTCAAGTCACACTAATTGCAGTCAGATAGGCCTATACACTGAAAGCATCTTCAAAGAACAAGTCCAAATGGTTCGAGACGACCAACTGTTTTAAAGCTTTCTAAGAACAGCCATGCAACAGCAATGCATGTACACCCACCTAAAGGATTATTAGGAACACCTGTTCAAGTTCTCATTAATACAATTATCTAATCAACATTAAAAAACAAATGCCTTGTTGATGCTAGAGGTCAGAGGAGAATGGGCTGACTGATTCAAGATGATAGAAGAGCAACTTTGACTGAAATAACCACTCGTTACAACCGAGGTATGCAGCAAAGCATTCGTGAACTTAAGCCACAACACGCACAGCCATTAGAGCTTCCGAAAGTCTGATGATCCACAATAATTTCCTTCATAACTGCAACAATCCGAGGGAATTCTGTACCTCTTACAAAGGGAATGATACAACATCTCGCATTGACTCCAGTCAGTGCACTCCAACATCCACATTCAGACTAGATTTAACACCTCCCTCTGGAACACAGTGAATGGAGGAAAACTTAACATGTGAGGAGAGAAGTAGAGCTGTAAAAATGTGACTCAAGAATGATGGAAAGGTACTTTTTACCATTTTATGCACTTGTAAAATGAACGAGCAAATTGAGAACTTGGCAGAAAGAGGCTGGCTGACAAATGGAAAGATTCTTGCAGAAAAATACTTGTTGGTGATTTTCCTGTTTAGCTTTAAACTTCTCTAGTGTTAAGAATTTGTCCTGATTTCAATGACGAGAAATGGTTTTTAATAGCTTCATTCATTTTTATTTTTAGTTAAGAATGGCAAAACTGGCTAAAGCGAGAATCATTGTTACAATTGCTCATACTTTGCATAGTAAACATACCGTAGTAAACTTCATCATGTGTCACACTTTAAGTGCTTCAGATGTGAATGATAACTCAAATCATGACATGTATTGAGAAGAAGTGATCAGACTTTTAACTTTTATTTCAGCCCGTTCTCATCCCAAGGCGTCATATACTGATGCTTTTGTCAATGCGTATACATCCAACGCACATGGCACCCTTTAGCGTCAATATGAGATGCAGATATGGGCGCCTCCTAGTGGTCTAACCCTAACCCTACCCCAGACCTAAACCTACCATAACCGAAGCGTGTTATATTGACGCAAAAGGGTTCCATGTGCGTTGGATGTATACGCATTGGCAAAAGCATCAGTATATGATGCCTTGGGATGAGAATGCGTTATTTACCTGGCAGACATGCATTAAAGGAGGGTCTTAAGCCATATTTAGAGACAAAATATTCTTTAACCAGTCAATAACCACCTAACCATCCAGAAATCCCTAGCAACCTCATAGCAACATGGTATCAACCCACATAGTTTAAAACCACGTAAAACAGCCTATAGCATCATAGCCAGAGTTGCACACACATTATCATTGTAAATTTTACAAATAAGTTTGTCTGTGTCATGATTTAAGTTTGCAGTCACATCAAGCACCGCCTTATGTCACACTATTGTTTTAATCTCTGACAATAGAACATTTCTAAAATGACTAAATAAACTGATTTTAAGCCTCAAGATTAATTTGTATATAACTTGATAAGTGCATGCCTTTTCCAATTCAGTATTTTCTTGAGGAACTTAAAAAGTTTCATTCACAGGCAACGGAAACAACGTTCCAGTGAAGTAGCATAGGACCAACAAAGGAAAAAACACAAAGGCTACCATGACAGCTGGAAAAATAACGGTGAGTGGAGACATTTGTGCTGTTTGTACTTTGCACTGAACTGTGCTATAGTGACTCATTTTATAAACAGTTTAGCTGCTAACAACCACTTGTTGCTTTTGGTTATAGCAACATATTAACTGCTACTATTAACTGGATGTTAGAACTATAGTTCCTCTCAGTTTCTTAAATAGACTGTAATTAAATCACACCTAAAACCTCTAACTAAATTGAGAGTGTATTATTGTGCTGAAATATTGCCTCAGAAACTTAAGGCAGCTGTGAACGGAAGTTGTGGTTAGTCACATTTCCCTTTCTAAAGAAGATTTTATTTCTGTCGGAGCAACAGCAGATATTGTCCTGCTGTACTTCCTCATTTTGTAGGCAGGGGGAGATCTATGAATCACACGATCATGATCCACCCATATGATGTAAATTATGGATGACTTGGAGCAGTAAACCCTCTGAATGCCATGTCACAGAATGAGTTTCTGTCATATTATTGACAAAAATATGCATATCAAATCCCAATATACAATTGTTTGAAGACAATGATGTTACAGTATACACATTAACATTTTCTGTGCCCTATGATATGTTTGTAAGTTTCAGTAACAGAGGTACTAGAACCATACGAAATCAATTATGTAATATATTTGCAGGCGCACGGCCGTCGTGCAGGAAAATAAGAAAGGGACTTAACAAGAGCAGAACATGACAACATAGTCAATCTTTTCCAAGAGTATCCAGAAAACAGCTGCACATCAGCTGAAGAAAAGTTTCCTGAAAAGAAAATATGTCTATTGGAGTCATAATCTATTATTGAACAAATAAGTTTAAAATTCATTTAAAATGAAGCACATTTTCTTCCAAATACAAATTATTGTAATGCAAAACAAATACCATATTATAATTTGAAGAAAATAATAACATTGATTTTTTATTAAATGAAAAAATAATTGCATTATTAAATCTTCATATTATTTGTTTTAGCTACTGCATTTATGCTGATGTAAAAATAAAAGTTTTTTTTTTTACTGTATTACTTTTGAGAATTACAAATGTATGTATATATATATATATATATATATGAACATTTTGCTTGTCATTTAATATTAATAGAATATAATACATTTTCTTTGGATGAAATGTGATCTGGTTTCCTCAAATCTCGCAGACAATAGAGTGCAACAGTTGGGGTCCTAAAGTAAAAATTGCATTCATTTTCTCCATAGGGAAACGATAAGCTACAAACCTTTAAAGACTTTAAAGTTTATTAATCAATTATATTTGCTTCTGTTGAACCCGTCAGCCCAAATTATTTAAATTTTTTTTTGAACAGTGGAATTTGTGGTGAAAAACTACATTACCCATGATACTGAGCAAAAATTACACCAATCAGAGTCGGAAAAAAGCAAATGTAAATGTAACATTACTTTAGCTTCGCCTTTGTGAAAAGCACTGTGAAAAATGTAATATGTTGATGTATAATCGTTAGGCTTAGGGACGGGGTCAGGGGTAGGTCATTCGGACAACTCGCAAAAATCTTACTAATTCGTACGTATGAGGTCATATGAATTTGTATGACTTAGCCGCAGTGTAAATTCTTGTGTCAATTATACCTTGCTGGGAAGAGGCCTTCTATCGAATCCATTTCTCACTGGTAGGAAAAAAAAAATGTTGCCTCACATATCCATTTTCATCTTTATTCCCTGCCATCTCGTTCTTTGTAGTTTTTCACGAGTCTCAGTGCTCCCCATTGTTCTGACAACACTGATGTATAAACACTCGTGGCGATGGAGTGCCTTTTGAAAACAATACGGCTGTAATCTCCTCCAAATAGTTTTTACATTACCTAACAAATGACATCTTCACTTCCAAAGGAAATCAAAGAAGGTTGCACATTAAATTACACGTTAAAGGAAAATCGAACTCGCCTACACACATTTTTCATGAAAAGCTAATTATTTTTTTACATAAACCCCTTTTAATGTGGCTCTCATGAGACATATCAGGGTCAACTCACTCTGCTGTAGATTCCCAAACCCAGGAGGGATGTGCTGACATCATGCAGATGAATGATGAGATAGGTATCCTATGTAATTAGCTGGAGTATGGTGTAAGTCTTTATGGTGTGAGGGAGACCTCACGAGACACCATCAGACCCTCCCTAGCTGTGACTTGAAATCAAACTTTACCTTATTTACTTCTTAATGCAAGTTCCTTGTCTTAATTCTATGCCAGATAAAGTTGAAATGTTACGACAATAATATCAAATATATAGAAAAGGTCATGATGGTCTTAAGGGTGATCTTTCACCAAAATTAGTTGGAAAAGCCTCCTCAAAAGTGGGTGTTTGAGATGTTTCACACTGGAGGGAAAAAAGGATTTATTTGAGGGAAAAAAAGAAGAAGCTGGAAACAGTTTTGACTCAGAAATTGATAGTAAAATTAAGTATTTATGAAGTAAAGGCAACACACAATTATTGGTGGCCAATGGCCATAATTCCCAGGTTATGTTACTTACTCTTTGTTTGTAAAATTCGAATGCCGCTATAATTGTAATGCTAATACTTATCTTAAAAAAACAGATGCTGTCTTACATTTTTTAAGTAATACAATCAACTTGGTTAAGTAACTTCAACTTAAATTACATTAAATTGACTTAAAAAGGAGTTTAATCTTGTCAAAAAATGCTTAATTTTTTTTTAGTTTTTTAAAAACTAAAATGTTTTACAGTGTTTTTTTTATAGCCTTACTAATTATTTGTGAAGCATTAATAATGTGTTTTTAATACCTTAATCACTATAACCATCTAAATTTGGAGCCCGATCTCATGAAAGTTCGTATCTATAGCACAAATGTTATTTCTCGTGCCATTTATACGGCAAAAACTGATTTTGCGTGTATATGCTAAGCGTTTTTCGCATGCATATGATACGCACATTTTGGCGTATAATACGCACGAACTCCCACCCCCCTCCCCTCTAAACCTACCCCAGGGTTTTTTAGTGCGTAGCATATGCTCGCAAAAACATTTTTGCCGTATAAATGCCACGAGAAATGACATTCGTGGTATAGATACGCATTTTCATGAGACTGTGTTGAAATTTGACTAATCAAATTTGATTTGATTAATCAGTGCTCCCGTTCGTGACCCTGCGATGCAAAGCTCTTCCTCTTGGCCAAAGAAAAACAACAACATTTTAGATATTGTCAAACTTCCATACGTACAAATGTAAGAATAAATAAATAATACCTACAAAATAATAAGATTAGTTCCGAAACTTTTCTGGTCTATACCACCCACTTCTCATTGTCCAATCTGTATATAATAAAATACCTTCCTACATACAAAAATATGTCAATTAACGAAAATGGATTTTGAATTCCACGTCTTGTTGACTTTAAAAACATTTAAGGTTTCGACTCATTAGCTAAAGGCAAAGAATTACGATTAACTTTTGGCAGCAATGTCAAAGAAACTCACTGAACTCTTTTCCTGTGCTGATCTCCCAGCGTCCTGTCCTGCCGCAGGTGTGACCCTGTTTTCGGCAGAAACGTTTTGCATCACTGTCATGAGAGGACATCTGTTGCCTCTTCAGTGTACACATCAAATTAGCTCAACACTCTTGTATTTACAGGACCTGAGTGCATCTGTGCACAGGGGCCTCGCCCGACATGAATTTTGCACGGTGATGTCAGCGGAAAACCGTGGTGTTGCTGAAAGGAGGTTTTGGGGGGGGGGGGGGGGGGGTGAAGTGACATCATCTCATTAATGCTTTGGCCATGAAATCATTTCAGTGCATGAAAAGCTTTGCATCGTGGGGTCACACAGAAAGGGAGTGCTGAGAATTTGTCCATTGGAGGGAGAGATAGATATGGGTAAAGGGAATGCTGGGATGGAGACTGCGGTGCCTGTTGATCCGTTAATCTCGTCTGTAAACGTCTATCATCATGCCGATGTCGGTCTTTCAGGCCTTGATCATCCTGTAAGGGAGAAGACAAATTAGGAGTGAGAGTTTGTGGGAGTAAGGACGTGTTCATGAGAAGACGTTATCGTGAGAAAGTAAGGGCTTTTATTTTAGATTAAGGGCAGATTTGATTTTCTCAGGGTTGCTAAAGGCCTTCACAACATCAGGGTGAGCGTGGCCAGTTTGGGTGTAAAGGGTAGATGACTGCAGCTTGTCATTTCTGAATTTCTTGTCTGACCACATGAGCAAGTTTATCTGACATGTGATACGTTCTAGATTAGAAGATGGATTCTAAGTCGCTGAAGGGTTACTAGATACCGTTATTGAGTGACTTAAGATGTTAATGGTTTTAAATCAACATCTAAAGGGGGTAAAGATGGATACAAACAGGGCAAGAGGTCACCACCGAGTCACACAGGAGCTGCTCAGTGATGCAATACACAAATGCTTCCTTTAAACTAGATAGCAGATCAGAGAAAAAAAAAAAAATGCTTTTTTTTTAGACAAAATACATGTTTACACTATATACATCTTGGGTGAACTGATCACAAGTGGACAGCAAAAGGTGTAAAATCCAAAATATCTGTGATCACTCAAACCAAATTTGGAGGTGTAAGAAATGCATGACCTGAAAGACCTTAAATACATAATCCCTCCACCAACATAAATTTCAAACTGGTTGAGTACGGCTTTAAAAGAAAATGTGAAATGTAAAACGTTGAAACGTGCATACATGCACAATACTTTTGACATTTTGATATCACAGATCCCCTTGCAAAAGTCTCCTTTTTAATTTAAATGGCAATTTATTTTCAAAAATTTTAACAAAAATTAGTCCCTAGTAAACCCCTTGTCGAACAAACCCCTACTACATAGATCACGTGAAGCATGCACATTCAAAGTTACACTCTAAAAATGCTGGGTTGTTTTAACCCAACTTTGGGTAAAATATGGACAAACCCAAACGTTGGGTTAAAAATGTAATTAAAAAAATTAACCCAATGGCTGGGTTTGTTCATATTTGACCCAAAGTTGGGTTAAAACAACCCAGCAAATTTTAGAGTGTAAGTAAATACAGATAGTCGACTAAAATAATACTAAAGCATTCCATCCAAAACGTCACATTTGTGAAGAGATTAATATTGAATTGCATATTTGCAAAGAACGGCTCTCTTCCTGTGTTTTATTGTTTAGAGCTTCAGAAGCTTTCGCTTGACGAAATCTGATCATGTCATCACAGGAGACAAAAGATGCCTGTTAATACCAGGTCTAAACAGCAATTTGACTCTCCTGACAACTACTGATCGAATTACCTGTGACGGACGTTTATACCCAGGCTAAAATATCAACAGTGTAAGTTGCAGAGATAGAGAATGAGTTTGGGAGAGAGATGAAGAATGTGATTTACTACAAAATGACTCCTCAAGAGGCCCATTCACACGAGTCACATGAAATCATTGGAAGCAGAGCAGGATCATGCTGAGGGATGGGGTATAGAAGGGTAATTCAGGGTGAAAGGACTGTTTCCTGTGTGCCTCAGAGAGAGAAATCAAGTCCTCGGGGTCAAGAGAAACAAGAGGCTCAAGTAAGAGAAGGAAAACACACGTTTTTGTTGACGGGTAATAAGGAAGTGGTTTCTCTAGGATCGGAGATGCAGAGGATGCACATTTCCTCTCTTCATGGCAACTGTGTTTCCTGGAATAAAAGAAAACGATTCCAACAACTGGATATATTTGGTTTCCTTGCTAAGAATTTGTGCATTAAGTAAGAGCACAAAAAAGCATCAAACATAGGTATTTTTGATGGTTCATCTCTGTTAAATCTAGTGCCATTGTTTTCTTGAGTGCACACTTGATTTTCACACTCTCAAAAAGGAGCTCGTAAATTTCGCACCCTGGGTGACAACAGGTCTTTGTTGGTTTTCTCACACAAGGACACCTGTTGTGTTTAGTTTGGCAGTGTTATCCGGGGGTGTTGATTCTGCTGTGGGGTTCCTGTGTCTGAGTAAATGGATTAGGAAGGGAAAGGCGGAGCTTAATTGCCATTTGGGGGTTGTGGTTGTAATACTTCTGCCAGAAAATAGGTATAGTTTACTATATTTCCAACTGAGAATGTTATAGTTACGTTTGCTTAGTACCATAAAACTGGTAACTAAAAAAAACGTCAAATTATATCATGTATTTTTACTAAATTTACGGCTCAGCCAAAAAAAAAAAAAAGTCATTGTTTAGTCATCTAACTGACGCTTTTGACCATACGTCAACATCTGAGGTTTTAGGGTACCCTTTAACGTCAGTTAGAGATGACGCTATCTAATCCTAACCCTACCCCAGACTTAAACCTACCCGCGTCATCCAACTGACATTAAAGGTAAAGCGTCAGTTAGATGACGCCCTAGGATAGCGTTATCTAACTGACGTAAAAGGGTACCCTAAAACGTCGAATGTTGACGTATGGTCAAAAGCGCCAGTTAGATGACGTCTTGGGATGAGAATTTGTTGATTTAAACGGGAAAATGCATAAAAGTCTATGATTGGATCATTATTGCAGTGATTATTATGTTTCTAGTATGTTTGGCAACAGTTCTTAGCCCTAATTGATGGAGTGTGTGTAGCTTTTCATTTCTGAAACAACCTTGTGGGTACACGCATCATGGCCACATTGCATGATGACAAAGCCAAGCTTCATCTGGCTCAAATTGGGAGGGAGCATGAAGAATGATTTTTATAAATGAATTTGCACCTCTGAGTCCAGACTTTAAATTCATTGAAAGTGCTGGAGGAGACTTTACAGAGTGCTGGACTCTGACCCAAGATCTTGACCACTATCATAAAGACAACGCATTCTCACCCCAAGGCGTCACCTTTGACCATGCTTCAATATTTGACGTTTTAGGCGCCCTTTAGCGTCACTTACATGACGCGATCCTACGGCGTCATCCAACTGACACTAAAGGAAAGCGTCTGTTAGAGGACGCGGTTAGGTTTAGGTGTGGGGTGGGGGTAGGGTACACGCGATCCTAGGGCGTCATCTAACTGACGCTAAAGGGCGCCTAAAGCGTCAGATATTGAAGCATGTCCAAATGCTTCCCAAGGCGTCAGTTAGGTGACGCCTTGGGGGTGAGAATGGGCTGATAAAGAAGAAAAAAAAACTATCATGGAAGATGTCATTTTCATACAGGCTGTGTTTTTGTATTCCACATTTCACCCCCCAAATGTGAAAATTCAGAACGGCTTGAGGCTGTTGAAAATTATATGTAACTTACAGCGTAATGCAAATAATCTCAGAACAGAAAGAAGTGCACCGACCATAAGACCAGCGTGCTTTCCTAGCTTATGTATCTTTAATTGAATTCAGAGTAGAGGAAGTGTCATGTTAAACGCATTCAGATGTGAACAGATTTACAGCTTAAGTCTGTACAACATCCAGAGAAAACTAGCAGGACAGCCACTGTTTCCGGTCTCTAATGTGTTGACTTGTACAGTACCTCTCTGGTTCCTCAGTGGACGTTACATCCCAGCAGGAGACACTAACCAGGTTACCGATGGGAAAACAAGCCCAGCATGGGCCCGACAGGTGACCGCGGGTCCTGAGGGAAGACGGGGTGTCATAATACCCCATGACAAAGCTTAACTTACAGGGAACCCCTGCCTGTAATTAATTAGAGTTTGCGATGAGCTCATAATGTTATTTATAGGGTCTCCCCGGGACAGGGGGCTTGCAGAGGGAGATCATGTTATGTTCTTTGAGAATAAAGGACATCTGGGCTGTATGCCTTGAGAGTGTGCTGTGAAACATAATTTCACCACAACTATGATGAATGTTTGTAGTCGTGGGAATGCAAATGGACTCATATTCGGAGCCGAAGCATATATGTGGACTGTATGTTTGTGCAAAAGGCACGCCAGTGTCCTTGGCTAACTTTTATAAACCAGTGAGGCCATCCATCCATCAATCTACTGTAAATAACATTCCTCAAATCATCTAGAATTAAAACGCTCTGGTAATTACCAAAGAATCCACTCCACTTTACGATCATGGATAGTCGCTGCACATAAATCAGAGGACACAGAAATCCCCACATCAGCAAATGTTCTGCATGAGTGAGACCTCATCAGGATCGGTTCTTCATTTCATCATGGACTGTTATTTGTCTTGTAATGCTGTCCTGGTGTAGTCGTAAAACTTAGACGGGTACAGAGTAGGAGATTCCGACAAGCACGGCTGGAATTCGGGGTCAGTGCACCGCCGCTCACCGTGACCGTGATTTACTGCCATCTTGGAAGGGGAGATTTGGGATAAAGCACCACCAGCCCCCCAAACTCATTTCTCTCTTTTGCATTGTATCACCCATCATCTGTGCCCACCTGGCCGGATGGTTAAACGTTGACCCTCATGTCTTCCTGAGAAATGTATTTCTCCCTGCGCTTCCTCTCAACGGTGGGATTTCACGGTGCTAGGCTGCCCAGGGTACTAGTTTATCTCGCTCTCCCAAACTAGGCCTGACAAAACGAATTCCTGAGGACATCAGAGGAAAGTGTCGAATCGCTGCAGATTTACGCTATACTCCCATGCTGGCTGGTTTCCAAAGGAACTGATAAAACAATTTCAATGGCAACCCAATCTCGCCTACACAGGATCCAGCTCAGAGGGAAGGACAGGAATTGCTTTTAGCCACCATAAATTCTCAGTCGGTAATTCGAGCTGATTTGAGATTTTAGGGTTTGTTCCTGATTAGTTACACTCTCAGAAATAAAAGGTACAAAAGCTGTCACTGTGGCTGTACCTTTTCAAAAGGTAAACTTTTGTCCATTTTAGGTGCCAATATGTCCATTTCAGGTGCTAATATGGACATTTCAGGTCCTAATATGTACATTTCAGTTGCCAATATGTACATTTTTAGGTACTAATATGTACATTTGTGTTAATATATATTTCAGGTGCTAATATGTACATTTTAGGTATTAATATGTATATTTTAGGTGTTAATATGCACATTTTAGGTGCTAATATGTACATTTCAGGTGTTAATATGTACATTTTAGGTGCTAATATGTACCATTAAGGTACCAGTATGCAGCCTTTAGGTACAAAAGTGTATCTTTTGAAAGGGTACAGCCCCAGTGACAGCTTTTGTACCTTTTTTTTCTGAGAGTGTAGTGGCCTTCCACAGTAGTACAGTATGCATCCAGACCATCCAAAGCACATTTTCTTCTCCATCTAAATAAAGGAAACTCAACTCCAACTCAAGGAAAGGGGTGGGTTTGACGCATCGAAGTCTATTTAGATTTCTAGAGAAATGCCTTTAAAACTGTGAGACTTGTCATGTATGGTGTTAAACTGCAAAGGAAAGATAAGGCATACAAGATTAACTTGATTTTTTACTATTAAAAAAAAAAAATTACAATAAAATATCATAATATCAATTTCCCCAAGTAATTAACACTTAAAAAGTAGAAAAACAAATCAAACTGTCTATACATATCTGCACTTAAAGGAGTAGTTCACTTTTAAAAAAAAACTTGCTAATAATTTACTCACCCCCAAGTCATCCAAGATGTCCACGTCTTTCTTTCTTCGGTCGAAAAGAAATTAAAGAGTAACTAAACCCCTGGTCAGAGCCTGACTCCACCCACTAGCAATATTTGAAAAATGCTGAAAAAATGGGCAGACCCCAGCGGGGCCAGGGGGCGTGCACCTGAGACCCGCCGTGAGTGACAGCTGCTGTCAGACTCTAAAATAGAGCGAGACTGGAGTGACGCAAGTAGCTGCCTTTGCAACAGAGCGGCCATTTGAAGTCGATGACTTTTCAGTTTTCTCCCTCACCTTCACTCACCTGAAGTGGATGAGGGTGAATTGTATGTAGACACAGGGCCAAATCCATTCGAGCCGCTGGCTCAAACTGCGGTCTTAACTCCCGCATCGCGACCGGCATCTGATGAGTTTTGTCGTCGAGTTGATCTCAATAGCGCACGCTCTGTGGGCATGTATTCATATTGATATTCTGCCGCTATGTGAAAAAATCCAGCAAAATACACCGGCTCGTTTGTCGACCCCAGAGGATTAACTTTATCCTAACCATAAATTGTGATTAAAATATCCATGATCACTCACATCAAGACGCCGCTGCGGTGGAGGAGTCCATGCAGGAGGAGCAGTGTTTGGCACTGCGTGTGGAGTTGTGTGGAGAAGCCCATGTCCACCTCTATTCCGTTACTATCCTGATCACTGTACTAAACACTGATAAATCTATGCTAACTTGAAGCTATCCTAACCGTACTATGCTACTAGCTACACAAAATAATCTAAATTATCTATATAATGCTATGCTAAATAGATGCAACAATACTCTATCCTGATTGTTTTCATAAATAACTATATAAATGCTATGCTAACTAGATGCTAATATATGCTATCCTGATCGTTTTCAATACTCATAAATCCAACTCCTGACTCGCTACAGTAGTTTTGACGGAACCAGATGCTTTTATACCAGGGGCTGCCAAGGGCGTGGTGAGCTCGCACCAAGGGTGTGACAGAGTGGCGTCTGAGAGTTCGCTACGTCAGCAAGTACCCCTACTGCAGGAGCTTTCCGTTTAACCTGAAGAGGGCAGCACTCAGACGTTTTTACACCATATATTTGAAAATCAAAACACTTTATACTCAATTGTCAAAAAATGTACTCGAATCAATGAACAGCATTTATGAAGCTCCATTCTTACAGATCATTAACTAAAAAAAGTTGTTTTGGTGTTTAGTTACCCTTTAAGGTTTTTGATTCCAGGATTTCATTCCAGGATTTTTCTCCATATAATGGACTTCAATGGGAACCAAATGGTTCAAGGTCCATAAGACAGTTTCAGTTTGTTTTTTAAATGAGCGATCGTTTCGCTTGATAAGACCCTTATTCATCGTCTGGAATCGTTTCAAGCCCTTTGAACAATTTGCAGTTTGCACTGAAACTGTCTTATGGACCTTGAACCGTTTGGTTCCCATTGAAGTCCATTATATGGAGAAAAATCCTGGAATGTTTTCATCAAAAACCTTAATTTCTATTCAACTGAAGAAAGAAAGACATGGATATCTTGGATGACACGGGGGTGAGTAAATTATCAGCAAAAGTTTTTTTAAAAAGTGAACTACTCCTTTAATAGTTCAGAAGTGTTAATGGAAGGCCCGTGTGGTGTTTGTTATGGCTGGAAAGTAGATGGTCTTTCTCGTTTCCTTCCCACCCTTCTCCATCAACAGCTGAGGTGGCACAGAGCCTGAATAGTGCACACTTAATCTAAGGATCCTCAATTTACACGTTTTAATAGGAGAAGCGGTGTTCTCACACAGCCAATGATGGCAGGTGGACACCCAAACTATGTCAAATTAATTTCCGGTATGAATTCGTTAGCTGCGTGAGAAGATGGAAATAGGCGGATAAGTTGTAAAGAAAATGTTGGCAATGTTTAGTCTTCATGAGCAATCCCATCTGATGATATTTGCTATGGTCAACATAATTGGTTATGGTTATTGTAGATGAGAGGAAATAAAATGCACAGTATAAATCTGTGTAAGATGAGCACAACACACACCAAAAAAGCACTCTAATTCCATCGTACAGAGCTTGAATGAAGGCATGTAGGGTTCATTTAATGAATCATTCCCTCAGGGTTACTTCCAGTGTGTCTGCCCCTCATGATGAGAGGTTTCCTGGGGAGTGAGAGGCCATAGGTTTCCCTTTAATGTCTAGTCACACTGATTTCTGTCAACAGGTAAATCAACGATTGCTTTAATTGCAAAAGGTCTGAAATGTAGCAGTGAAAAAAAAGTTGAAATACAACCATAGATTTACTTTGTTTCAGGCAGGGTAATTAATTGGGGATAAAAAGCAAAAATGCCATAAAGGTAGTGAAATGGCCCAGACAATTAAAATTATTAACAATTAAAATGCCTTCATTCAAGCTCTGTAGGATGGAATTAAAGTGCTTTTTTTGGTGTGTGTGTGTGTGTGTGTGTGTTGTGCATATCGTCTCGCATTTCATCTCATCAACTTTAATTTATATGTTCTGTGGTAAAAAAGAAAAAAATCCACATTTGATAAGATAAAAAAGTTAGTACCTGGGTTCAACAGAAACAGTTCAGGCAACTCACGCTTCCATTCGTTATCCCGGTCTTTGAAGACTTCTTGTTTTTTAAGCATTTTTTAAAATAGAAGAAAAAAAACCCATAGTGAATGAATTGACAAAGAACCATTATTGTCATTTAGACATAGCAGGTGACGGGCCTTAACCATCTCGAGGGCACCGAGTTTTAATGGCTCCAGAAACTCATGCTGGGATAATGAGGGTGGAATGGCTCGCTGTCTCTATTCAGCATGGATGCTCTCTGGCTGGACTAGATGTGTGGAAATCACTGGTGCTAGAGTCTTAAACAAGAAAATGAGGAATTTCAATGATGAAATGTAATTAAATATTAATTCTAAACAGCCACCAGAAAAGTCTTTAAAGTCCATGGTGGCATTTGAGGAATGTTGATTAAAATGTTCACAGCACTAAATTCAGTCATACCGCTGGGAATAACAAGAACAGATTTTTAATGCACATTCTGGCTTTTAACAGTTTTTGCAACCTTAGATTTCCAAACTTCATGGGAAATGTAATGTCATGACTATTTAGATCAAATCCCAAACAAGGACTTCCAGGATTTCTGTTTTGTCAGTCTGATTATCGTTTCCTTACTAATAACAGTACTGTTTGCATTAAGATGTTTTTTAAAAAATGTTTAATTGACTTTTTATTAAAATGGAAGCAGAACTTCCCTACTGAGCTCCCATGAACTGCAATTGTGTAACCTTGGTCACCCAGATGTGTCGAATGGCCCTTCAGGATAAGATAAGCCCAAAAAGCATGTGTTCGGCCATTTATCTTTGGCAAGCTACGTTGTGTCCACTTCACTTAATCTAGAGCACATTCTTTAAGGCTCTTTCAAACTGTGGGTTAGTCCTCTTGAGGTCATCAGGCTTATGAACTTCTCTTCAGGGTCAAAACAGGTCAAAATGTCATCATCTTGCTCATTTTTGCATGTTTCGATTTGATGACATTTCATTATTGCCATGTTGAAAACTGATGCTTGAACACTGTAAAATCTAACAGTTGTTCGACTTTAACTTTACTTAAATGTCCAATAATTTGTTGAATTTACTTAAACAATTTAGTAATCTGTGCTGTTTGCATGCTATGCCTTCGTTACTCTGAAAACCCAAGTAAACATTACTTGACTGGTTTGAGTACCATTTTTCCAAAGCAAAAAAAAAACAAACAAACAAACAAACAAAAAAAAAACAGGCAGGGCAAATGGTTTTTGAGGCGGGGCAATTCTTAATAGACTTTGCTCTAATTGCTTCCACTTCTGCAGTCATCATTTTTCTTAATTGCATTTGCTTATTTTCCAGTCATCTTGAAAGTTATTGTCAATACAATTCAAATTTTTGGCAGAACATCATAGAAGTTGACTTAAAAGTTCCTAAAATTCTGGAAAATTTCCTAAATCTCACCAATATTTGTGATTAGTGTTCCCTTTGGTTGGGCACATGGAACTTCATTTATATTATTACAATTGTCTTCCAATTGACGCAGTGATGCAACATGAAATCACAGTGATTTGATTTCAAAGGAAGTGATGTAAAAAATATGATATATATTTATACATACAGGTAACTATATTTCATGTATAATAATGATCATTTAACATTTTATTGCTAATACTTATGGCATTTAAATTGGGTTGATATAATCCCTATAATATTTTGTGACAATATCTTGCAAATATGCTTGAGTCACACACAGGCTTCAACATTCAGCATGAAAACCACAACAGCGGGAACACGTTTTTAAAAAATTAATTTAATTAATTAGACCATTACAATTTTACTGGCTGCCTCTTGTCAGTATAACCCTAATAATGATAGCAAATAAAAATTGAATGGTAAAATAAAGCCAAAAATAGTAAAACAAAGCAATAAATGTAATCATGCCGCAATGCACTCTGGGAATACACTTCCTCAGATCACAGATTAAATGGATTAAGTGAGAAGAAATTGATGCAATTAAGTTATGCTTATTTAATTAAATTAATTTTCTCAATTGAATTAAGTAAACTTGAATAAATTTGTTTTACTGTGAAGGTCACTATCTGTAGGGATGGATGATACCACTCATTTTCTTTTTGGCCCAATGCCAAGAAATATTAAGGACACTATTACATTTTTATTTTTCAGAATAAAATGAGCAATAATTATAGTTTTATATTTTTATGCTTTAAGACATTGTCTTAATTAATTTTAGACTATCACGCAAAATCTCAAGATTTAACATAAGATTCTAAAGTTGAATTGACTTCTGGGCCAATCACCTGTCCTAATGTTTCATATGGAGCTCTGATGGATTTAAATCATGCCTAATGTCTAGACTCTGTAATGGGATGTAAGTTTGCAAAAGCTATGAGGGTGAAGACAGATATTAACTGTCTACTACCTATGTTTATCTAACAGTTTTTCACAAAACATTCCACTATGACTCCAGACATTAGAGAGAAAACAGAAAGAAGGCATATTTCCTCTTCTCCTGCTCTTTTTCATTTAAGTCTAGCACATCAGTTTACATGTTTTGTGTGAGAAGACAGATACATATGTGACATGCTCAAGCATGTGACCTTACCAGAGCACAGATGCAGATAACATCTAGGCCTATTCCCAACGTAGTCCTTTGACCTTGCGCCGTCTTCAGCACACAAACAAGTTGTGGTGCACCATGACCTGCACACATATAAAACACTATAAATTACCACAGAGTTCAGAAGAGATCAGTGTGGTTTTCCAGTACACAGAGACAAGGCAGGTCACTCTGCTCCCCACAAATTTAACATAAAAAAAAAAAAAAAACATTAGTTCCTTGAACTATTGGCGGAACTACCCATTTGCAGCACAGGAATTAGCAATGATTTTAGTTCTAGGAACTCCTTTTGGAGGAACTAATTTAGCTCCTACTTCTGAGTAGGGTCTAAACCAGCACTATCCACCTTATTCTGCTCTAAACAATGCGCGCTGCCATGACAACGACTCCGGTTGCCAACTTCCAGTTCGAATCTGGAATAAGCCAAGCAAATTAGGCTGGTTAGCCATTTGACTTCTGTCTACCTCTGCTTTCAAAGACGCATAGTCTATATATTTCTCAGGCCTTTGAGCCAAGTAGGCTACATTATATGCAGAGTTTCGGTTAATTTATGAAACTATATGTAGTGTACTCGATAAACTAACTCTACAAATGGAAAACAGTGATAGATTGGCCTATCAACCTTTACGCTAAGGAAAAAATCCAACGCAACTTTGATCAGACCAAGCGAAACATGTATTTCTGCTCAACTAGCAACGCCTGGACATCAACCACATGGCATACGCTAATATACTATTATAGTTCTATCTAGATGTTATTAGATATATTACTTAGAAAGTATTATAGTTCTGTCTAATATGTTATTACATATTGGACAGGACTGTTAGACACGGTGAATGCAAGCAGTGTGTGTGCTCTGGCTGGCGTTCTCAGCGCCATCAAAATAAAGGTCTGCTGCGCCGTCAAAATAAAAGTTACAAAAACAAGAACACCTTACGTCACTTCAGAGTTCCTACTGGCGGTTACGAATCCAACCAGGAAAATGTTCCTAGGGGATTCATCCTTTTGGCTAGTTACTAGAACTAGGAACTCCCAGAACTATCCGGTGCGAAAGGCCCTTTAGTGAATGACGGCGTTTCACTTCCATAACCTTTCTGGAAGTTCTTTGTACATAATGTAGATTCCATGTGAGCCTGATCACTGCTGGCCTAAATGCCTTTGCATTATGAAAAATTGAGGTAAAACTGATATAATTGAATTACTTCTAGACTAAAGAAATAAGAATGAAAACAATGAAAACTGTAAAACCACTCAGTTCTTTTGTGATTTCAACAGGTGGGGTCTGTTTGGAATTTAGTTAAATTTGCGGGGGAGAATAGCAAGGGAGGAGAACTCATTTCTTAATTTTACAGACGTAAACTTTGCCATAAAATGTAAGTGTCTGTTCTCCAACAGTTTTCCAGGGCATAACTGAAGAGAATTTCCCAGAGAGTTAAGTCTCCCAAAAAATGCAAGGCCTCATTATATTAGACCTGGACATCCTCCGAGGGATGTGAGCATTTAAGCTGACATTCATACCCTCCCTGAATTTGTGAAAGAGACTGTGGCATTCACATGTTCTCACGTAAGAAAACATTGTTTGTTTTTTTCATTCACATAGACATTGGACAGATTGACTTGGTCAGAGCTTCCTCATTATCATATGACCTCAGCAGACATACTCAGACAGACAGCAAGCAGATCCTATCTCTTCCAGACACATACACACTTTGTCAGCCTCGTTTTTCTCAACACTCATTCCCAGGAGCAATGTCTCACAGTCATTTCTGTTGGACACCCATCACCAGAATGAACATGTGGACTCTGCATTATTCTGAGTGTGTGTGTGTGTGAGAGAGAGAGCAACTCACCAGTTTCCTCCATCAATAGGAGTCTGTCTCCAGCATGGGGAGGTGGTGATGGCTTGGGCAGTAGGGTTGTAGCGTCACTCACCAGAAAGATTGTGGGAACTCTTTTTTTCTTTTTCCCTACAGTTGAGTCGGTCATTGTAAAGCAAGCTAAATCAGGTCTCGTGCCGACTCCCCAGGTAAGGCTCTCATTAACTCAGCTGGAAACTCGAGAACTAGACTCGAGAATTACTCAAGAACAAAATGACTTTGCTCAGGTTTACACAATGGAAAAGACATAGCCACCCCTAACCAGTCAGTTCAGGGTTTATGCTCCCTCCCCAAAAGATGTGAACCAGGTTCTGATTACATGCTCTTGCTCAATGTTTAGCAGTGGGACAGAGCTTTAACAACTTAATGGCATGCAGGGACCTCTTAATGGGGTAATTTAAGGATAATGTAGCAATCGGACTATTTCAGCCATGTAGCCACTGTTCCCCTATACTCACCTATCCTTATGTCACCCCTCCTTAATTCATATCAAAGAAACATGTGTTCAGGACACACCTGGAGAACAGTAGGGCTTAGATAAAGCACACCTGTGGAATTCAACATCTTCACCTGCTGAGAGAGACTCAGGAACAGCCACCCTCCAATTCCCCTTTCTTTCGATCGGTCCTGATACAAAGCACTGCATTCATACAAACTATTGCTGGTCGTGTGGGTGGAAATCATCTGGGTTTAAGGGTGGTGTTGTAATATAAACATTCTCCATAGCAATGGTCCTAACTACATAAAAAGTGAAGGACTCCATGAAAGCAGTAAGTACTAAGAGCTTCTTATCAAACGAGTGGGGACATCTCGATATTCCAGAGCGTGGTTTCGCAAACCCATGCGCAATGTGTTTTCAATCAAAAGCTCCTATTTCCCGTTCTCCCATTCAGCAAGTTGCTGGAGTAGAAGTGAGAATCTGTCTCCGTCTTGTATGGTTTTTGTTTCATTTGTCTTATTTTTTCTTGCCTATCTTAAGATTTGGCTCATGTTGCATTCCTTAAGTTTTTGGGACTCTTCCCACATTTACTTCTTAAGATGTGAACGAGTCCCGCATACACTTTCTTAGCTCCTCTAGGCAGCGACTACATTCAAAGGTGTAGGATCCAATGCAAATAATAAGAAATAACAACTAGGTGACCTAATCCTCCCCACTGTTGCGTTCTCCAGCCTTCCCTGCGTTAATTCTGTAGCAGTCAGCACTGAGTGCACCACAACTGAGAGAGATGGAAGCAATTAGGGCCGTAGGAAATCACGGAACATTTTAAAAGACTGAGCTCTCAAACGGTGGGATCAAAGCAACTCCGTCTTGTGCCTGCCAAACCATTGATCAACCGTTTGAGACTCTGTGACACATGTGAGATGGGAGGTGATGTGAACTTGAGCATGGATGAGAGGATAGATTGCTTTACTGTGGTGTGATCTGCTGTTTGGGTGGGGAACCATAAATGCCAGATGATATTACAGATGATGGAAGAACCTAAAAGACATGAATTCGAAGACTCCATGTAGATGTTATTGGAGGACAAACTCTACTCTGAGCTGAACAGGACAAAGGCGTACCTCGTTCTTGTGGTTGCCTGCAGTGACATCAGTAATCCTGGCTGGCCACCAGGTTTATAAACTCCCTTATTCAGATCTCCCCAAGTCCCTGAGTTATTGTTGCAATGAGCTTTACATCATGCATCATAAATCTCTCTCTGAAAAATTCTTCCCTATCTTTTAGAGTCTCCGATACTGTTCACGTCATAAATGAGTACTCTGGGCCTTCCCCAAATCCCCAGCCTCAGCTCAGGGTCTACAGCCAGAACATGGACAGGATGGGTTAGCCAAGAGTATGTGAACGTGTACTCACACCTCACAGATTCCAGCTTAGCAACCAGCTTGCTTACACACCAAACTTCCAGCTCACTCACACGTTCCGAGCGCCGGCCAAGAGTCTAAATATTCTGTTGGGAAAAAAGGGAGGGTGGTGTGTGTGACTGTAGGGGGCTGGGAGGCTTCAATTGGTGGATGAGACAGAAACAGGCGGGGTCTAAGCAATGACGGATCTCGTGGCAGTGTGAACCGCCCCAAGGGGCGCTATGCCAAATCGTTAATGTAAGCCAGACCTCTGGCAAATGGGGGAGCAAGACTTTTCACAGCAGAGGAAAAGAAATGAAGGATATACATAGAGGAGAGGGGAATAGTAATATGGGGTTCCTCATGCTTGCCATTTCTGAGTGGAAATCACATGCTCTAAAAGGTCATGTGGAAAGAGATCTTTACCCTAAAGTTTATTTCTCTACCTAATCCAAAGTCACAGTCTCCCAGGTTACCCACTCTTTCATGGCTTGGAAGGGAAATATGAGGTTGGTGGGACGTAGATAGGATGGGAGCCAAGTCCACTCTCTCATGAAGTGGGACCTTACATGATGTTCTGCTGTCAGACTCAGACATTTCACAGTTTGAGAGCTATTTAAATCTTATCTGCCAACGTGCAGAGGTGACTGTGTGAAAGTTGAAATGAAGGGAAGTGGGTTCACCGTATACTGGCCTAAAGTAGTCATACTCAGGACAAGGAACGGAAACATAGTATGTGAGAGGCAAGCAGTGGGTGCGTAAAAATTTCAAGCCGTAAATCATATGATTCATAATCATTTGTTTGTGACTCATATTTCCCAAGACGTTTCAGGGGATCACTCCGAACTAAGCCTGAACTATTATAGTCAGCTGTCATTCGAGATAAAGCACAGCATTCAGCTTCCAAACAACTCCATGTGATCCTGTCTGAATGGCTCCAGTTAGCCAGGCCTGTTATCAGCAGATCTGGGATTGCTTTCCTTTTCTGCTATTACGATCATGTCAGAACAGACCCCACATCACCTTCTCTGGTAACCTTTATATTAGCTCTTTTGTGTTGTTTGGGGGGGGGGGATGATGCTACCACGGGATCACTTGATACTAGCGGTCAGGAATTATATAGATAAGCTGAGAAGAACCATGTCTGTGTTCTGTTTGAACCTCACACTCATTGCGGTCATCATTAAGTGCACTTGAATCCGCAGTCTAATAGCCACAGACCTCTGGGTAATATTGTTTCTGAGAACGCAGATGGCCATACAAGGTGTTGCCTTGGTCGGTTTAGCGCAAACCGTCAGATGTTAGTGTGTTTCCTGATGAAGGACGACGAGCTGATTCACTCGTAAGAATAGATGTCTCACATCCTGTATGAGCTTATCTGTTCTGTTTGCACGAGACTTTTCATATAAAGGTTATGTTTGGCAATAAAATGATACAATGATGATCTTTCAAATGGATTACACATTCAGAATGCAGTGAGTTTACAATCATTTCAAAACAAACACTCACAAAACTGCGCATGTGAACAGTCGTAAAGCACACAAACCTCTTTTATAGTCTCTCAAGGTTTACATGCTAAAGGAAAAATGCAATATCTAATACAAAAACATCTCTCTCACCTAAGCAAATAATCTTAAAATATCTTTCGTACTACATTAAAAAGTATTAGGCCTAAATATACCGAGAAAGTCTACTACTTGTTCTTTGTTCATGGTTTCTGCTGTTACAATTCTCCATACTAGGAATTAAGGTAGAGATTTGAGAAGTTGTCATCTTTTCTGCTATGATTGTATGTATCTTCAGGTTTATTTGTCTTCTATTTAGGTGTCATTATCTCTAAAGTAACTGTGATGTATTCTCATTGGCTACCAACTGGTCTTGTTTATTCTAAATCTCTTATGTCAAATAAACTTAAAGAGAGCATTTAAGGTGAACCGGTCCTCTGTGAAAGCCTTGATGATTTCAGCAGGTTTAGTATGCAGGGTTTTTTAAACTGGTGTCTGCAGAAATTGGTATATAATGATTTGTTCCAACATTGTGAATTAAAATAGCAAACAAGGTAACCTGTGCAGATTGGTCTCTTGGTCTTCTTGGGTGTTTTAGTGCAGCAGAAAACACTAAAAAGACAAAATTAGAGAAGCACATACCACAGTGTTAAAGAAACAACACAGATTGGGTTCACTAGTCTATCTCTCAGCAGGAAAAGCAACTGTCTCTTCATTTTCCAGCTGCCTGTCAGTGGCTAAACATCAGAATGTTTGTTTTGTTTTTACGTGACATACCATGCATTTCCTCTCTCCGATCTGCCACAAACAATCTCAGTCCTTCTTCTGGGAAACATGAAGATGAGCAAATGAGATTCTCACAGTAGCAGATGTTTGCATGCATCTCAGAGTCCCGTGTGGTGTCAGACTCCCTGTGGCAATCCACTGAGCAAGGCGTGTGTCATGAGAAATGGTCAGCAAACATTGTGGAAAGGAAATATGCCTAAAAGAGGGTGATTATTTAAATATAATATTAGAGTAGCTTTCAAATGACTGACACACCTTAGTTTATGAACAGGCAGCCACACTGTAAAAAAAATATTGTTGGTTTAACTTAAAAAAGTAACCTGGTTGCCTTCAAAATTTTAAGTTGATTGAACTGGAAAAAGTGAGTTAATACAATGAAGGAGATTTATTTAATCATCAGAAACTCAAAATAATAAGTTATCTGAACTAAATACAAATTATTTAAGTTGATTTGACAAAAGAAAAAACGTTGTGATAAAAAATCTTGAAACAAAATTTTTTTTTACAGTAGCTTCACCCTATGCTGCTCAAAACTGTACATCATGTACCACAATTTTCAACAGGGCACCATATAAAATATGCCTTTCATTGTAAGCGCTGGTGATGCATCACACTCTCCACAAAATCCAAAAACACAGCAACATTCCTTTCCACAATAGCAGGAAGTGATGTTCCTGTAACAACACATATAGTCCGGATTGAACGCCATAAATGGTGCACACACAATGTCCCAACGGGAAACTAATGGTACGTATACACATGACAACACTGAAATGAAACACTGAAATGACAAATAAACATTGTATTATTCATGCCAGGCCAGTAGTTGGCAATGTCACACTGTAAAGAGAAACTAACCGCCGACTAAACACGTAATACGCATGCACGTGACGTCACCGTTTAAACTAATTTGCGTTGTTATAGTCTACACTGAGATGATAACGGTATCGTTTTCAAACACTTCGCACTTTGAAAAACGTTTTCAAAAGTTCGTTTTCAGGCCCCAAAAATGCTGTTGTCGTGTAAAAGAACGGCCAAAACACATAAAAAGTTTGACTTTTTTTGTTGAAAACGGTGTCATGTAAATGGTCCCTAATTCAGCAAATCGTTCTTGGTCAACCAGTCTTACCAGAAAGTATTTGTTGGGTAATATTGCTGGTCCACCAGCTTGATCAGCACTAAACCAACGCTTTCTCACGACCAATTCGTACAAATTTGTACGAGTAATTTAAATGGCTAATTCATAACAATTCGTACGACCTCACTTGTACGAATTCGTTCGATTTGTCTAAACCCACGTGATGGGTAGGTTTAGGGGCGGGGTCAGGGGTAGGTCAGTCATATGATTTGGCCAACTTGTAAAATATGTACGATTTAGCAAAAATCATACTAATTCATACGAGTGAGGTCGTATGAATTGTTACGAATTAGCCACCTCGTAAAACTCGTACGAATTGCCGTGAGATCGGGTTAACTAAACCAATGCTTACTAGCATAAACCAGCTTGGACCAGCATAAGTTCCTTCAAATCCAATGTTTTTGTATGTTCTATACAGACAAGTAGCAGTTATGGACAGCTTTGCCATCACAGGAATAAATTAAATTTTAAAATACATTGCAATATTAAACAGGTATTTTAAAATGTAATGATATTTCTCAATATTACTGTTTTTAGTATATTTTTTATTTAAAAAATGCAGCCTTGGTGAACATAAGTATCTTCTTTCACAAACAAAACTTTTTGAACTTCTTTCAAAATGTAATTATTTGTTTAATAATAATTTAATTTTAATTAATATAAATAATTAATTTAATTTAATTTAATTTTGTTTGTTAATCTAAATAATTGTAGGTTTATCCTAGTATTTATTAGGCAATTATGTTGACAATTATCCTATAAATTGCATGCTGAATATGGGACCTTCTCAACAGGTGGAGATGCCACGACAAATGCAAAATGGACTGGCAATATTAAGGGTAGGAATATCTCAAATTACCAGCTCAACTCCAACGGTCAGCATGCCTTGGACTTCTCCATTAAAAGAAACATCTCACCCCTGCCACAAGGTTGTTTGTGAAGACAACTGTGGTTTATTTTCACAGAAACCTGACCCTGCAAAAGTAAAGAAAGAGTAAACCATGCTTCATCAGTCCTGGATTTAGTGTTTTAAAAGAGCCACTCCAAAGTGAATCAGTTGAACTGTCTAATAAACAGTCCTCTCCACCTAGATATACAAATATTGTAATCACATTCACAACCTTTATACCATCTATATAAGGTACTCTTCTGTATGTCACCTTATTTTTTCTCTGGAGAGTTGTATTGTGAGCATAGTCTTATAAGGAAGATCCTGTCATATTCTGTGTGTCAGAGAGTGTGTTACAGGACTATTGGAAAATGCAGTGAGTCACTCCAGAGAACACAGTGTTTCATTGCAGTTGGGCTGTGATGCTCCAGACTACGCTGACCTTTTTATGTGAGTGCCAACAATCGAGCTCACCAAAAATGGCAGAACCATGACTGCACGGGATCCAATGAGATCAAATACAGAGCATTAAAGATTTCTCACAGATATTCAGTTTAAAACCGAAATGTTGCAGATTTCTTTTGTTTCAATCTTAAATTATGAAGATCAGCTTTTAAAAATATGAGTTATATATAAAAAAGAAGCTTTGTTCATGGTTTCATGCTCATGATACTGTTTGAAAATGATTTAGATAGTTTTACATAAAAATGATTATCCCAGTTTCTACCACAACAAAGAATTTTGCTAATAATAAAGTTTTATTCAACATTTTAAGTCTATGGTTCAAGGCAACAGGATCAGTGAGAGCTTTAGATGAAATTTGAGATACAAATTTGAGATAACAAATCACTTGTGAACAGAATATTTATATTGTGCGTAATTTCCAATCACTCCAATCGTAATTTCTTTTGAAAATTATGCAAAAATTGTGATATTGCTTCACCCAAAAATGAAAATTCTGTCATCATTTACTCACCTTCAAGTTGTTCCAAACCTGTATGAATTTCTTTCTTCTGCTGAACACAAAATATTATTTTGAAGAATATATCAAACAGTTGAGGGGCCCCATTGACTTCCATAGTATTTTTGTTTCCATACTATGGGCCCATCAACTGTTTTTCATACAGGTTTTAAAACAACTTGAGGGTGAGTAAATGATGACATAATTTTCATTTTTGGGCGAATTATCCCTTCAGAAGACAGCCATTTAATTAAAAAAAATGCTTGAAAAGTAATTTCCATCCATATCATGTTGTGAAAATGACTCATAGCAATTTTTCATAGTATTTTGAGTATCTTTATGTGTTAAAAATCATTTAGTTGGACCTAATCGTACAACGATGCCTCCATAATTGCCGTTTTCAATCTGAGGACTGGCAATTAATTGCGTGTGGAAAGATTTATGGACTACAGCAAGCAATACATTTGAGCATAATGCTTCTATGTTTAGAAGTTCATGAATGTGGAATAACTGCACTTGTGATCTGTTTATTTATGTGTGCATGAGTATGTGTGTCGGGGTTCAAGATAGAGGGAACAGAGTTCCCCTGTGGGATCCCCCTAAAAGCCTGATTTACTGCCTGTCTGTTCTGTGCTCAAGAGCCCTGGACGCACACACACCAACGCAAACACATTTACCCATACTCTATTTTTTCCCCCATTGGGCCTCATGCCTGCCCCCGACTTGGTTTAACCCAATGAGAAAACACAGGAGGTCAGAGGGCTCTAAGAGACCGATGGACAGAGTATAAGTAAATACTAAACTGCACGCTTGCATAGTAGAAGAACTTCAGTGGAGCCATGGAAATACCGTTTGGAAAATGAATAAATGTAAATATCACAAAACTGGTTTAAGACAATACAAATATGCTTGTTTTGTTTTATTCAAATGAACCCTGTTTAAAAGAATTTGGAAAATGCCAACTATGTCATTAAGTGTTTGACTCAATTGCACAAATTCAAAGGAGCTCATTAGCAAGTGACCAGAGATCATTATAAGATTAGGAGACTTTACAGAACAACATTGTCGTCATCTTTAGCTTAAAGACTCAACAACTCAAAAAGTGATCGAGTTTGCCGTTTATCTAACTACACACAACTCTTAACAATAAAAACAGAACAAATATTGGGTAAACAGTCTATTTTAAATATACATAACTACCTTAGTGGTATATTTCAGAATTGAGTATTTTTTATCACATAGAAATAAAGTAAATACCATTACTGCTTAAAAGTTTGCAGTCTCTAGATTTTTTTAATTTTTATAAATGAATACTCACTAAGGCATTTTTTTAACCAAAACACAGTAAAAGCAGCAGTACTGTGATATATGTCTATATATAGGCTATAGCAGTAGACCCATCACAACAGAGACTGTCTGACCAATCAGGGCAGAGCAGGCTTACGGAAAGGAGTCGTTTAGAGAGACTGTGCAGTCACTGTATATTAAAAATATATATTTTTTGACCTTGGATGGATGACCTCTAAAGCAAAAATAAGTTTGGACTTGGCCCATTAAGCAACCACCTGGACGCCCTAGCAACTGCATAGCAACACCCTGGCTTAATGGTGGAGAGTTTTCCTTCCGTTTTCTTCAAAATATCTTAAAAGTATCTCAATTTTATGAATGTGAATCTCGTTTTATGAACGAGAAACAGTTTTTCAGACCTTGTACTTGTTCGTGATAAAGTATGTTGCCGATGGTGCTCTGATCTCTGTTTTTTGATGTTTAGTTTGTGTTGCAGCAGAGTAACTTGCTCCAGAACTACATTTCCCTTCAAAGGCTCATTAGAATTATGTCCTCCTGGAGAAACATTGCAGACTCCATAAATTCTCACACTGTGTAATTTCATTACTCTGGTCTAAAAGTACAGAAGGTCACCGGAATCCCTGTTGTTTTCTTACTGGTGATGGGTATGGTATTAGCACAGTCTCGTATATTTCATTGGTACTTGGAGAACATAAGTCACGATAAGTCATTTGAGAAACCAAGATATGGAGAAATTCAGAGCTGGCTTCTTAAGTCATTTTTTCATTTCTAACAAAATATTTCCCCGCCAAGTGTTGTTATTGCATTACCTCATTACATTACAGGCTAGGGCAGTGGCTCTCAACTGGGTTTGCTTTAGGATTTACAAAATTGAACAGAATTGAAGAATGCAGCATGACAATTGCATATCATGCAAAAGAAAAACAAAATATGTCACCCCAGAATATGCAAAATTACTAACAACGTTTATGGAACAAACACTGGGCCAATGTTGGTAACCAGACAGTTGATGGTAGCCATTTATTTTTATTTTTTTTTCCCACTATGGAAGTCAATGACCATCAAATCTCTGGTTCTCAACATTCTTTATTGTTTGAGTTCAACAGAAGAAAGAAACTTATACAGGTTTATAACAACTTGAGCGTGAGTAAGAGATGACACTTTTTTAGTGACACTTCGTTTTTGGGTGAACTATCCAATTAAATCCAATTAATTCAATCAATAAATAAATGGGTAGGTCTTTTTATATATTTTTATTAAATGGTTAGTTGATTTTTTTTTCCTGCTGTCTGCCACACACCACAGACTCTCAGAAAAAAGGTACAAAAGCTGTCACTGGGGCTGTACCCTTTCAAAACATACACTTTTGTACCTAAAGGCTGCATATTGGTACCTTAATGGTACATATTAGCACCTAAAATGTACATATTAGCACCTAAAATGTACATATTAGCACCTAAAATGTACATGTTAGCACCTAAAATGTACATATTAGCATCTAAAATGTATATTAACACCTAAAATCTACATATTAGTACATAAAATGTACAAATTAGCACCTGAAATGTACATATTAGCATCTGAAATGTACATATTCACACCTAAAATGTACATATTAGCACCTGAAATGTGCATATTACGCTTAAAATGTACATATTAGCACCTGAAATGTGCATATTCATACCTAAAATTTACATATTAGCACCTGAAATGTACATATTAACGCTTAAAATGTACATATTAGCACCTGAAATGTACATATTCACACCTAAAATGTACATATTAGCACCTGAAATGGACAAAAGTTTACCTTTTGAAAAGGTACAGCCACAGTGACTGCTTTTGTGTCTTTTTTTTTCTGAGAGTGTAGGAAACATAACTTTAATTGAATTAATTTCACCTCATCCAAGTTTATTTTATGGAAGACAGAGGATTGTAAAGCCCATGTGGGGGCATTTGTCCCAAGAGTTGGGGTCAAGTTCAGAAGTTGTAAATTTAGAAAACAGAAAATGCAGTGTTTACATGCGGTTGACCCCTTGTCTTAAAGTACTCTAACTCTCATCTGTTGTGTCTAAAGTTTCACTGTGCTATTTTCTTTTCCAAACACAGGCTGGCTCCACAGGAATCCGCTCAAAGACGACACCTAAGATAGTATTGTTCCCAAGCCTTCTTTAAAGAGCCACAAAATGGTTCACGACGCGTGCTTGTGTTTAATGCACATCCGCTAGGATCCCACACTGAGACATGAGGCGTAGTATTCTGCACTGAACTCCCACTCAGAGTTCGCCAGACAACTAATGAGCCACATAAACATCCCACCATGCCATTTACAACGCACTTATGTTGCCTTGGCATATAGGATCAGTTGTCATTCATGCAAATACTATTCTTTTCAATTTCATGTTAGGTGATGAAAATGGCTACATTTTAAATGCAACCTCATTAAAGTATTGATTAAGATCTTACCATCATTTTGAGGTCACCCATTTTACATGCATCTTAGTTTATAGGGATCACATAAAATGTGTGACATCACTTCACAGAAGAGGTATGGGAGGTTGGACAGAGTCAGCAACAGAGAGGGTATGCTGACAGAAAGTGTAAAAAGATCTATGTGAAGGCCTTCAGGGTCACCTAAAATCCACAAGACAGCAGAGGTGAGAGGGTGAGCATGTTTAGAGCAAACATTTAAGTTAAGTCAGTTTAACATAAACCTAACAATCTGACTACATAGACATTATCACGAGTGCTTTCCTGATGCAAAGTCTTTTCCAAAACGTAGTTATTTCACTTACCTTGTGCAATGAATTCTGGGATTGTATTCACAAAGGATATGCTGACTTAAAAGAGCATACCGGTATGTATCTTAAAGTCCCCCTGTGGTGAAAATCCAGCTTTTAATGTTGTTTATATGTCCTATGTGGGGTTTTTAATATGCTTTAAGACAAACCATGTGCAAATTCATTTAAATATGACTCGGGTCAGTCCTTAACTAATTTTATTGTACATCAGATCACTTTAAGTAACTTTAAAGTTGAACTATTCTGGTTTGGGGTTTGTTGAGATATTGATCTTCACAAAAACTCTATAATTATAAAGATCAAGTCAATTTCACTCTGCTTCCAATGAGAACTGTCCCACTAGCCAAAATCCCATTCCTTAAACTCGCATCTATCAGCTAATTCACAATTTAACAGGTTGTCTGCAGCTATCAGCAACATCAGCTCCCAAAACTTCCTCCCTTTCATAGTAAAAATGTTAAAGAAGCCCAGGATGAGGGAAAGACATTCCACGGAGTCTTTATACGTGAGAGAGGCAATAAGTTGAAGTAGCAGGAAGTGAAGGCAGGTCTTTACGTTATAGAGGCATTTCCTGTCTGAGTGATGCATATCAGTTTTCTGAAGTTAGGTGAAGGGCTGTTGGACAGAGAGGGAGAAGGAAAAAGAGAGCACACTTGATTGTGTATTTAGATGCTGATAAGAGATTGAGAGATTAAGGCGTTCTGCCAACACAAATGTGAACAACTTCACTCTCTCAGAAAAAATAGAAAGAGCCTTTTCTTGTTATCACAACCACATAAGAGTAATCGAGTGTGGTAGTATAAAAGGCTCTCAGTTTCTTGTTGCTTTTGAAGTTTAAAATATCTGATCACAAGAGTCTCTTTCACTTATTTCCTTTACTAAAAACTAATAAATACTTAAATTATAAATGTATGGAATGTTCAGGGTTTCAACACTATCTCACGACCAATTCGTACGAATTCGACGCATGATTAAAAAGTGTCTAATTCGTACTAATTCGTACGACCTCACTCGTACTAATTTGTACGATTTGTCTAAACCCACGTGATGGTTAGGTTTAGGGGCGGGGTCAGGGGTAGGTCATTCGTACGAATTCATACGAATTGGCCAATTCGTAAAATATGTACGATTTAGCAAAATCGTATTAATTCGTACGAGTGAGGTCGTATGAATTGTTACGAATTAGCCACTTTTTAATCATTCGTCGAATTCGTACGATTTGGTCGTGAGATCGGAAAAACATAAAATCCTTGACTACAAAATACCACTATTTTGTAAAAAAGAAAAATTAACTCAATTTGGGATACAATAGCTTACTAAATTACTATTACATTATTTTCCTACATTTTTACAACCCGAACTTCAGAAAATTGTATAAATGCACTCATCCATATATATATATATATATATATATATATATATATATAAAATAGACAAATTGACTTTAAATAAGCACATTTTTGTACATATACAGTACATATACATGCTTTAATAAAACAGATAGACTTACTGAGGGATGAATCAAAATTATTGTTTGTGGTGCTTAATTTATTAATTTAACTTAGAAAATCCCTTCATAAATTAAATGAATGCATATATATGACATACATGGTAAGATCAACAATTGAAACTAAACATCACAATGTTAAATGACCTTGCTAACAGTTATGCATTAAAGCCTTGAAATGAACCACACATGATTTTGGCACCATGTGATTTTGAATGTCATAACTGTGTGCATATATCTATAAATGCAAATGAGTATGAGTAGCTACAATATTTATATGCTCTGTCTTAAAACAGCTCCCCAGCTGTTTGGTGTACAGCATGCGCCACTCACACTATTTTTGTTGTGCTCACGGTTGCCATGTTAGCATTTGTGAAGTCACAATGTATGAATGTCCCCCACCTAGAAATTTGTCCTAGTTTAAGAAATATACAAGGTATTTACGGGCCACAATGGAAAAAAGTACTCGATTTTGAAGTGGAATCAATTCCCTCACAATAAATCTTAACCTGTTGTTGTTTCATTGGAAACTTATTATAAAAAAAAAAAAAAAAAAAAAAAAAAAACGTGTGATATCCTGTCATTGTTTTTTTCTTTAGTGTGACAAACCTCAATAGATGGTCTAAGACACAGACATTTTGTAGTGTCTAAACTCAAAGACTACTTGAATGTTGTCTAGACTCCAGTCATGCATGACAAACCTCTTGACTCAGAAGAAGCAAGGACAGCAAATTTCCACAAGTAACTTAGCTACCAAATAGTGATCCATCACTTTCTGACATACTCCCAGATCTTTAAATATACCCGTGGCATGGTGAAAAATTAAAGGCATAGTTCACTCAAAATAAATTATTTCATTATTTATTCACATTTATGTCATTTAAAACATGTACCACTTTCTTTCATCCATGGAAATATGCATCTTCCATACAATGAATGTGCATAGGGGCTGACAAGCTCCAAAAAGCATATAATACGATACGACTCAACATTAAAAATCTTCTGTTAGAGGAACGGATTGAAATTTAAGTTTAATCTAGTTGCGTTAAATCCTGCTTGACTGCATGGCCTGTGGTCGCATTGTGCTTGGACATTCTGCTATAAATTTTGTGTTCATCAAAAGAAAGAAAGCCATTGTGGATTGCAAACAATTACATTTTTGGGTAAACTATGCCTTTAAGTCATCACACCCTGTGAAAAAAGAGCACATGTGTTCAAAGCAGCCTATTTGTGTTCTAGCTATTGCTGGAGGGCTTTGGGAAAAAAGGCAGCATACCAACCTTGCATATGTAGCACCGCTAGTTAAGACATTTTTTGGCTACCACCATTGTTAATGCCCCTTCATGTATGACAACATCCAAGCAATATCCTACAGACATTACACCCCTTTGCAGAGCCCATGAAAAGAAAAGCTGACCCATATCCAGTCCCATTACCTAATCTTTTCCTGTTATTCTAACTCAGTATTTGCTATAGCTGATCTGGACAAAGGCCTCTCATACCGTGGGTTTAAAATGACTCCTTTACATTACCAATAAGACTTTCCTTTTGCATTTCCCTGGATGCTTTCATTTGTGGTGTGATTTGTGAAATGAACACCATGCATTCTCTTTATGTTTCCAGATGTTCAGGTGCACAGCTGATTTAATGTGTTTAGAAGTGTCAAGAATTAGAGCCTCTCAGGTAATAACGAGGATAACTGTTATAGGCATGGACAGCCTATCAGCGTAAATCTAAACATAAAGGAATTTTTAATATAACATTAAAAAAAAAACTTTACAAATTTTAATAAAATGTTATTTATTGAAACCACATCTGTTTCGTATCTATGTTGATAATAACTCAAAGTTTTGTGCATGATCGGATTAAAGAGATTCATTGATTCAATGAGTTGACTCTCGTGAACGAATTGTTGAGATTCGTTATTTGGAAGTTCTTTGAGTTCACGAATCGAGCATCAGCATCGTTAGAAGAAATGGACAATTATTTCTTGAAATACAGATTACTGCAGTTTGAGCAAGAGGAAGAAGTTGCTTGAAAGTGTTGCGGTTCGACAGCTGTGAAGCTCCCCCTTCACACCCTACTTTCCCAAATAGAAATCTTCTCACGGCGAGTTCCCTGTAGCCATGCAGCCAAATTTGGCTCCCCATTTCAATCCCTTGGGCAGAGGCTGAATCAACTAAAAAAACAACATTCTAATTCCAGTCTATGGAGTGGCTTTTTACAGCTCGCGAAATTTCCCAGCTCGGTGTGTCCTGAATGTGTCAGATCTATAAATGGGGATTGCTCAGTGTTCGCTTGTGTATCATCTCCAAATTAAAACCATGATTAAAACAGATTCACACGCGGACTCTAGGGTATTGCTTCAATACTTCTGTGATGGCTTGCGAAGCTTTTATCAGCGTCTCGATGCCGAGAAGGTTCATGTTTAAGGCAACAGTTTGGAGATCGGTTTTTGGAGGATTAACGGACTTTGAAAGCAGCTCTTTCGTTGTTTAAAGGGTTAATCATTTATTTAGCTATCTTTGACAACTATGCAGAGTCCTACAAGTGGACAGATGAACTGCTGAACATGTCACAAGTCTGAGTTTTCTGCGTTTCTTTATATTGGGCTATTCTTTTTATTTTCATTTTAAAAATATTTTTAATTTAATGATTTTTTTTTATTTTTTATTTTTAGATTTTAATAGACATGATTTTATCAGTAGGCCTAATTCTTCATAAAAAATTAGGCTAGGCTACATAAGTATTTTTTTTTTTTTTTTACAAAACCAAATATTTACTCTATTAGCCTATATAAAAAAAGCTTTGTAAAATGGATTTATTTCGAGAAATGAGCCCTAAAAAGTTCACAAGTTGTATAGTTAACTATTTGTGTCTTTGTTGTAGCCATCCTGCTGCTTTTGCAATGTAGTTCCCCTTATTTGATGAAGTTATCAATCTCAATATTCTACCGCTCTATTTCCCCACTTTGTGAATTGTGCTCTTAGCTCCACCTCTATGGGAGTTTGTCATGACTGGAAGAAGTGAACCTCCTCCTCCTAATACCCCTTCAATTAAGCTTGAGGGAGGACGCAGAAAGGAGAGAAGGGGACAGATAGACGGAGGCGCGTTTAGAGCGCTTGGAAAAATAAGGATCAAGCTGATACACTTCACCGAGGCATGAGATTTGCGTGAGCCAGCATCTTCAGGAGGATTCCGTTCAAGTGCCCCCTTTTGTTCTGAAAGAAGTTTAATAAAGAAGTGGCTTGTGACATAACGATTACAATGGGCTCCAAAAGGCATCGTTCAAAGATTTCAGCGTCTTCACACAACCCGAAATGCTCTCCAATGGGACTTTCACTCTTGATTCTTCTACCTTTGTCTGTTGCCTTCAACTTGGATGTGGAGAACCCATCGGTGTATAACGGACCCAACGGTAGTTACTTCGGGTACTCGGTGGACTTTTATATGACTGGGTCAAGGTAGGTTTGATTTAACTTATTGAATTTGAAAAGGCTTGGCGAGAATTCAAAGAAAATAACAACTAGACCAAGTTCATTGATCATTGCCCACCCTAGCTGTTTAATATACGAAATGTACTACCATTTAAAAGCTAAGTGATAACTTAAATGTCAAACATCACTGTTTAGAGGTGTTTTGTCCTCCCTGATATTGCTTTACACCCTGATATCACTGTTTGTATCTTTTTTACTCACATGCACTTGTATCTTACTTTTCCCTTAAAGAATTAGAATGGGAATTCGAAATTATAATGTAGTGACACATTTGTGAGTGTTTTACCATATGAAGGTAGATTTGTGTCTTTATTATTCAATCAAAAAAAATGTTGCTTCAATCAAAAAAAATATTTTCAATTAAAAAAACCTTCACTTCAATGAAAAAAAAACTTTTCAATCAAAGAAAAAAAGTATTTGAATCCAAAAATATATTTGAGACTCAAAAAAATACATTTGAACACTGCTTTTCTTTGATTGAAAATGTTTTCTTTGATAGAAGTCCGGTTTTTTTTGTTTAAAGCAACCTTTTTAATTAAAGTAACATTGTTTTTTGATTGGACCATATAATGGGTAGGACATTTGTGTCTTTATCATTCAATCAAAAAAGAAGTTGCTTCAAACAAACAAACAACAGAATCAATACAAAAGTCACTTCAATGAAAAGATAAACATTTTCAAATATAGAAAATAATTTTTGAATGCAAATAAAATATTTGAGACTCCAAAAATTGCATTTGAACACCTTTTGTTTTAATTGAAAATGTTCTCTTTGATTGAAGTAATCTTTTTTGTGTTTGGGCCATACATGGGTAGGACATTTGTGTCTTAATCATTCAATTCCAAAAAAGTTGTTTCAATCAAAAAAAAAATATTTTCAATCAAAGAAAAAACTTTTCAAAAGCAAAAAAAAATTATTTACCTCGTGTATAAAAAAAGTATTGAAGAGAATGTGTGTTTTCGTTGTTTTTGTTTTTTTTTTAAGTGAAAAAAATTTAGAATTTCAAATTGTTTTGATTGAATCCTTTTTTTTTTTTTTTTTGAAGTGCAAAAAGTTTTGAAGTTCAAACTTTTTTTTGATTGAATCATTTTGACACAAACCTTCCGCAGTGGGCGGGTGGTTCTCTGTTGGTCAGACATGTTTGATTGACAAGTGTCTACACCAACGACATCTTTCTGACAAAGAAGTCATGTTCGCCACTCGCCAGCAGCTTTTTTAGAGGGGATAAAATCTTTGCCTGGCAGGGGGATCCGCTACTCGACCGGCCACGGATATATGTGCCTTATATGCACTGCATTATATAGCGCCTGCCACTCGAACTTACACAATATTTACAGTAAATGCAGCGCATATTCCCCGACAGAACGGTACGCACAATAGGTCAATATTCACCATTAACCAAACGCTTTTCACCTGCCTAGCCACAAGATTTCTCACTGTTTACACCTATCAGACACTCCTAATGGTAGGCCTACACGAGAGCACACATACAGTACAATACAGATCTTATTTACACATTTATCATCTGATCATATATTTTATTCGTTCTTTTTGCCCGTATTGGAGCGCGTATAATAACGTGCAATCCATCTCTTATTTACCTTTTTGTCATCTTATATTATATTTTATTTGCTCTTTTTATGCGTATGGGAGTGCGCTCGCATGGCTCTATTAAGCGTCGCGCCGGCCACACCAGCCACACGATCTCTCTATTTACACCTAATGGTAGCTACACGAAAGCACACATAGTGCAATACAGATCTCATTTACCCATTTATCGTCTGATCTTATATTTTATTCGCTCTTTTTATGCGAACGGGTCGTGGCTCTAAGCATCGCCAGCCATACCAGCCACAAGATCTCTTACTGTTTACACCTATCAGACACTCCGATTGATGCACATGTGAAAACAGACAGTGCAATCCTGCTCTTAAGTATCTTTTTGTCATCTTATTTTATATTTTATTTGCTCTTTTTGTCCATAATGGAGCGTGCGCGTCACCTAGCGTCGCGCCTGCCACAAGATCTCTCACTGTTTAAATGAGACACTCAGATGAGAGCAAATAAAGTCCAATCCATCTCTTATCTACCTTTTTGTAATTTTTTCTTATATTTTATTTGCTCTTTTTGCCCGTATTGGAGCCATCTTCGCAGTAGTGAACGCGCCGAGAGAAATGCTCATTTCATATGAATTAAATATAATCTGAGAGTAGAATAATCTATTTATTTTCGTTTTGAATTGTTTTGTTTAAAATTAGGCTATAGACATTTCTACCTTTCTAGATGTAGGCCTAGCCTATTTATCATGTCTTTGAGAAACGTGCAAAGCAAAAAGTTCATGATTTTATTGCTATGCCTATATGTTTGCTTTGCTTCTTTTTTATTAAATCCTGAATTGGTTGATCAAACATTGATTAAAATCAAGATGCAATTTATTAAAAACGAAATTCACTTTAAAGAAAGGCTTTATTAAAAAAAAAAACTTAATGGAGTGGTCAAAATCATTCTCCTTCAGAATGTCAATCGGAGAATCACGCAACTATGAGAAATATTGCGAAATCTTGTGGCGCACCACGAAACGTGCTCCATTATGGGACAAACGAGCTAATAAAATATAAGATAAGATGACAAAAGGGTAAATAATGCAGGGTTGCGTTGTCTCTGTGTTTTCGTGCATCAATCGGAGTGTCTGGTAGGCTATGAGAACAGTGAGAGATCTTGTGGCTGGCCCGACGCTTAAGAGCCACAAGATGCGCTCCAATACGGGCAAAAGAGCGAATAAAATATAAGATAATATGTAAAAAAAAAACATAGATATGTATGCATGTCCCCACCACTTTTTGCCAGGGTCGATTTTGTACCCACCACTTTTGAAACATCTCGCGGCGCCTACTCGAAAGAGAAAAAAAATAATGAATGCGTCATTGTACCCAGCACTTTTGAAAATGCTCTTCCGAATACGTCTCTCCGCCCCCCAGCACATTTCAAACCAAACCAAACTGACGCCCGTACACAAGAGCAGGATAACACTGTCTGTGTGCTCTCGTGTATTAATCGGAGTTTCTGATAGTAAACAGTGAGAGATCGTGTGGCTGGTGTGGCTGGCGCGATGCTTAGAGCCACAAGATCAAATGATAAATAGATAATATCCTGTAGGGGTAAAAACTTGCTGGCGAGTGGCGAACATGACTTCTTTGTCAGAAAGATGTCGTTGGTGTAGACACTTGTCAATCAAACATGTCTGACCAACAGAGAAGCACCCGCCCACTGCGGAACGTTTGTGTCAAAATGATTCAATCAAAAAAAATTGAACTTCAAAACTTTTTGCACTTCAAAAAAAAAATAATTATTCAATCAAAACAATTTGAACTTCTATTTTTTTTTCCACTTCAAATAAAAAACGAAAACAACGAAAAAACACATTCTCTTCAATACTTTTTTTATACACGAGGTAAATAAATTTTTTTTTGCTTTTGAAAAGTTTTTTCTTTGATTGAAAATATTTTTTTTTGATTGAAACAACTTTTTTGGAATTGAATGATTAAGACACAAATGTCCTACCCATGTATGGCCCAAACACAAAAAAGATTACTTCAATCAAAGAGAACATTTTCAATTAAAACAAAAGGTGTTCAAATGCAATTTTTGGAGTCTCAAATATTTTATTTGCATTCAAAAATTATTTTCTATATATGAAAATGTTTATCTTTTCATTGAAGTGACTTTTGTATTGATTCTGTTGTTTGTTTGTTTGAAGCAACTTCTTTTTTGATTGAATGATAAAGACACAAATGTCCTACCCATTATATGGTCCAATCAAAAAACAATGTTACTTTAATTAAAAAGGTTGCTTTAAACAAAAAAACCCGGACTTCTATCAAAGAAAACATTTTCAATCAAAGAAAAGCAGTGTTCAAATGTATTTTTTTGAGTCTCAAATATATTTTTGGATTCAAATACTTTTTTTCTTTGATTGAAAAGTTTTTTTTTCATTGAAGTGAAGGTTTTTTTAATTGAAAATATTTTTTTTGATTGAAGCAACATTTTTTTTGATTGAATAATAAAGACACAAATCTACCTTCATATTACCACAGTATGAAGTACGGTTATATGAACGGTTATTGTCATTCAAATCCAAGAAAGGTAGCCTACTGTCTTATCAGTGTGATGCAAAAAGACTAGGCTTTCAACCAATGGTCTCTGAATGTAGCCTGTTCTCAATGGGTCCACAGAGAAGATATAGTATATCATAGATGGACATTTTTAACAGCTAATTGATTTCTAACATTCTAACAAATGTTTTTTGACATATTTATTCTAGTAATGTTAGCTAATGTCTACAAGATTAGATTTTTTTTCAATGCTCATTTGGTCCCTGGGTTGGCTGAGAGTTTGGGTTGGTGGTCTAGGTCTGTAAAGGTTGAAAACCATTGTCCTAAATTTAACCTTGTTCATTCATTGATTCAATGAAATTCTCTTTAAATGTGTACTACAGTCTTCTAGAGCTCAGTGTTAACACTGACCAGTCCAGGGGCAATGAAACCAGGGGTATCCCCCAACTGTTGTTTACAATCCCAACCCTGTCTGTGCACTGCCATTTACATCAAAGCACATCACCACAGTTGGGGAGCGATGGTCCTAAAAGTGTGGTTTAGTGTTTGTGTAGTGCAAGCCTGAAGTGTTTGTGCATGTTTACATGTGAGCGGATGACAACACATGTATCTGTCAGTGGCATCGCTGGTGGTTTTTCTATTTATAGGGCTTCACTAGTGGTTCTTATGATGAAGTCACAGTATGGTACCAGGTCTTATCAAGAGTAATACAAAGATTGCCCCCCATAATTATTATCTCTGATTGCATGTGTTATGGTCACTTAAAGTCTTCTGCATAATCTAGCATGAGAATATCCAACCATTCAAAGATGACCTTTGCTAGATTATGTGGGGGGGAAAGCCAAAAGTTAAATATCTCAGATCTGTAGTCATCCGCTTGGTGTTCGTTTTAAACTTTTAGTGATGTAGGTAAGTCACACAACTCACTTTTAGAGTTTCAAAGACAAGTTATGCTTCATTACTTAGCTAAAATCCTTATGAATGGCTGATTGGTGATATCTTTCATGTTAAAGGAATAGTTATTAAAATGCTGTAAATTACTCATGTTGGCAAAAATATGTATGACTTTTATTTCTTCAGTAGAACACAAAATAAGATATTTCGAAAAATGTTTTCCCTTTTTTTGTCTATATTAAAACTTGAAGGTGTCAAAATAACATTGGGCCCCATTAACTTTTAATATATGGAAAGGACTGACTTTTTTCATAAATATCTTTGAAGGAAATGAAGCCATGCAGGTATGAAATACCATGAGTAAATGACAAATTTCCTCAAAAAAAAAAAAAAATGTGTGGATAAACCATCCCTTAAGAGTTTACTGATTCATATTACCCTAGAAGCCAGTATGAGGTATAAGGTGCTTTTATATGTACCCCCCAAATACCGGCAGTCTGCCTTCGCCACAGTTTTGAATGGAGAATTTTGTTGAATGGAGCAGCAGTAATCGTAAATATAATCTAGCTGTGATGGAAAGACCATATGATTACCTTCAACCCATAGATATTATCTTGGCATATGAGGTGATAAATCCAAGGGGAAATCACAGAGTATGAGGGATGCCATTCAATCACGCTGGTGATCTGTTGGGTTTCCCTGCCCTTTGGCTGTACAACTCTCTTTTCAAGCTGTAGACAGCTGCGCGGCACTGTTCGGAGGTATGATTGCAGTAATAATTAACTCGCTCATGCCCTGACTAGAACACACCACAATCAGCCATCTCCATCTGTGTTTGTCTGCTGGACTGTGTCTGGCCGTGCACAGCTGTAGAGGGGCTTTAGTCAGAGTGGGCTCATGCTGGCTCTTGTTATTTTCAGGGAGCCCTTTCCTTTCCTCTAACATTGCTCACCTTCTCTAAAGCAGACCCTCCAGCTTTTTTTTAGTCTGCCATAGACTGTCTGTCTGGCATAGATGAATTTCAGAAGCAGCAGATGATTTAGAGCATGACGCATGGTTGAATGAGTCAGAGGAGTGTGTGTGCACCTACAAGCGTGTGGGTCTCTGATGATGTAATTCGGCATGATATTTAAACTCCTCACCCTCTATTTCAGTCTAATACTCTAGACTGCACCCCCCCCCCCCACTCCTATATGCAGTATATTGGCCTCTTTCTTATGAACTGTGAAGTCATGGCAAGAGGCAGCTCTCTCAGCAATGACTTCATCTGAACTTTTCACTCCCGAGATGTCGTTGTGGAGGAGGATGGATGGGCCTCAAAGTGGAGGCTGAGTGAAGGGGTGAAAGAATGCACAATATCAAGAGTTTTCTTCCCAGGAGTTTGATAGAATGTGTATTTCTAAGTTTTCCGGTGCTGTATGTGATGACTAGTTGACTAGTCGGGGTATTGAAATTGGGGTTGGGGTCGTCTATGGGGTATTGAAATTGACTAACTGATCCAGAAAATAATTTTTTATTTTTAAGCTTGCATTTTTACCAGACAAAATGTTATTTACTTAAAAATAATAAGTCATATTATTTTATCCAATTTAAAGCACCACTGCTATCAAATGCATTTTTTGGACACAAATTCACCAAATTCACTAATACAAGACAATTAGTCTTCAGATAGTCTACTCTATGCAGTAAGAATTGTTTCATTGCATTTCTATTCTTTTTGGTTTATTTATTTGTTGAATTTACAACGGTTAGCCAGACTATTTAATGGCTGTGCTGTGCATTTATTGATTGAATTATTTGTTCTAGGGGTTAGTGAATGTAAACATGTAGACGATCATCTTTGACCCATGATTCAATCCTTTTGTCTTCCAGCTAATTGTGAACATAAGAACATGTCCTTTATGGAAAACCTCATTAGAAACAGCTTCTGGCTGCGTTTCCCAAAAGCATTGTAAGCTTAGATTGGTGCCAAATGCATGGTTTCTACAATCTATTTAGACCAACAATGTTTTTGGGAAACACAGTCCTGTAGTTCTTTCATATTATTGTGGGTTTCAAAAAGTAGAGGTTTGATGGTAAAATCAGTCAAAATCAAAAATCTGTCTTGCATGTTCTCTCTCATTCTCTTGCTCTCTATATCTTCCTTTCTGACAAAACATTCACTCATCGCCTTGTCCACAGACTCCCATATAGTCTGGCCTCAAAGGGGCATGTATAGGTCTGAGGAGAATAGCACTCCTTGGCACGCACTAATAGAATTAGCTAGTGTGCAGACCACCACAGAGAACTGCCCGAGGACAGAGTTCACGATCTTGGTGTCGGGGGGGCTCTACAGCTATATACATGGAAGAGAAATTTATGGTTCTTGAACGTCGAGAGAAGAACAGCACTGGTCCTATGTTGGGGCCTCCTCCGGATGGTCTGGTATATAAACTTAATTTGTCCTGAAGAATTGTGACTCGATGTTAAAAGTCCCACTCATTCACTAGATTTGAGCTGAATTGAAATATCTTCTAGTTGATTACCGCAACAAGTGTCTCCTTCTATATGTTCTCATCAGAGATCCGACTGTTTCTATGTCAGTGAAGTTAAAACTCTTCTACCAACATAAATAGGGATGTGCACCACATTCCTCAGTCTCTCTTTACCTTTGGATAAGAAGATGATCCTCTGTACTGTGAAAGGGCAAAGATCAGGGTCTGGATGTAGGGTTGGATGTCAGAATACTAAATAGCTTTATTTGAAATGTTTATATTGCAGAAACAATAGAAACCGAATATCACCATCTCTGTTCCTGCTGGGATTTGCGTGGCTCCGGATGATTGTTTTTTTTTTCAGAGAATAATGAGTTACTATGCATAAATTCCTTTTGTGTTTATGATGTTCAAAAAGATGTTTTTGGTGTTTGATGATTGTTGGCGAGCGGTTGAAGCTTGTGGTTGAATCCAAGGAGCTGGACTGTCTGCATTAGCAGCCAAAGGCAACAAATTTACAGCCACAATGGCAGGAATATTACTGTAAAAACATAAAAAACTTTCTCACCTGCCTCAGTGTATTTTATTACCCGAAGATTCACAAAGTTGAGGTTTACCAAGTTACCAAGGTTTTCTCTGATTGCGAAAAAAAAAAATATATAGTAAGTGGATGAATTATAAAAAATAATAATAATAAGAATATCCCTAAGTGCAATTCTTTAAAAAAAATTCTAAAGTCCTGATTGTAAACCATCTTATTGGTGAGGTTGCCTTGTCTAATGCAACAAATTCGAAACTTTACACTGGTAAGTTTTAACAACATATTTGTCCATTTCTTAACCTTTAAGTAGCAATCACCTCACAATCTTTAGTTTCTTTTTAATTTTGTAGTAGTAATGTGTTACATGTAGCTAGTGTTATGCTGACATTCTTAATATTTGAAACAACCCAATAAATTCATTAAACAAGTTGAAAGTTATCCGAACCTAAAGTTATTTACGATTATTTTAAGAACATTCCTTTCAAGGATTTCAATTCTTTTGAAATTAAGTCTTAAGAACAAACTTAAGGAGAAAGATAACAACATTCTTAAAGGATTAGTTCACTTTCAAATGAAAATTAGCCCATGATTTACTCACCCTCAAGCCATCCTAGGTGTATCTGACTTTCTTTAAGACGAATTCAATCGGAGTTATATTCAAAAATATCCTGGCTCTTTCAAGTTTTAAATGGCAGTGGATTGCAACCAACAAATTGAAGGTCAAAAACATGCATCCATCCATCGCAAACAAACTCCAAATGGCTTCAGAGGGTTAATAAAGGCCTTCTGAAGCAAAACAATGAGTTTGTGTAAGAAAAAAATCTTAATATTTAAAACTTCACAAAGTAAAATAACTATCTTCCGGCCAAACGAACATACAGATTCCACTTAAGTGTAAAGGGCAAATTATGCAAGTAATGCGATTGCAACTACTGCTGATATTTACGCTACGTCATGACGCACTACGCTACTTCTAATGTCATAAATTTCGTAAGTTGCGTATTAGGGACAAGTAGACTGCGTATGACCGTTTTATTAACCCACAGGAGCCGTTTAGAGTTAGTTTTACGATGGATGGATGCATGTTTTTGAGCTTCAATCTGTTGGTTGATATCCAATGCCATTTAAAACACTGCACGTTGTAGTCATCTGAAAGAAAAAAGTCATATACACATAGAATGGCTTGAGGGTGAGTAAATCATGGGCTAATTTTCATTTTAAAGTGAACTAATTCTTGAAGTAGTAGTTTGGGAAATACACTTTTTTGTTAAAAAGTCTTCTTGTTAAGAATGTTTCATGAATCTGTCCCTGGTCTTGTTTAACGGCATATTGGAATTGGAAGATGGTTTGGCAGTGATATAGAGTAGGTCATCATTCTCACAAAGTTTACCCTCACTAAGAAGGTCATTGATAGATCAATATTTACCTCAGACCTTGATCTCAGTTTGCTTTTGCTAAATACAGAGGACCCACTTTAGCTAAACCAGGGTTTCGTCTGCTGTTTATCATTTCTACTCTTCCTCCTTGGATTAGGCTGTCTGTTGTCCATAGTCTTGCATCCAGCTGGAGATGGGTGTGTGTACGTTGGCTGCCAAGCTATTCTTCACCCAGGTTCTCCCTACGAGGACTAGTGTTTTCCATGGAGTCGGTACAATAGAGGCCTTTGTGCATCGGTTGAAAGTTTTGCTGTTTTCAGTAGCAAAACTTTTCCATGTGACTTAAATCTCTATTTATTTATTCATGTTTTGGGCTCGTTTGCTTCATGATAAAGCCTTGTTTAGCTCTTTTGGCTTCATGACATGAAGCCATTTGGCTCTGATGGTGGTGTCAATCACATTGGCCTGTTGTAAAATTATAGTCCTCTATTTTGCAGTTTAATGGGTGCAACCTTAGCTGATTGGGACTGTGAGTTAGGTTGTCTTTACCAATGGCAAGTTGTCTGCTTTTTATGACCTCGTGGGACCTGGCAGGCTCATATAATAGGCTCTTGTGTGCAATGTTGTACATGTGCCCTGGTGGAAAAACAGGCATGTGTTCGATCACGGTAGAACAAATGCCCCAGTCAACTTTGCAGACGTTTAGGCATTGGGCTCCACAGTTACCACCTGGAGTACTGCAGACCTCCATTATTCCTGATGTACATTTTGGGTAGATCATTATCATCTTGATCTGTTCTGTTCTGGTTTACCAGGCCCCTGCTGGGCTGCCAACGACAATGAATGTCCAATCATCCGGCACTTAGATGGCCTGTTTATTGCCTGCAGGATTAAAAAACAAAGGACGTGAGGCATAGCATGCAAAGGTGAGCGATTGATGCTAATTGTTTGATGCTACTCTTTTCAAGTGTGAAGATGGGACTCCATGCTGAGAAAGCTCCCTTGGAGGTGTCGACGGCCAACAGTTGCAACTCGCTATGGGATGTTTTTTGGTCTGTGCGAATGTGTGAATTATAGCTCTTTGGGGGCTGGGGTTACAATTTGGTATAAAGAGATTTAAGAGGTAAAACCACACTCTGTGTTTATGTAAATGTCATGGGGTGCTTTAAATGTTGTCGTGTCACATACAAAATGTGGCGTGCCAATGAATGACAAGGCTTGTGCATGATTTTACTGACTGTTTTCTCCTAAAAGAAGTGTAGTTTGTTCTTTAACTTTAAGGCTTTAAAATTAAAATAACTTTTGTTCATTGTTAATGTGGGGACATCAAATCCCTGCTTAAAATCAGCTTAATACCTGCATCCGAAGTCACATCCATATTAAATAGTAGGTGAAAATCATTGTTAAAAAGGAGTAGTATGTTTGACGAAAAGTACCTGGATGACCTACTGCTTTCGCCAAGATTCTGAATTGCATAGCCGATGGATACTTTACAATCCTATTAGGGGATTTGACTGACGATGTAGGTCACATGACAATGATAACATGGTGAATGTATTACGTCCAGATAACTTTTTGGTTTCATAGATAGTACATTAACTATCATAGCAGGTAGTGCTGGTAGGGCGATTTTTCAGATTTTTTTTCAGATTCAAAGTTATTAGACGCGAGCTGAACTTATTTTAACTTGAGCACCACGTTTTTTGAATGCTGTTTCATGGGTGAGACAGTGCAAAAGATGCGAGACATGAGTCAAACACGTTCGCCAACCATATAACAATGGGAAAAATAGCACAATGGAATACTAAAACCTGTAAAGAACTATGCCTACTATGTGTTTGATATTTCATTTTTCCATGATGACTGGCTGAAAGGTGCTGTTATTTTCTGTTTTTACAAAACATTTGCTTTTAATAATGGCGATATTTATTGCTAATACTTTTTGGCTTAGAAATACAGGTATGTATAGGATATGGTTTAGATGAGTTTGTACAATATTTCCCTTTATATTTCATGCACATTTTCTGCAAAGATATTGAACAAAATCTAACAAAGTTTTTGTTTTACATATACACCATGTCAATCACTTCAGGTGTGGTGCACTTGGAATATAATTGAAAGATAATTTTAATTGAATCATATTGTAGTTATTTTTTTTAAGTTGACAAGTTAAACGTAATCGAAATTGTGAATCGGTCAATCATTCTGAATTTTTTTATTTTTTTTTGCCATATCGCCCAGGGCTAATAGCAGGTTATGCAGAGCTGGCTCTTTTGCGAGTCAACCCAAGTGCCCTATATATCTGGCTAACCTCTCCACACCTGGTATATTATGTTCATTTGAACCATATCTTTTGAGAGGGTTTGTGGTGACTTTTAAAATTTGCCTGTGTAAAACTGAGTGGAGCGTTTATCAGACCAACAGTCACAGGCATGTGTGCAAATTTAACGGTTATTCCAGAGACCAGCACAACACTTCAGCAGACATTGCATGTGAGCACTTTTTTACAAGGCCGTGATGTTTTACTGTTGGAACTGTAGATGGTTGTCGTATCTTGAATGCATTTTGCACGTTTTCAAACAGTTTGACCATGAATTAATTTACATCAACAGTCTGAGTGCACTTCATTTTCTTGCATTATATCACATGAGCCGGTTTCATTTTCGTATTAATAGAAGATTTACTGACCGCTTTCTGTTGTCTTCCTCCATTACTATGCAGTTCAGTTGAGTGAGCTGTCGTCCCTCAGTGCCAGCTGACCCAGCGGTCACTGCTTTGCTCATCATCTTTGGGCCACAGCTCCCAGACAGCAGGATAGAGCACGTGCAGATCAGGTCTACCGAGCAGACGGGGCTTCTTTGGCCCATTTTTATCCGTCTCATTATTAGCTGCTTCCATCGCAACCGCTTAGCTGCTTAACGATCCAGAGACAGGCTGGCATCCCAGTTAAAGCTCGCTGGCGTCGCACAAAGAGCAAAAGACCCAAAAACGAACCGTCGGGGCCTTGAATTTCACTTTGGCTTTTCTTTGATTTTGAGGATGTAAGTTCATTGAGATGCAAGAGTTGCAACAGTGTATGCTTTGTTTTGGATCCATTCCACAACTTCTGTGAGGACGTGGCATGCTATCACTGTAACCGTTTTTGCTAATAACAACATGCCTCTGAATAGCCTGATAATTGTTCGACTTTATTTGCATAGATTTTCAGAAATGTTTCTAAGGCCACAAACTGCAATCAGGTAATATACATCTGTTTGGCACGGGAAAAGTGGGATAATCACAAATAAATGTACTCACAGAAGTCTGATGGTAATGAATTGTTCTTGGCGCACATATTGAGTTGCAGTTAGCTTGATTTATTTTGTTTTTTTATTAAGTTTAGGGGCGAAAAACCCTCTTTAAGCTCACCAAGGCTGCAAATAAAATTCAGCAAAAAGAGTAATATTGTGAAATATTATTACATTTAAAGTAATTTATTTAATATGTATACATTTTTATTTATGTCTCTGTGATGACAAAGCTGAATTTTCAGTATCATTACTCCAGTCTTTAGTGTCACATGATCCTTCAGAAATCATTCTAATATTCTGATTTGTTAAAGCTGTAGTCCTTGGCTTTTTTCGGGTTAAAAATTATTCATGGTTTGACTGGTTGAGACTGTTTTCCAAAGATGGCTCCTGTCTGTATACACTCAGTGATCTGTCTTTATAAAGTATCTTCTTATTAAACTGTCACAAAGTTCTTAATGCTTCGGTTTGCATGTAGAAACCCTCATTATGTTACCGTGTTAGTGTGAGGCTATTTTGAGCCTTGTTAGTGGTATTAACTTTGCCCTATATACTAGCGTTATACGCTAAACAGTTTTTAGAGATAAAACTCTTTAAATTTCGATTATCATGAAAACAAATCTCAGGGAACGGCCGACTATGTACCAATGTGTTATTAGACCAAAAGTTCATTTTGCGCCAGAGTTGTCCTTCAAAGTATTAAAAAATCTTACTGACCCCAAACTTTTTGAAACGGTGTACATAACTTCTAAGTTTCCCAGAAAATTCCCTGTTTCTGGATTTTTTTTTGCACTTTAACACATGCAGATTTCTGTGCCATTCACAAGGGTGGCAGACCACGGATTTGTGTGTTTTGTCTGATTGCGATTTTCTTGCACCTTCATTAGCAACCAGTGTGGTTTCTTGGCAATCTCAAGCTTTTATAACAGCATTCAAGTGACATAAGCTAAACAGCTGGGTGATGATAATGAAGTGTGAAATGGCTGGGAGAATGTTTTAAGCAGAAGATGTTGGAAATGAAGGCATTTGCCATCTAATGGCCTCTAACCATTCATGCCATTTAGTTTTGCGCTATCAGCGTCTTTCACCCAGTATTTTCTTGCCACAACTTAAGTAGATCAGATGACATGTGGCACACCAATTTATTTTTATAGCTTTAATTCTGGTCTGATTACCAAACCTCAAAAGTGATGGGTTAAATGTTAAGACGTACTTTGCCTCAGTGGTGAGTATCTAGCAAGCTTAGCATTTCAGTGGTAACGCATTCAAGCCTGATTTTCAGACTAACTCAATTAGCTTAATTAGAGCCACACTAAGAATGGAGTCTTGGTTGGAGTCAGCGGTTGTCTGTTTTAGAGATACCACAAAGGGTGTTAATGTTGTTTTTACTCTTAAAAATCAATGTAAAATCAAACTAACTCTATTTACTTAATGCATGTTCCTTGCATTATTGAGTGAATGATTCTTTGGTGTTTTCGTATTTTGGAGAATGTTTCAAAGTGTTTTTTTTTTTTTTTGGCCTAATGAAAGTGAAATGGGACCAAAACAAAATCATTGATGGACAGAAACAAATTTCGAAATATCCCAGTCTCATCCCAAGACGTCATACAACTGACGCTTTTGACCATACGTCAACATCCGCCATTTTAGGGTACCCTTAAACATCGGTTAGATGGCGTTATCTAATCCTAACCCTACCCCAGACCTAAACCTACCCCGTCACCTAACTGACATTAAAGGTAAAGCGTCAGTTGGATGACGCCCCAGGATAGCGTTATCTAACTGACGTTAAAGGGTACCCTAAAACGGCGGATGTTGACGTATGGTCAAAAGCGTCAGTTGGATGACATCTTGGGATGAGAATGTGTTAAGAAAGCCATGCAGGTTTGCAATATCATGAGTGTGAGTAAATTGTGACACAATTGTCAGTTTTGGCTGAAATATCCCTTTAAGACAACAGCCTCCAAAGACAATAACCTGACCTACCAAATAATTCTGATCACCAGATGCTAATAACAGTTAAAGCCAAATTTGTTCTCCATATAACTGCATTGAAACAACATTCTGTTGTTCTCGTACAAGGCCAGGTTGTTTTAATTAAAGTGAGCTTCACTTTGGCAATCTCTCTGCTGGAAGGCCTCCTGAAGTTTTTCTCATTTTATGTGGAGCCGTTACAAAAAGCTAGCATCTAAGCCAAGAGCAATCTGGCTCTTATCATTATGCTAATGTTAACCCAACGTTTAAGCATTCAGTGCATGGAGAAAAGAAGGAAATTTAGGAGAGACGAGATCCCCCCGTAAGATAAGCCCCCATTACATGCTAATTGTTTCTTATTTACAGTTCTTTCAGATCATTATCAAAATGGTATGGTTTAGGCTACATTAGCTTGAGTGTTAGGCGGAAGACACAGTTATTTCCACTTGTTGATGAAAGCAATTTTGTTTCTAAAATTCCTTTTATATGTGTTTGATGGTGAGTTTTGTATATTATAATTTTACATCAATTAAAGAGGCACGTTTGACTGTATGATTAGGTCTTAATGTACCGGAATGTGTGCCATGTAATTAGCTTTTTGTCTTGCAAGTGAACGGCGGTTATCGTACTTAAACAGCAACCTTGTTTCTAGTTTTTGTACTGGGTTTGCATTGCTTGGAAACTACCAATGGCATTCAAGGTAAAACTCAACTATAGTGAGACTGAACTTGTGTAATTCATCATAACAAAAGTGGAACGTTTGTAGCTTTACTGTAACTGTACACTTTTGAGCAGTCAGCCAAAGCGGTAGTGTAAGTGTAAAGCATTCCAGGAACTCAAGGAAAAGAGTGAAAGTGCTTGGGAAAGTTAGTGGATTTGCAGCTGTTAGACGCACTTCACATGCATCATAGCAACATAACATTTCATCAGACTAGTGCACTTGAGTTCATTCATAGTGTGCTTGAGTTCAAATGAGGTGGTGGATAAGCCTGTTCTGTTCACATTTTAGTTTTGGACATCCCTAAGGTGTTCTCGATGATATCTAGAGTAGGAAAATATTGCAAGATGTACTATTTAATTACGAATTCCCTGGAGAAAGCCATCGTGGGAATCTGGGATTGACATTACACCTCAGCTAGTGCTCTGTAACACCTCTGGGACACTCCCTCTGTCCATACACACATATGGTGGAAAAACTGGATACTCTCTCCAAGCCGGAAGAGGTCTTTGTTTTGGTTTCCCCTTTATAAAAACACATGGAGTGTCTGCTTTTTTTAATGTGTGTGTTTGTGCTCCACTTGTAGTGGCCTTGAAATCTGGTGTGTCGTGACCCTAACAAACATTTCCACATTTAATGTCCTGCCTATTTATCCGTCAGTCAATTGTTCAGGCCTTTTCCTTTTTGTCTGGTATTCCTCTCAGTGCAGGATTTGGAAACGGTCCATGAAATAAAAAGCGATTAAAGTCAACTTCCAAATATTTTTAATTACCTTTTATTTTTATTAGGGGTGTTAAACGATTAATCGCGATTGATCGCATCCAAAATAAAAGTATGTGTTAATATATGTGTGTGCACTGTGTATAATTATTTTATATGTATGAATACACACACACACACATGCATGTATATTTAAGAAAAAAATATTATTTGTATATGAAATATTTATATATATAATATAAATCTATATACAGTATTTATATACACAAGCATGTGTGTGTATTTATATAAATAATTATACACAGTGCACCCACATATATTGTGTAAACAAACTTTTATTTTGGATGAGATTAATCTCATTTGACAGTCTTAATTTTTATATTTACAGGATTTTTTTTATTTAATTAGTAAATGTGTTATTTTCTAAGCAATGCTTGTCCTTTATTATTATTATTATTAATAAAATAATTTGTTTAGTTGTGTTTTTTTACAAGCCTATTTATTTCAAAAACTTGCCATGTGTTTTTTTTTTAGTTAGTGTTTTTCCATCTAATATTTCAATATACATTTGTTTCCAGCTTTCAATTAACGACAATGATATTTAAGAGCTACAAATGGCATGTATTTCCATAGTACAGGATGGCCATGAAGCTATAGACCTTGATGATGATATACTCTTTGTTCAACTCTTTGACATTGTTTTTTGTAAATAACAGCTGAGAAAATCCAGCCCTCTCATTTACGATGCGGTCAACTCACTGTCTCTTGTTTGCTCTGCTGTTTTTGACCTAAATGGTCATCTGGTCCTACCTATATAACTCTATCTCGACAGTCCATCTAAAGTGGGCTTGAGTCTCTATGGCTGACCGGAGGGTTTTCTGAATACAGCCTTTGTAAGGAAGTCCTCTGTTCCGCGTCACTGAGACCGGCCCAGGGGGCAGGAAAGGGTGTTCTCTTCCTGTACCTTGACCCCCCCCTGGAGATGCCCTCAGTGCCCTCTCACAAACACCTCCACCACACCCCCCATCTCTCAATGGACTGGCCTTAATGACAGGAAAGATGATAGTAAGTTTACAGACAATGAGGTCATGGCGGCACTGCACCAATCCATGCCGGCTCTTGGAAAATTAGACACAGATTAGAAGAGCAGGGACTGTGGGAGTGGCTCTCTAACTGTTGGGTACTTTTCAGAGAGCTTGTTTCAAATGTCAAATCTCAAGATGCCATGTGTTATTACCTTTCTAAATGATCATTTTTATAGTTTTCACTTAGTAGATATAAGAATGCATGGAAAAAATCCCATAGATTTACAATACCGTTCAAAAGACTGCTAACCAAGATTGCATGCACTCTAAAAATGCTGGGTTGTTTTAACCCAACTTTGGGTCAAGTATGGACAAACCCGAACGTTGGGTACCCAATGGTTGGGTTTGTCCATATTTGACCCAAAGTTGGGTTAAAACAACCCAGCAATTTTTAGAGAGTAGATTTTATGCAAAAATACAATAAAAACAGTGATTGTTGACATTGTATTCCAATTTAAATGAGTGTTTTCAATTTTACTATATTTTAAATGTAATTTATTCCTGTGACGGCATCATTACTCCATGATCCTTCAGAAATCATTCTAATTATGATGATGCTCAAGATGTTGAAAACAGTTTGCTTTATATTTTTGTGGAAATATGAGGAGACCTTTCAAAAGTACAGCATTCTTTTAAAATTTTAATCATACATTTCTTTAACATAACTTTTGTTGAGTTTAATGAATCCTTGCTGAATAAAAGGATTAATTTCTTAAAAAAAATTTATTGACTCCATACTTTTAAACAAAGGGAGGGAATTGAGCCATATTTAGAGACCAGAATATCATACAGGCATACAACCACCTTGCAACCACATGGCATCCTGCTAAAGACCAATCAGAACACCTTAGAAACCACATAGCAATTTCCCGGCACAATATATTCAGAGAATGTAAAAATGCAATTTTAAACAGATGTCCCACCTCCTTTTTCTCGTCCTGTCCAACTACAAGTTCATTCTCTCTGTCGAGAAGTTTTAGTTTGTGAAGTTTTAACATGTACATTAATTAGAGAACATGCTTTTAGTGTGTGGCTGTGTGTTGTCTGTATGTGTTCAAATATTTGCAGCTGGTGTGTTTATAATAACCCAGGGGGAAAACAGCTGTGAGCAGAGCTAACTCGACTTTAGCAGGCTTGGCTCTTGTTTTCTCATTGACCTATTACCCAGTGGGACTGGTGTGTGTGTGGTTGCGTTTTGGTGGTCACATGTCTAAAAACAGGTTATCAACCATTGCGTAGGGCCACTCTGTTACATCATTTCTCTCTGTATGGTAGGAGACAGTCCATTTCCTCAAAGATTATATTTTAATTTTAAAGGGATAGTTCACCCAAAAATGTTAATTTTCAATGACTTCTCAATGAATTCTGTTAGATCTTCAACTTCAACAAGCTACTGTTATAAAATGGCTTCTCAACCCTGATGTTTTACATAGAAGCATTGTTTCTTTACAGCTCTGATGTTTGAATCCAAACCTTTTGACAAATTGTCCCATAGATATTTTGTGAATTGGAACACTGTTGTACTTCCTGCTCTCTTATAAATATTCATCATAGTCTTATTAGCATGCTAACCATCTTCCTTCATCTTTTTTTCCCCTTCTTGAACAGTGTGAGTATTATAGTTGGAGCACCCAAAGCCAACACCAGTCAGCCCAACATCAGAGAAGGAGGATCAGTCTTCTACTGTCCGTGGAGCCTCAGCCAATCACAATGCAGCAGCATAGAGTTCGATAGACAGGGTAAGTCTCACTAACCAGTCGTTGTGCTCCTTTTAAACACCAATATTACACATGTGATTTGGGTGTAGATGGATTAAATGCACCAAATTGATTTTTTAGTGAAATGTTGGTGCATCACTAGAATACACACTATGGTTTTGTTCCTCAAATCAAGTTTTTTAAGCTTGCGCAGCTAAATTGGTACACAATGTCTACTGCTAATTGTTTACCGGAACTTAAAGTGGATCCAGTATTTTGACTTAAGTTTCGACATCCTCCCCAAAACAATCTCAGTGTTGATTGATATCTGCTCTTTCCATTATGTGGCTTCCTTAAAGCTTGAAACGTTTTGGGTTGCCTTTCTTTGTGTAGACTTTGCTTTGAGAGGGTGATGGAAGATGGGATATAGAGGAAGAGAGGGCAGACAAGTGCTCGAGCAGACTTCCTGATATATATGCAGGCTCAGATTTTCTTAAAATATTTGATTTTCTTAACATGGAAGGCAGAAACTGCTTAATGGCTAAATAGAGATGGTTTTATGTCATTTGTTTCTGGAAGTCATGTATTCACATCTAGAGCAAAAATATATCTGGAATGGTGTCACGTGACTGAAAAAATCTGATGTTCAATCTTTATATGAACTACACTCACCGGCCACTTTATTAGGTACACCTGTCCAACTGCTCGTTAACACTTAATTTCTAAGCAGCCAATCACATGGCGGCAACTCAGTGCATTTAGGCATGTAGACATGGTCAAGACAATCTCCTGCAGTTCAAACCGAGCATCAGTATGGGGAAGAAAGGTGATTTGAGTGACTTTGATTGTGGCATGATTGTTGGTGCCAGAAGGGCTGGTCTGAGTATTTCAGAAACTGCTAATCTACTGGGATTTTCACGCACAACCATCTCTAGGGTTTACAGAGAATGGTCCGAAAAAGAAAAAACATCCAGTGAGCGGCAGTTCTGTGGGCGGAAATGCCTTGTTGATGTCAGAGGTCAGAGGAGAATGGCCAGACTGGTTCGAGCTGATAGAAGGGCAACAGTGACTCAAATAACCACCCGTTACAACCAAGGTGGGCAGAAGAGCATCTCTGAACGCACAGTACGTCGAACTTTGAGGCAGATGGGCTACAGCAGCAGAAGACCACACCGGGTGCCACTCCTTTCAGCTAAGAACAGGAAACTGAGGCTACAATTTGCACAAGCTCATCGAAATTGGACAATAGAAGATTGGAAAAACGTTGCCTGGTCTGATGAGTCTCGATTTCTGCTGCGACATTCGGATGGTAGGGTCAGAATTTGGCGTCTACAACATGAAAGCATGGATCCATCCTGCCTTGTATCAACGGTTCAGGCTGGTGGTGGTGGTGTCATGGTGTGGGGAATATTTTCTTGGCACTCTTTGGGCCCCTTGGTACCAATTGAGCATCGTTGCAACGCCACAGCCTACCTGAGTATTGTTGCTGACCATGTCCATCCCTTTATGACCACAATGTACCCAACTTCTGATGGCTACTTTCAGCAGGATAATGCGCCATGTCATAAAGCTGGAATCATCTCAGACTGGTTTTTTGAACATGACAATGAGTTCGCTGTACTCAAATGGCCCCCACAGTCACCAGATATCAATCCAATAGAGCATCTTTGGGATGTGGTGGAACGGGAGTTTCGCATCATGGATGTGCAGCCGACAAATCTGCGGCAACTGTGTGATGCCATCATGTCAATATGGACCAAACTCCCTGAGGAATGCTTCCAGCACCTTGTTGAATCTATGCCACAAAGAATTGAGGCAGTTCTGAAGGCAAAAGGGGGTCCAACCCGTTACTAGCATGGGGTACCTAATAAAGTGGCCGGTGAGTGTATTTTGTGGCTGTCTTGTTAGTGCCTGCATCTTGACATTGCTCGCATTGTTGGTCATTGATCTACTTACCATGCCAGAATAATTTCTGTTGTGGCGGTGACGTAAAACATAAAAAATGCATTCAGATTTCTGTGCACTACAGCAACCGAGAAAAAGAATATGCAGAGACCACACGAAGCACTCTATCAATTGTGAATTGTCTCTCTTGAATCAGACTTCAGAGTCTTAAGAACTGATCCAAGTTGCTGAGTATGTAGAACACATGTCAAGGGACAATGAAGTGTTCCCAATCTCAGTGAGAGACTCTTGGCTTTCTTCCTGCGGAATCAGTCTCCTCTGAACATTCGAGCTGTGATTTACTGCATATTACTCAAACACGGACAAATGTTCCAGCGAAAACTTTTTACAGACTTATTCTCTCGTGATGCACTGCATATGCCAGCGACGTCGTCATATAGCAGATTTTGCTATGTAGGGCTGCAAGCGTGCTGTGTGTTTAGGACTCATGTAAAACGTCATGCTCTTCTTTTTATTACGTTTGACTTTAATTAAAAGATAATTTTGTTTTGGTTTAACTCGATAGCCTGGCAGAAGAGCGTAATTGAGTTACGCTAATACCCCGTGACGTGTGATGCATGGCTGGGGCTGGTTTAGCTTTGGAGGTTAATGCTTATCCAATGATCATTCAATTAGATGTCAATACTTCCTGACAGATCTGAAATGGTTGATATTTTGACAAGTGGTTTTTATGCAATTTTCTTTAGTCTCAGCAATAACCTGAAATAAAGCATGACAATAAGCACCTTTTTAAGCACCCTTGGTTCCGGAATTAATTTCCCCTTTTTTATTTTATTTGATTGTGTTTTATTATTATTATTATTAGCAAATATATAATTTCTTATTAGGCCTTTCTAGCCTCAGAAGTTAGGAGACTAGGTTAATTTTCCCTTTATTTTCCTGTTTTGTTTTGTTTTGTTTTCCTAATTTATTTATTTCTTTTTCCCCCCTATTATTATTATTATTATCATTTTTACAGTTGAAAGCATATGTCATTGTTTAAGAGTTCATGTTAGGTCTTTCCGTGTTTATATGTTATGACTGTTGTAATAGTTTACCCATTTAGTTCACGGCCATTTAGTCACTGCAAATACCGTATATCAAATAAAGATCTCACCACTTAAATCAGGGCTTGACCCTGCGGCCACTGATGCGTCATTGTGAACCTCTTGTGGGCCACTTAGAAAAGCCATAGTACTGTACTTCCTCCTGCCTAACATCCCTTAGTCAGAGAGAGCATTAGCTTGTGTCTTCAGATCTGACCCCTTTCCTCTTCCTCTCTGATAAGAAAATAACAGAGAATAATGAGAAAACGAGAAAAGAGAGTGGGTGGGAATCAGAGGAGAGCGAGCGAATCATTTCCCTGTCTCTCGGCGTCTCCCCAGAGACACTTGATGTGATGACTGAATTTAGCCATGTGGCTCGTGCCTTCCGCTACCCCTTCCTGACCCTCCCTTTCTCTTACACAGATCTTAGATACTCCACTAATGGGGTGGTTCTCTCATCGCGGAAAGAGAGAGGTGTGTGTGTGACCTCCTCACCTCCACGATCCCACGAGAGAGTCGGCCGGGTCATCTTGGCCTGGCTCCAGGATCTGAGAGCACTCATAGGATTAGCAATCGGGGGAATTTTGATTAAAATGGCTGTATATCACAGCAGAGGTGTCTCCTAAGGTGCCTTAATTGCTGGAAAACTTCCTCTTTAATCCTCTAGGTTACATCAGAATTCGTCTCATGTTACCAGACTAAAGTCGGGTCTAAATCGCAGATTATTCCAGCCAAGAACCACCCACTCAGACATGTAAAAGTTTCACTTTTTATGTGACATTTAAGATCTGAAATTGGATTTAACCGAATTAACATTAACAGAGTGTCTGGTTTAATTTCCACAATTAAAATGCTTGTATATCTGTAAAAGATTCAGTTCAATGAATCATGAACCAACTCCAGTTACTAAGGGCCCTTTCACACCTACCTTGTTTGGTCCGGACTTTCTGACTTTTAGGTCCTGAAACCTCCCCCGGACCACGGTCCAGACCAAACAGATGAAATTTGGTCCGACAAAAAGAGGTAGTCTCGGTCCGGATCAAACTGAAAAAAGGTTTGGTCCATTTATAGTGTGAAAGCATTTATGTGTGGTTCAGACTTTCAGACCTTTTAAGGAAGGAAGGTCCCCAAAAAGCCGAAAAAACAGGGTGGCAGGAGAAATGAGCCGTGTTGTACATGGGGAGATGAGGAGACGAGCTATTTAATTGAATTATGGTCTGATGACATAATGAGAAGTCAACTTGCAGTCTTCTCCTCCTTTCCTGCCGGCGGCGATAAAATGTTCGCGCGATAATAATAATAATTCTATAGATCTTAACTATAGATCTAAAAAAATAATAATATAGTTGCAACGATATGCGTCTGTTCGTTCATGTCGTCAAAGTTACCCGGCAAATTGACAACACGTTGACGTCAGATGCACGTCCATTTACTAAACCAATCAATGTCAAGATGCAGCCCACATAGATGATGACGACAGGACGCAAGTATGTCATGTAAAGGTATTTAGTGCGCTCGCATAATTGCACTGTGAAACCAAACCAAAACTTTCTGAAAGTTTTATAAAATGTATCAAAACATGAACTTTGGTTCGGACTTTCAGGTGTGAAAACGCCCTAATTCTTTCTCAGAAGCACGCATTGTTGCACGAGAACATCATTTTAGTTTTTGTTTAGTCTTAGTTTTAGTTTTTATGTTTTCTAGTTTTACTTTTTATTTTATATTTAATACAAAATTGTTACATTTCTCAGCACAGTCTAGTGTTACCGTTTTCTAGTGGCATTATTTTGTTTCATGCAGGTGGGTTGTTTTGAGTTTATAATATCAAATTTAGATTAACTGAAATGAACTGTTGCACTCTAATTTTTCAAACTAAAAAACTAAATGGTCTAGATTTCGTTTACAATCATAAAACTGCTCGAGTTGAGTGAAGCCATCCAATTAGATTAGAGCTTCAATCTAGATTCAATCTCCAACTGCTGTAACTCTACGATATCTTGCATCCAAGTCTTAAATAATCATGGTCGTCATTCTGACACAAATCTCTTCCAGTTTTGGGTAGTCCTCCCCTAACTGTAACCAAACAACAGCATTTTCCCCACCTTCCCCAGTGAGCTTTATCTTCCCACCTCACCCATGATGTGGAAAGTTAAGTGAGATAATTGTTAGTTTTAACGGTCCACTTCCATTGACGTTGATTGATTCTCGTCCCACAAACTGTCCTCCCCAACTGCGCACCAGGAGGACACGGCGTCTTCCATATGCCGTGTCTTGGAGCGCTCTACACACACTTGAGTTTTCAGTTGTAAGGAATCTCACTGGGGCAGGGCTGCTGGTTTTCTTTACTTTGGCAGTGAGAAAGGGAAAGACAGGGAGGAAAAGAAAGAGAAAACCATCACCCTGGAGGTGACCATAAGGCATATATCCTCTAATGTTATTAGAGGACTCTAATCCCCACTGCTTTGCTACTGGGGTACCAAACATCCTCGAGAGAAGGAAACAAAAGGTCTCTGGGGAAAAGGAGGCGTGTATGTGTGTGTATATCTGGGTTAAGGGGTGGTTTGGAAAGGAATAGGACAATTTACAGAGATGACAAGTGGAGGGAGATAAAGAAACCATACAAGATAGTAAAAGAATGAGTGGGAGTTGGTGACTTAAACAGAGAAAATAATCAAGTGGAATTCCTAGAAAGGGATGACAGACTTTGAGAAAGGGAAGAGGAAGGTGAGGAGTGCTATGAGCTGAGAGAGTGTGTGTGTGTGTGTGTGTTTGTATCTGTAGGAGTGTATCTGACAGATAGCTTGAGCTCCTGTTTTGCTTGGATGAGGATTCCTGGCACTTTCCTCGCTCAGAATGAGACGGTCTCTTTAGACCGTAAAATTGGGTTACCAATTGGATGAATCACGCAAAGCGATGTTCGGATAGTATTTCACCCTAGAATTGAAATTGATTTTTTGCATAAATATTTTATCAGGCCTATTTTAGTACCATTGTTACTTTTGTATTATGACATTATTTTAGTGACAATTGTTTCTTGGATTTTTCTTCCCCATTACTGTTTTATGATAAAATCTAATGATGATGCCTGCTTATGAAAATAATATTTTGGCTAATTTAATTATAGACTTTTGTCTATACTTCTTTTGATTTGGGGTTGCACTATGATCCAGACATTTCTTGACAGTTTTCACAATATTAACCCACACAACTTGAGCTCCTGTTTTGTTTGGATGAAGGTTCCTGGCGCAGTTTCTTCTCTCCGAATGAGACCAGCCCCTCTTCAGAGCCAGCTGAGAATTGTGTTACCGCCAGTTGTACCTTTCACTCATTTCTCTTCTTCCTCAAGATCTCATTCCCCCTTCCCCTCCATCACACCACAGAACCCTGTTGCATCATGCTTGTAATTATGGTGCAACTTGAGAAATGTCTGTGGCCCAGTTCAGTTTGGCAGTCAGGGATGGGAACGGAGTGTTTTGAAGGCGTTTAGATGTTCTGGCCTAGTGGCAGTTGAACCTGAGCACTGATGGTCTTGGTCTAGTGATCTTATTGTTGAATCCCCACCCCTCATGTTGGTCAGGATATGTCACCTTTGTTTTGATTTCAGCCCATATGTGACCATCTGTCTTTTCTCCTTCTTGTGCCTCCTTCATGATATGGCCTTTAACCTCAGTGGACACCTGAGCCTGCTTTGTACAGTCTGTTCTTGGACTTTTCATTTTATTATGGGTCTTAAAGCACCTAAAATCAACATGGAACTGCATTCACAACACATTAAACAGCGATGCCACATTACTGAGTGTAACAGAATTGTGAAATGTGATTTGATATTCATAGTTAATATTTATTCTTGCCTATTATTTTGGTAACACATTATTTCCTTATAAAGACAATTAATGATGGATTGTGCACAATAACAACATTCACATTTATTACATTTGTGTTTTTGTAAATATACTGGGCAACAAAATTAATTGATCATTTATTTTACTTATTTATCCTTTTATTCTATTGTTCATAAGTGGTATCATCATCATATTCATGTATATTAAAATTTATACAATATATTATGTCTCACCTGAGTAAAATGAATCCCCCTTGACAGTAGCCTTGTCCTTTTCTTCCATGAAATTCAATATAATATATTATATTAAATCAATATAATATATTAATATGTATATTTCTATAATTCTTTTTTCTTGCTGTAGGAGATCTTAACGTGACTGTAAATGGAACAACTGTGCATCAAGGAGAGTTCAAATCCCATCAGTGGTTTGGAGCAACAGTACGAGTGCATGAAGATAGTGTGCTGGTAAGATCTTTTTACTTCTATTTTTGACCGTGTGAAAAATAGTCAGTGTAATATTCAGTTTGGACTCATTCAAAAAACATTACATTGCCATTACATTACGCATCACATTGCCTTCGATCACACGAATAATGTTTAGTGAATCAAGTCTAACAACGCTCCTAAATTGTCTGTGTAAGTTTCAAATTATAAACCAATCAGATCCAGCTCTATTTATTCCTTAATTCCTTCGTTTTCTTTCTGAATTCGAACTTTGTCTGGTGGACAATGCAGGATTACTGTCTGTAACATCAGCCCAGGTGCTGTTCTTCATGGATTATCAAACCGTGACCTGGATTTATGGTCATGGTTGCTTTACTCCAGAACTAACTGTTGACCTCTCTTAGTGTCTTCTTTGCACTCCGCTAGCATGTGGGTTTTGTGTTTATAGAGTTGACCTTTAACTTCTAGCATTATCCATTCCATAGGCTTGTGCCCCCCTTTACTCATGGAGAACCATGGCGGACATACCTGGTGCTGATACTACTGGCTCATGTTTTCTGGCCGTCGAAAACTTCACCAAGTTTGTGGAATACGCTCCGTGTCGCACAGGTGGGCTTGAAGTCAGCGATGATTTGTTAAGGCACTGTCCAATAGAAGTTGTTTTGAAGTGAGAGGACCGTAACTTGTTGTCCGTTGCAGAATTTCATGGAAGAAAAGGACAAGGCTACTGTCAAGGGGGATTCAGTGCTGATTTTACTCAGGTGAGACATTGTTAGAACTGAGTAGAACAGATTTCAAAATGTAATCCATATCTGCTGTTTTCCACTTCTGATCTCACTTGGATACTGTTGCTATGTTACAGGAAGGAAAGGTGGTGCTTGGAGGACCTGGCAGTTACTTCTGGCAAGGTTTGGCTTTCAAAATGTAAAAACTAGTCTTTTTAAAGATCATCAGTATGTGGCATTTATGTTAAGTATGGTGGGACCACTTTAATTGAAAAATTTGGGGTCTGTAATGGAAGGAATAAAAAGATCAAATTTTTTTATCCAGGAAAGGATGCAGTAAATCAAAGGTGACAGATCTAACTTATTTGATGTAATTTTGAACAAAATTCGGGCCGAAATAAGCTTTGATTGGAGTTTGTTTTGGGAGTTCACTTTCTGGCAATGTTTGGTATGGCTGGTAAACACCTTTGTACTACCATTGGTCCGTTACGATTACGCAATGTGCATGTGTGCGCGGATGTTTGTTCCGTCACCTTTCACTTGGAAATCTTGTCTGGTTCATATCCTCTGTTAAAGGGTTAGTTCACCCAAAAACGAAAATTAAGTCATTAATTACTCACCCCCATGCTGTACCAACCCCGTAAGACCTTCGTTCGTCTTCGGAACACAAATGAAGATATTTTTTATTAAATTTGAGAGCTGTATAACTACCACATGACTTTTGTCGGCCCAGAAAGTCAATGAAGAAAATGTTTAAATATTCCATGTGACTACAGTGGCTCAACTATTATCAAGCGACGAGAATACTTTTTGTGCGAAAAAACAAACAAAAATAACGACTTTATTCGACTATTTCTTTTCTTCCTTGTTGGCCTGAAACAAGACTTCAATGCGATTTCCACGACGCACGCGCGAGAATTGCGATCTCCTTCAACTACTTCAGTTCAGTTCTCGCACATGCGTCGTGGAAATCGTATTGAAGTCTCGTTTAAGTCCATTCCGGTCGGACATCTGTGAGTAAAAGCATACACAGAAGCAGGGGGCGGGGCGGGGCGTGTTCGGTACGCAATGACAGTATCGCGATTCGAATCGAGTTCCGTATCGCGGTTTTTCTTTTCGGTTCGGTTCGAAAATCGTTTCACCCCTACACTGGAGTAATAATAAATTAACGTTACGTGAATTTACTAGAGTGCCGAATTGCAGAGCTCATCCATGCTATGTTCAGATGCTTTTCTTATGCTTTATTTAATTTTCTCATCTCAAAATGTGAATATTTACATTTATTATTTGCATCGACTGTGACCTCAATGCAAGTGCAATTAAAAGATCCGTTTCTCCTTACAATCTCTAGGCCAATTGATCACCGCAGTTAAACAAGAAATCGTCAAGGCCTATTACCCTGGATACTTCTTGACATCAGTGCATGGACAGATTCAGACCAAACAGATAAAAGAGATCTCATTTGATGACAACTACATGGGTATGTCTTTCCATCCCCCTTTTATTAGCTGTAGAGTCATTTTTATTATTGCCTTATCACAGGGTGTTTCCTGTTTGTCACCACCGACATTTTATTTTTTCCGCATTCATTGGTTTAACAGGTTATTCATTGGCTGTCGGCGAGTTCAGTGGTGATGATTATGAAGGTGAGTGTCGTAACTCTAAAAAATAAAACCTCTACATCATAGTGGCGTGATCAATTAGGTTACAGTTTCACTAGCTTATTTTGGTGTCGTTTTTAATTTATCTATTAAAAATGGAAATACAATGACAGTGTTTTACCACAGATAATGAGTTAACATCATCTGTTGTTTGAATAACCATAGACAGAAGTATTAAATTGGAGCATTGTATGTAGAACCATTCAAAGGAAGTGTTATGATTATATCCTATTATATCCATTTCACTTAAACAAACTTGAAAACAGCACTTGGAGTGGCTCTGATCACCAGAATTCTCTGAGTTCCTGAGGAACCAACACATTTCCATGTTTCCACTACTAAATCTGTCTCTTTTTCCTCCTCCTTTTTTTTTTTTTTTTGGCTTGCCTGCTTTCAGACTTTGTGACTGGAGTTCCCAGGGGAGTCAGACTCCATGGACAGGTGAGAAGAAGCAGTAGCGTTATCAACTGTGACATTTAGCCAGAGAACTTTTTGTTCAAATTGGGGGGTTACAGCAACTTTTCAGTGTGATACATGTCACAAAATCCCTTACACATCCCCTAAATTAACCCAGAGATTCATATGATGGTACTTAATGGAACAAAAATGATAGTGTGTTGCCTTTTTTTATCAGGTTTCCATTCTCAATGGCTCTCTGGAGTTACTGAAGACTTTTACTGGAGAGCAGGTAAATTTGATCCCATGTATTTAATTTCCACCATGACAAACAGTAAACAAGATCAACATTTGGATTGTAGTAGTCTTAAACTTTTGGTACATACCATATTCCACACTGTCTGATGAACAGTGTTGTAGTACTCGAGACTCGGACTCGTCTCGGACTCGGTCTCGAGACCATATTTTAATGGTCTTGGTCTTGTCATGGACTCGTGTGCATTTGGACTCGGAATTGACTCCTACTCGAACATTTTTTTTTTTTTTAGGACTCTGACTTGTTCCCGAGTCCACTCGAGTTCAATTCAAAATATTTTTCATGATTATTAATGTATGTTAATAAAATATTTCTTTAAATTGATTGACACGCCCAGTGATTGGTGATTTTCTAGTGCACAATTGCGCATGACAAATTGTAATAAAATTACTTTTAACACCACCTACTATGTGGCCTTTTTACCGTAAACTGATCATATTTTTTAAACTCTAAGTAAATTCAGTAAAATAAAAAAAGGATTTCTCTAAGTAAATAAAAGTAAATTAGGTAATCAACCCTCACTGGTCTCGGACTCGACCGTCTCTGGTCTCGGACTCGACTCTCTATGGACTCGGTCTTGACTCGGACTCGAGTGAGGTGGTCTCGACTACAACACTGCTGGTGAAATATACATTGGTGCATTGATGATTAAACTTGGTTGTATTGTGGCCTTGTTACTAACTGATATTTCCAAATCTATTTTTCTAATCTATATTTTCTAATTTGTTATATAGGCTTTTGTGGTGCAAAACGTCTAATTTATGACGGCAGCTATTTTTGAACGTGGCATTTAAACATCATCCCACCATGATATTCAAACTGTTGCACACTGATGATATAAGCAAAAATAATTTCCTTTAACAAGTCTCTTTAAACTGGGCTAGAGTGCTCTGTGGTAAGCAGTAAAGAACGGATTATGTGAGGCGTGAGCTTACGGGCAATTTTCCTAAACTAGCGCCACAGTTTTGCAAATGGAAATTGTTAGAGGCCTTTAACTGCTCTGATTGCCTCAGCTGAGTAAATACAATCAAAAAGCATTTGTGTGTGTGCCCACCTCAGGGGGGCTTGAAAAAGAGCCACATCTGAATCATCAAAGAGCTCTCTTCATTTACTCACTCACACCACAAACTGGAGTAAATGGCAGTGTATGCCTAAGGCGAAAATGTGACATTTATAAGATCCTACATGTTGTTTGCATGTACAATGTAAAAATGTGAGACTAGTATCTGTGATGATTCAGATCAGTAGATTTTAATTCACCAGATGTTCCCAAATTTTTCAGATGGGTTCCTACTATGGCTACTCGGTGGCTGTTACTGACATCAACAATGACGGGTAGGTAATCATAACCAGGTTTAGACAAGAATGTGCCACAGGAATGGTGTCGGTGGTTAAGTTTGTGGTTCATATCACCTTCAGAATGACAGACCTGCTGGTTGGCGCTCCCATGTTCATGGTTCGTGACTCTGATGGGAGGTTAGAGGAGTTGGGTCGGGTCTACGTATACTTGCAGAATGGACCTCTGGATCTCACACCTCAGCTACCTCACCTCACCGGCACACAGACGTTCGGCCGGTTTGGCAGCTCCATTACCCCTCTTGGAGATCTCAACCAAGATGGTTACAATGGTGAGAGATTTGCCCAGATTTTTTGCATTTGTTTATCTTTCAGTCTTTAAATAACCAAATCGGTTATCGGCCGATATTGGAGTTTCTTTATCAGTTTTGGTTGTTATTAGGTTTATATCGGACAATATTTTATTGTGCATGCCTATTTGTCTAATGTTTGCAGACTTTGCACCTTTGTGGTCATCTAACACTCATTTAAGTTTAATTTTCTTTTGTAAAATATAATATTTAACAAATCTCAAATTGAGTATCATTCATGTTGTAAATTATAATGTCATGATGCCTAAATTTATGCCTAAATTTTATTTATCGGTTAATTAAAAATATTTCATATACTTGTATATGTGTATATACAGTATATATATATATATATATATATATTTATTTATTTATTCGAATTATTTTGACAAAAATATATAGCATTTTAAATCCATCACTTATCGGTTAATTTAGAAGAATTATACTTTTTATTATACTTATATAAAAGATTATACTTTTGTGTGTGCGATTCATTTTTAGCTTTAGACAAAATTATTTAGAAATTTAACATCTATCATTTATCGCATTTAGTTTTTAGTGTTTTATTTGTAATTTATTTAGAGAATATTATAATAATATGGCATTTTAAAAATCTGTTAATTTAAAATTATTATTATTACTTTTTAAGACACAATTATATAGAGTTGTCACAATTAAATATGTCTGTCATTTATCTGTTTGATTAAAATGATTACTTTCAAAAATAAAACAATTAATATCGGTTGTTTATCATTTATCATGATCACACATTTGTTTTATTAGCCAGAAATGTAACATCAGTGCACCCCTAATTCTGCAATCTGCTCTTAACAGATGTGGCCATCAGCTGTCCGTTTGGTGGGGAAAATAAACAAGGATTGGTGCTCATCTATAACGGACATGCTGGAGGACTCAGGGAAAAGCCCTCTCAGGTGATCACTGGCCAATGGGCTTCTGCCACACCGTCAGCTCTACCTGCGAGTTTTGGTTACGCCCTTCGTGGAGGCAAAGACCTGGATAACAATGGCTACCCTGGTGAGAAAGCTTTGTCTGTTGAGCTACCATATCCACCACCATTACTTTTGAAATCTAGTCTGATATCATGTTTTTGTTGTTTGCAGATCTCATTGTTGGTGCATTTGGTCAGGACACAGCCTTTCTTTACCGGTCAGTCAAAGACATTTTTGATATTTTACAAGTCACAAGTCAGTTTCAACAAAAATTAAGCAGCATTGTTGATTTGTGAGAAATGTTTCTTGAGCTCCAAATCAGGATATAAGAATGAGTATGAGTAACGATGCTAAAAATGTGGCTTTGCATCACAGAAATAAATTGTATTTTAAAATATACTGAAATAGAAAACAGTTATTTTAAATTGTCATAATATTTCACAACGTATTTATGATCAAATAAACTCCTCTGTGAGGAGAAGAGACTACTGTCATAAACCTTTGAAGGGTAGCGTACCTATGGAAATCTATTTCAATTGTAATCATAAAACTGTTTAAAATGCTAAATACTGATGATATGTCATTTCCAGGTCTCGTCCTATTGTGAACACCAGTGCCACCTTGACTGTCTACCCAACTATGATTAATCCTGAGGAGAAAGTTTGCCCCATAAGCCGTGGGAACGAGACCCTCTATGTGTCCTGGTATGTCCGCCATCTTGTTTCGGACAGAATTTGTTGTATTCCTGGTCCAATTCAGCAAATAGGATTTGGATAATAAAGCCCGAGCATTCAATAAGCAATAATATGGTACAAGATCACGATCTTTCACATTTAACATCAGTTAAGCACCATTGAAGTGCACTTATGTTGGAATTTTACAAATCTAATTTAGTAAATGAAGGTTACTTCATTACGTCCACAGTTGGGCTTTGTGTGTTCGGCCGAGCATATGGAAAGGTGTAGTTATGTGGTCTGCAGATGCTTTTCCAAATGGTTTGGACTTGCTATGCTGGTTGAGAACGAGCCAGGAAGGTCTTTTACGTGTGTTTTTGAAATATACATCCAATCTGTGGAGTGAAAGGAAACTCCACGGGGCTGGCCTCCATCTGACGTAAAATGTCTGTGTCTCCGCCTGTTCAGGGAAAGTTTGTATACATTGTATATGTCTTGATTACAAGTCGTTGCCTAGACACAGAGGCTTTTGGGAGAATTTAGAGAGCGAGCGAGAGAGAGAAAGAGGTCTAGCAGCGGCTTTGAATGAGATATTGTTAAGTGGTGGAACAGCTGGGAAACATCAGGACGCACTGAGCTACACACACACACACACACATACACAGATGTATTCTGAGGCTTAGAAACACACATGGGAACACATTGTGTTTATTGCACAGGTCAGAAGTAGCCCGGATTGTGATTTTTTTTTTTTTTTTTTTTTTCTTCACTCTTTCACTCTTCCCCTTCTGTATCTTGTTTCTTTTGTGTTCTTTGTTTTGTGTATTCTTTTTATTCTTATTATATTTTTTTCATTTTCTCTCTTATTTTGTGAAACTTGTCTTTTAAACCTTTTTAGTACTTTTTTAAAAGGTTTTCATTCTTTCATTAAAATTGTCATTCATTTTCAAAATATTTTTCTTTCTTGCTTGCGTTCAGTTACACCACCATTTATTACTCTGAAATAGATGGATACATTGCTATTATCTTAATCAGTCATCTATTCTTTAAAAGTTTGGGGTCAGTTTCTTTTAAATTAATATTTTTATTAAGCAAGGATGTAATCAATTTATCAAAAGTAACACTAAAGACATTTCTAATATTATAAAAGATTTCTATTTCAAATAAATAATGTCTATTCATCAAAGAATCCTGACAAAAATGTATCACGGTTTCCGCAAAAATATTAAATATTAACATTCTAAATATTAAATTAGAATGATTTCTGATTTCTGACACTGTGGACAGGAGTAATGTTGCTGAAAAATGCTGGAATGAAATAAAATAGATTACTTATCTATTTAAAATTTTAATAATATTTCATAATATTATGTTTTTTTACTGTTTTTTTTTATTTGTATTTATGCTCACACTTAGTGAGCATAAGTAACTTTTTTCAAAAAAATGAAAAAATCGTACCGACCCCAAGCTTTTGAAAGGTACATTGCATCAGTTAAATCCCCTTTCCTTCCGTCCTTTCTTCAGGCTGCCAAGCCATTTGGCCTGAGAAAGCGATAAAAGCAAATATTTCACAGCCAAAGCGATGCAACCAATGTGTTTCTAATGCTTCATTGTAATAAGTCCACTTCATTTCTCATCATTTGTCTGCTGTGATTCTTACAGTGTCAACCTGAGCTTTTGCCTAACAGCCAATGGGAAGCACCTACCAAATGATCTCGGTAAGCCACATCTGCTCCCGTTCACGTACCTATAGGATCCTCTTTACAAAGTTATCTTAAATAATATTCCTTTTTTAGATAAGCAACCACCTGCAACACCCAAGCGTTGCAGCGGAAAGTTAATATAGGTTTAATTTCTTCACAACCTAAAATAAATGTTGTTGTTTTTTGCAGAGCTTTGCTTCATATTTCTGTTTCCCATCCATAAGCCTTTCTTTGTCCATATGCAACCTTCACAATGTATTTATTCAGTATGGAAGGCATTTTATGCCAATGTTGAATAAATCAATTAAATTAAACTAAAACCAGAATAACAATTTAATGTGACGAAATTGAAAATGAAATGGTTTAGCTTTCATTTTAACGTTCACTGTGACAATGCATCATCATGCTGTTAAATCACCAATTGCATTTTATTTTTCAATTTGATAAGGATGATGTATTGTCACCTTTAAACTCATTTAATTAAATTTTCTATTTAGCATGCAATTTTCTATAATGAAATGGTTAATCTGGTTTTAGTTTTCATTTTTATCATTTAATTTATTTTTTTAATTGGCAGAAAATGCCTTCCATACCTCTATTCCCCCCCGTGCTAATGATACCACCATATGCCCTGGCGTTAGTGGCCTAGACTATGTGTGAAGAATAACACCCACTACACACACTTGAGAGTATGTTGAGCACAGGTGCCCAACATACATCTAAATGGCATGCACATTCCTTCATGCCCATCAAAAGTATAATGGCTTTTCTTTTCAAGTTTTGGATGATGATAAAACCTAAACGTTTGGGGGAATTTTCCACTCTTGCCAAAATTCTGATCTGACCAATCGGCTTTGAGATTTGGTGCCGTCCTGCACCTGTGTGCGGACCAAAAGACTTCTAAATATATCTGTTAATGGGTCTGTTTTTTAGAGTTTAACATTGAAGTTCAGCTGGACCGCTTGAAGCAGCAGCAGAAGGGGGCCGTACGGAGAGCTCTGTTTTTAGACACCCATCTTCCCGCTCAGAAGAGGACTATGACTGTGCCAAACGGAGGCAGGATCTGCAGCGACACTAAGATCTACTTGCGGGTGAGTTTTTATCTACAAAACTAGAAATATAACAATCCACTTACTGTAAAACTTCAAGTAATAGCCCGGGCTTTAATTTTCCCAAATCGTCGAACTGCACCGGCTTGTATTTGAGACGGGCGTCTATATGAGACAGGCCTTTATAATTTAGTGTTGAGATGTTGTTCATTGAGTGTAAGCCTAGAGTCTCTAAATATCTCCTAATGCTCCACATGAAACGGTGGGCTTCCAACTGTTTACTATTGGATCAAATGATTTTGATTAATATGCGCGAGGGAGATGGATCTATTCTACTTCACTCACCGATCAAAAAAGGCTTTGGTGGGACAAAAAAAATTGCTTTGGCGGACAATCTGACACGTTTTAGAAGATTAAATACATTACAAGCCGAAACTGAAAAAACAGACCCGGCCTCTATTTGAGACCGGCTTTTATTTACCCAAACCTGCAATCACACCAGGGTATAAAAGAGACAAGCTTCTATTTGGGACTCGGCTAATATTTGAAGTTTTATGGTATGTCATGGTTTGGTTCGATACACGATACTGATCTCATGATATAACTTAAAGGGATAGTTCACTGTCATGATTTTACTCACTCTCTATTGCTAATCTATTAAATTTAGGCATGTAATCATGTCCTAATGTGGCATTCAGAAGACATTTGTTGATTAATGTACATTTTATAAACAAGGGGATTGTGAGCCAATGAGAATTAAGAGTAGGCGGGGTTTAACTAATGGAAATTTGAAAACCATTGAAGTGATTTTTCCATTTTTTAGTAAAAGATAATTGTTTAAAGTATAGATAAGTAAGATAAGTGCGGCAACACACAAAAAAATGCAGCGAGGGATTAAGAGTGTCATTTCATCCTGCATTCTGACCTTTCTCACAAACTTCCACTCTGTTCTCCTCGGAGTGTAGGATGAGAAGGACTTCAGGGATAAGTTGTCTCCCATCTTCGTTGCGCTGAACTTCAGCCTGAACCCTCAATCCGCGGCAGACAGACACGGCCTGCGGCCCATCCTCAACTACCAGACGGCGGAGCTCATCGAACAGAAAGTACGTACATATTCCACAATTCTTTGCAGGAGTAAACCGAGATATTGCATGGTGCGGTGTGTTCTTCTCCCCTTTCATGATGAGATTATCAAAACATACATCTTGGATGTTCTCCAAATTGTCTGGAAAGCCGTTTGAGAGCCGGAGGAAATGTGTAGCGTGTAGAGCGGACTACTTTTCACTGTCCCACCAGGAGAAGCTCACTGGGCATTGTGGAAACTCCACCGTAGAGGTGTTTGTGTGTATAAAGGGTTAATAGATTTCTGTTTTTTTCCGGGCGGGTCCTCACAGGCCATATGCCGTCTGTTTAGGTTTAACGTTTTGGGCGGCAGTTTTCTCTCGGTAGTCATTGAGACTGTGCCGAACACATGGGCCGCTGTGTTTCTGCATATGGTCAATCTAATCAGAGGTCTTGGAAACATCGCAGATGGAGCGAACTTCTGAAACCTTCGCTTATTCGGGCCAAGTGGAAGCTCTTTCATTCAAGATAAACGAGTTTATCCATGATAATCGAAAGGAAAATTCTTGTTCATGTGGGTTTCATTTGATTTAAAATGCATAAATAAACATAAATAAAATAGACTGTTAAACTATTTTCAATTTAAAATTTGATTACACTAAAAATATCATTTAGTAATTATTTATTGTTATTTATAATTATTATTATTAGGAGTACTATTAAGAATATTACACTATTATTATGAATATTACATATGTTTAACAAAAAATACTGTGAAAATTAAAGTGTATATATATATATATATATATATATATATATATATAAATATATAATATGTATATATGTGTATATCTATCTATCTATCTATATATATGTATGTATGTATGTGTATATATACATATATATATACATATTATATATATATATATGGATGTATATATGTATGTTTTTTTATTTTTATAGATATTTACAATATTAATACTTTATAAAAATATATTGTGGTAACAACAATATTATTAATATTAATAATTAATTATAATTACTCTAAAACATTGTGGGTATTTATTTATATAATAGAGCATTACATTTATACAACGTAATAAAATACTTCTTAATTAAATTATATTTCTTCTTAATAAAAAGTAAGAGATAATGCCGAACTTCTAAGGCTTTTCTTTTAAAGAATTAATGGAATAAATGAATATATATGGCAAAAAAAAGCTTATATGTGGTTTTTATTTGCATGGGACTATTAATGTGAGGCTCCATATTCATCTTGCCTTTTGATGAGAGATGTTTTGGGCCTCCTTTGATAAATGTTGTGAGTGATCTTGCTCGGCGCCCTCCAGTTTGCTGACCCAATCATGCTGTTTGCAGACCTTGACACTTCCGTAAACACTTGACGGTGGTTTTGGCTGGGGGTCAGCTTGGACATATGCACATGAGACCTCCTCTTGTATCTCCTCTTGGGCTTCTAATTGTTTGGTTGCTTTAGTGAACCCAAACAACCCACTCCAGGAGGTTCGGAGTTGTGGAAAGGAGTGGGTTGTAATTAGAGCTCAGCGATTGCTGATTACAGGGAAGCCACTTTGCCCTTTCTAATCTCCCATTCTATTTTTTTATCCTCATCGTCATGTTGCGTCATCCTCGCACATGTTGGAAATACGGCATCAGGTGGAAGCAATTAGCCGTGGCACGACTTTCCCCTTTTCTCCATTTTTTAGATTCATTCATAATTTGTATATGGATATGGATTCTCTCTCTTTAATGTGTGTGTGCTTTATGCAATATATTTGTGTGTGTGGTGAGAGTTGGGTGGTGTCGCCTGCAGCTAGCATGCGGTTTAGGGGTGGCACTGGCAGCCTCTGATGTGGATGTTGGTGGTAGATAGAACCGAACCGCCATAGCTTTTTATTCCTTTAAATGAGCTCTATACATTATTGAAGCCAATACACATCTGCTCTTGACAAACATCTGTTCAACTGACAAATATCTTATTATGAGTACTTTGCTTGGATTTTTGAAAATAGCTGCAGTTGTTTAATAGGGGGTTGTAATAGGTTTATTGGATTTTTTTTCTGTGTGAAGTGCACAGAGATGTTTAATTTCATTATTGGTTATGCAAATTGTATGCCTGTTTGAATGACATTGGAGTCATTCTGTGTTCGATGAGGGAAAAAATGGTGCTAAAGAATCTTTTTATTTATTTATTTTTAGATCACAATCTTAATAAATAAATGAATGGCTAAGTTACTACGTTTACCTTTAAAGCCAACATGAAATTAAAATGGACCCTGTGTTTTGATTTATTTAATTTTTTCTACAATATTAATAATAATAAAGATTATGCCAAATTCAAATTTGGAAACAAAATTAATTTTAATTCAGATATATATTAAAACACTGGCATGAATAGCTTTTTTTGTATTTTGGAATACATTTGTAATTACAATAATAAACAAAATAATTCGTAATAAACAAAATTAAAAGCTTACATTTGTTCTGAATTTACATAGATCTGCCTGGCAGGGTTGCCATGTCAGATGTTTTTACACGGAATTAGTATACTTTTGATCTTGCCACGGGTTGATTATTAATATTTTTTTTTTTGTTTTATTTGACCGAAATGCTTGTATTAAGATATTTTACATTCTAACAATGATACAACTGTGCTAGATGAGTTAAGTGAGTAAGGGCACTGATAGGGAGCTCTTTTATGAAAACAGACTTAAAACAGCATTTCATTCCTGCTATATAGTGATTTTCAAGTTGAATTGTGCATAACGCATACAGCAACTGTAAAATATGTTTCTAGTTTCTAGGGAGTGGCATATTTTGAGTTTTGATATTTGGGGAAGGGTCAAGGCAACCAGACCTGGCAACCCTTCTGCCTGTTTTCATTTATGGTTGCCCAATATTCACCATCCAAACAATTTCTGAAAGACCAAATCCGGTTTCTCTTTCTCATGTAATACCCTGTTTTACTCAGAAATAAGTCACATTACAAAAGTATAATAGGTTGCAAATTGACAATACAATAATCTGACATGGAGTAACTTGCCTTTACTTTTTTCTGGCTTCTGCTCTAGACCCAGATTTTATTGGACTGTGGAGAGGACAACATTTGCGTCCCTGACCTGAAACTCTCCGTGCACGGGTAAGATGATTAGCAAGAAATCCAAAAAAATAAACAAAGGCCTGGGGTTATTTTGCTTGTTGCCAAGTTTGCAGTAACACATATAAAGTAGAATGATTTTAGGCTTGAGAAATGAACAATTGTTATTCCAGCTACTGTTTAGATAAGATATTTAGATAATATGTGATGAGTTACAGCTTTTAGAAAATCCCAGTTTTCCCAGGTGAGAATAGTGACACACACATGCACAGATACACACTGACTTCAGGGAAGAACAGGAAGGAAGGCTAAGCAACAGGTGCTGGGATTGGCTGACCTAGCTAAAACAAAACAAAACAAAAAATTTCCCTGCAGTCTTTTATACACCGATTTGTTTGCATTTGCTGTTATTCTTCGACCGCAAAAATGCGCCTTACCAAAAACATTACATATTTGTTGCATTTGTCTTAGGTCACATATTTATGAAACAGCGTAGGGCATTAATTCACTTCGCAGAGTGATTGACATTCAACAAGCAGAGGGAATAATGCGAATTGGCGATTCCCTGGAGCGCTTATTCTTTAGGAGAAAACGTGAAACTACATCTCGACAGCTTCCCAGAGAATGCCCGGGACAACATGGCTTTTCTTTAGTACCACTGTCAGCATCTGCTTCCCAGGTCCATGTTGAGGAAACCCAGCCAAGTTCTCCATTTCACTCAAATGAACTTTTTGCGCTGAATCACTTCCATGTGATTATTAGAGCTCACTGGTGTTAATTTGTTGTGAGGATCGTGATATTTAGCAATTGAATGTAAATCTTGACCTTCTTGTGACATGACCCCAACCTCACATGTGCCCATCTGAAGGGGTTTGTTATGAAAGTGCAGCAAGCGACGGGTTCCATGTAGGTTGGAGTCTCCCACCAGCCGAGTGCCAGTGTTTGAATTCAGTGTGTGCCGCTTCCCCAGCATGGCTTTACGAGGCCAGGCGGTAATTGGAAGCGTCTGTGTGGCCCTCGCATGGAATTTCTCATTGTGTCTGAGATGTAGAGAGAAAAGAAAGGGGGGGAGGGAACATGTAGGAATAGAAAAAGGGAACTTTGCGGAATGTTTCACAGTCTTTGTCGTTGCATGTTGAACTTTATTGCTACAATGGAAATTAGGGGTTTTTAATAGGAAATGTGTGTGTAATGCAGGAGGAAGGGCTTCCTGTTGGAAAGATCTGGGTGATATTTCACCGCTAGATCAGCAGAATTACACTTTCTTTTTAGAAAGAAATTAATACTTTTATTTAGCACAGATTAGTCAAAAACAGGAGAATAAATGCTGTTTGAACTTTCTGGTCATTAAAAAAAATTGATGTTAATAATAAGACATGTTTTTGTGCACCAAATCAGCATATTAGAATGATTTCTGAAGGATCATGTGACACTGAAGACTGGTGCTGTAAATTCAGCTTTGCATCACTGGAATAAATTACATTTTAAAATATATTCAAATAGAAAACAGGTATTTTAGATGCGATAATATTTTACATATTTTACTGTGTTTTTGATCAAATAAATGCAGCCTTGGTGAGCATAAATCACACCCACCCCAAACTTTTGAATGGTTATTTCCACCATGGTTTATACTTTACAACAAAATTTCTAAATTTAGGTGTATATCTATCTTTTTAATTGATTAGTTGTGCTTGTTAACGCACTAAAGCTATTGCTTATATTCAGGGTTAGAGATTTAAACAAAAGTCTACCTGTATAAATAAACATTGGCCAATAACTCCTCCCACAATGTTTGTACTATTGCTCTAAGATTAAATCAGCACTTGATAAGCTGTATAGAAGACCCAGACCCTATAGAAGGTAAATTAGCTGCCAAGGCAAGAGTTTAATGTTTTGTTCATGTTTTGGGTACGGCAGGGACAGGAAGGAAGTGTACATGGGCGATGACAACTCTCTGACCCTGACTTTCAACGCGAAGAACGACGGAGGCGGAGCTTATGAAGCCGAGCTGTATGTGGTCTTGCCACCAGAGGCCGACTACAGCGGAATAGCCCGCAATAATGAGGTGAGATATGGAGACCCTCCCTCCAGGTGCTGCCTATTACACGGACGTGTGCCAGATCCCGTCCATTAACTCCTACATGTGTTCAGCATTTCAGCTGAGAAAGACCTTTGTTCTGTTACTTTGATACTCAAGAAAAGATGTGTGTTTTATTAATGCGGACATGTGAGGAGAAATTCCGTAGTGAGGCAAAACTTGACAGCGGTCGGTGTTTTAATGCGCCGGTTTGGGCAACCGTGGGACAATTTCAGTCTTTTGTGTTTAATTTCACGATTTTTTTAATGAAAATATTTTTATTATCAATAATCCTTTTTTATTAAATGATAGATAAAATGTAATATATTAAAATTTGAATAATTATTTTTGCTTTAGTACAATGACAATGAAGTAATCAGTTATCTAATTTGGTGAACAAGATGTCTTTAAAAAAATAAATACTATTATTTTCTTTATACATTAAAATTTAGATGACCATTCAAGGAAGGAGTGTCTGGATCATGGGCGTTGAAAAGGGCTAATTAATGAATTACTTGTCCTGAACATATTTTCATTCCTAAGGATAATTTAGAGCAAAACAGTCAAGACATAAGTCTGGAGTATGGTGTGAGTGTGTTTTCTGAAATTTACAGGTCTTTTTCTCTATTTCTCTGGACAGAGTCTGACCCAGCTGACCTGCAGCTATGAGACGGAAAATCAGACCCGTTACCTCAGCTGTGACCTGGGGAACCCCATGAAATCAGGAACAAGCGTAAGGACACTTAATCTTTTCTGTTTGTGTGTTTACACACTAGATTGACTTGAGGTTTCACATTGTGATTGAAAAAGCACCTTTTATCAAATGTGATTGAATCTAAACTAGTTTCCCAGTGTGTTTGAAAATTGTAAAATTGTTACTTTGACAGTCATGGAAATGTGTAGAATCGTATGATGTCATGGAAAATACATTTCTATAGAGAATATCTGTCTGTCTGTCTCTACATACATCGTCTTTACATCTATCTCTACATTCTTTGTCGTTATATCTACATCTATCGTCTCTTTCTCTCTCTATATATCTACTTCTATAGTCTTTCTCTATAAATATTTCTAACTCTATCGTCTCTTTCTCTCTCTCTATCTCTCTATTGCTCTCTCTCTCATCTCTACAGTATGTTCATCTATCTATCTATCTATCTATCTATCTATCTATCTATCTATCTATCTATCTATCTATCTATCTATCTATCTATCTATCTATGTCTGTCTGTCTGTCTGTCTGTCTGTCTGTCTGTCTGTCTCTATATCTACATCTATTGTCTCTATATCTGTCTGTCTGTCTGTCTGTCTACATCTATTGTCTCTATATCTATTTATCTATCCATGTCTCTATATCTATCTATCTATGTCTCTATATCTGTCTGTCTGTCTGTCTGTTGTCCTATATATATCCACATCTATCTATATATCTCTATTGTCTCTAAATTTATAGTTCTATTTATTCTGAACTATACAATTTTTCCTTGGCTAGAAATTGCTTTTTGTGTGTGCAATTTCTATAAAATTATTTTTTTTAACAATCCAGTTATCATTATCCAGTAATCAAAAACATCTGGAAAAGTGGCAATTCCGATTACTGACGACTGGCATTCTCCCAAATAAAATCCAGACCTCCAGCAACCATAATTGTGTCCTGTTAGTCATGTAACCTTTATTAGTCACCTAACCTGTTAGTCAGCTCATAGTGCTGTCTGGGGGTCTTGTTAAGGACTGTGTTGGATCATGTTTGGACAGGCAGGAAGTTCCCACTAGCGATCCAGGAAGTGACAGTCATAGGCTCTACCCTGAGTGGAGTTCCCCTTTCCAAAATGCCACTGTGTGAAGATGGAGGGATTTGTGTTTTTTTAATGTGTCTGCTGAGATGGAATATAATTGGGTGATTGTTCAAACTGCTCCAAATCAATATGTTTCCAGAGACCTCTGTATGTTTCCGTCAGTGCAGCAACACTCCTCTAATTAGTTCAAGGCAGGTCACCTGGCTGTTTTTTACTCAGCAATTCTATTATTAGCTTTATTTAGGTCATTATTTTTAGATTCCAGGACCACCAAAGAGGTTTCTCGCAACAACTGGCCTGTATCTGTAATCGTATCTTATTTAAATGAGATATTTAGAAATCACACCTACCCCCACGCACACAGACACCCACACGCAAACTCTCACGCATGGAGTGGAGTGAAAACGAGCAGCTCGTGTATTATTGCCAGAGTTTGTGTGTGTGCGTGCGGTGGGAGCATAAAACCACAATTATAAAAGGGAGGCTGGAACTCCCATGCAGTCTGGAGTTGTGTAGGTGACTTCAGCACTTTAGGGATGAGGGTAGTAACTAACTGGAGTGCTTTTGACAGTGCAGCTAAACATGACATCACTAAGATGAATGAGAGAGGATACATTTTAATGTTTCCACTTGTGTTTTTTGGATAGAGTACAGGAAAGAAACATTCCACCAACCTCAATATCCATTCTGTTGCTATGGTAGACAGTGCATTATGGGTGATTTGTATGTTCTGCGTGCTGTAGAGAATTCTCTGGGGTAATTCACGGACAGCTGAAATTCAGTATTGTGACATGGCAAATATTGTTGGCTCCTTTATGATAAATTGCTTGTGTTTTCTCCAATTTTTTGGTCGTTTTAGCTCAATTTCTGATGAATTAATTGTGTGTGTGTGTATATATATATATATATATATATATATATATATATATATATTTATGGTGGAAAAAGTTGATTTGATGGGATATCCTTATGGGATAATATGATTTGGAAATGTTTTTTATTTAATTTTTTGCAGCTTTGGGCCGGACTACGATTCACTGTACCACGTCTCAAGGACACACACAAATTTGTGCAGTTTGACCTACAGATCCGAAGGTACGAAACTTATGAATATACGCAAATAAACACAGCTTATAAACAAATACTATTTTCACACTATACTGTACAGTAAATCAAATCTATACAGTAGCGTGGATAACTGTTTAATTCTGTTAGTAACAGATCATTCTGCTTGAATTATAAAATATTAAAAATAATATAGTTTATGTATACATGTCAATATATCCATAAGGGCTGTGAAACGATTAATCGCATTAAAAATAATTGCATTCAAAAATTATTTTGTTTATATAGTTTCACACACACATGTACATATTTAAGAAATAAAATAAATGCACGTTTTTGTTAATATTTTAAAAATATATGATTGACAACATTAAATAAATTTATTTAATGATTTATTTAAAAATATAATTAATACAGGTTTTTTTCTTTTCTTTTTTACATTAAGTCAGACTGTTATGCATCATTATATCATGCATCTGTTATACGGTCAGGTTAGTTGCACATGCCCTTAAATTTGCTCTTTATTAAGCTCTCCATTTGTCCATCTGCAGTAAGAATGAGAATAACTCCCAGAGTGAAGTCGTCCCCTACAAGTTGGAGGTGGTGGTCCAGTCTGATGTTATTCTGCAGGGGTGAGTTCACATGCAGAACCCATTTAGTGCTTCACAAGACCATAGCTCTTCTGGAACTCTCACTATGAAGCTCTCCCTGTTCCCTCACCTTCTCATTTTCTCATTATCTCTCGTTTTACAGCGTTTCCAGACCAGACAAGGTCTTCTTTCCCCCACCAAACTGGAAGTTTACCAAGAATGTAATGGTTGAACAGGATGTCGGACCCTCCGTACAGCACACTTACGAGGTAAAGACCTTGTCTGAATCCTTCAGTTGGACTTGAAGCCAGAATGGCCTGTCATTGATAGGAATCCAGAGTAATGGCTATAAATCACTATGGTACAATTTTGGGATGTATGGCTGCCTAGCAACTAGCAGTTAAATTTGCAGGATTTATAATCCTGCCCTTATAATTTTTTGAGGCGGATGGGCTGTAACAGCGGAAGACCCCACCGAGTACCACTCATCTCCACTATAAATAGGAAAAAGAGGCTACAATTTGCAAGTGCTCACCAAAATTGGACAATTGAAGACTGGAAAAATGTTGCCTGGTCTGATGAGTCTCGATTTCTGTTGAGACATTCAGATGGTAGAGATGGTAGATGAGAACATGGATCTATCATGCCTTGTTACCACTGTGCAGGCTGGTGGTGGTGGTGTAATGGTGTGGGGGATGTTTTTTTTGGCACACTTTATGCCCCTCAGTGCCAATTGGGCATCGTTTAAATACCACGGCCTACCTGAGCATTGTTTCTGACCATGTCCATCCCTTTATAGCCACCATGTACCCATCCTCTAATGGCTACTTCCAGCAGGATAATGCACCATGTCCCAAAGCTCGAATCATTTCAAATTGGTTTCTTGAACATGACAATGAGTTCACTGTACTAAAATGGTCCACACAGTCACCAGAACTCAACCCAATAGAGCATCTTGGGGATGTGGTGGATCTGGAGCTTCGTGCCCTGGATGTGTATCCCACAAATCTCCATCAACTGCAAGATGCTATAAAGATGATATAAACACTCACATATAAGTTTATTTTTTATTTTAGGTTATTTTATTTAATATTAAAAAAATAATATAAAATGCAATTTATATTTTTTAAGTCCATTTCATATATATCTTTTTTTATATCAGTGAGTGCCGCTGTAATTGCTGCTTGCAGTTTGGTTTCTTTATAAGTACCCTCTGCCAGGATTCTGCAGATGAGTCATGCAAACAACTTATACATGGAGAAGTTGTCATGGAGAATCTCCAACAGTTACACATAGGTCCTGAAATAGCACAAGGCATCAAGTCATCCTTTTATGATGAGCAGAGATTACAGAAACACCTGTGGAGCACGACTTAAATCTGTAGGTTGTGATGGCGTACGTGTAATTATGAAAATAACAAAGCCGCAACCTTGATGTTAAACCAATGCGGTTGAAAGGGTTTATTATGACAACACTTGACTCATCTCTCTCTCTCTCTCAGTTGGTGAACAACGGGCCGAGCCGCATCAGTCACACTCTACTTCAGCTCAGATGCCCCATGAGACTTCAAAGTAACAGGTTCATTTACCCACTGGAGGTCACGACGGAGGGGCCTGTTAACTGCACCACCCACAACATAGTCAACCCCTTGAACCTCAAGGTAAGACGCCCTGGGTTAACTGCAGGACAGAGATTTGATCAGGGTTCACCTGATGAAGAGCTTAATTCTGGAGTGCTTTCTGTCATTATGTGCATGACTTTGATCTATCAGGCTTTTCAATTAAAGTACTGTTTACGTGTGAATCAAATTAAATTTATTAGGATCATGTTTCTGGGTCATATATCAGTCAAAATGAAAAATGAAGCCCATTTGTTGACCCTTAGGCTTGAATACATTATTTTCATGAGAATTCTCATTAACGCAATGGAAAAATGTCATTCTCATTATTATATTGTAATACAAAAAAACAAACCAAAAAAAAAAAAAAAAACAACAAAAAGGATTTATATACCATGGTTGTATTTGTTGCTGGCCTTGTTGACACACACACATATATATATATATATATATATATATATATATATACTGTTACTATTACAATTACATTTAAAACATCTGAGTAAATTACAATAATGATCATTTGAAAGTGTGCCTAATTGTAATGAAAATAGCCATGCAAAAAGCCTCCGTTCAAAAATGTTTAATTTTCCTCATAGGAGAAAAATTAAATATTTTGTGTAATATTTTTGAGATTTTTATTTTTTTTTAAGATGTAAATTTGTAGCAATTTAAGCTGTAAAGATATAAGACATGAGACTCGTTTGCAGTCACATGAGGAGAACAGTTGCTTTTAAAGGGGACAGAGCTTGTTGATGACAAGCTAAATTTGAACTCAAGGGACATCCACTGTCAGTAACACCCAGTATGTCCCAATACAGTCTCAAAAACATATGCCAAACACATGAACACACCACCCATCCATCCATATTTCCTAATATGTCCTCCCTGTCCGTAGAACAGCCCCACCCAAGGGCATTAAACCAGCCTTTGATCCTCCTGCCATACTCCCATCTCAATCTGCTTCCCTTCGTTCTTCACGTTCCACTGCTGTCTATATAAACACAGCTATCAGCTTAATCAGAGCTTCTTATGAAAGACCCCTCAACAACACTTCTGTCCCATCTGACGGGCGTCTGGATGATTAGTAAAACAAAAATGCTGTTACATCTGGGATTGTGCAGAATTCCTCTCCGAAGTGGTTGTTTGTTCAGTTTCTCATGCTGTTTAGGGTGTTTTCTTGGTTTTGAGGAGTGTATGAGTCTACACAATGGAGAAGTTGAGTAAAATTCTGACATCTGTTGCAAAATACCCCTTGTGTCCTGCACGTTGTGTCCCTCCCGTTGAGCTCACGGCTGAATGTCAGTGTTGAGTCAGAGGGCGTCAGTACAGATTGAACCGTGATGTCAGTGTGCGAGTTTCCATTCAATGTTCTGTTTCCTCTTTCCCACTCTGTCTTTAGCTCCAGCAGTCTTCTACCGAGCAGACTCCTTTGCGAGACGCGGCACGGGAACACCACATCGAGAAGAGGGAAACGCACAAGGGCGAGCTGTCTCAGCTGACCAATCTGGTGAGATTTCTTCAATGTGAAGAGGGAAAAAAAGTTTATAAAAAGGCAAAACACAAAGAAAGCAAGTGAAATATTAGCTCTGTTCAGATGCCTAAATGGGGAGCTGTCTTCTCAACCAAAACCTCATAAGTGAATAATTTGAAACACTCTGCATAGTCAGCAACTCAAAGAACCCAATTAGCACTTCTTGCAATTGATTCCAGAGTTGGTAAGCTAATGACTTCCCTGCTGAAAAGTCATCTAAAACCATCATGAACTGGCTTGCTGGTTTTAGTTGGTCTCCTAACCTTGTCCGTCTGGTCTGTTGGCTGATTTTGGAGTGGGTTTTGGAAACTTTTCAGCTGGTCAGAGTGGGACACCAGCTAAACACTAGCTCGGCCATGCTGAGAGACCTTCTTGACCCTTAAACACATACCTCAGGTCTTTTGTGACCTGGGACGTCATTCACTACCCTCCTCCTTATGCATTTTTTAGTTAGACATCAACTTTCTTAGTATTCCTCAATCAATTTAATTTTTCTCAATCAAATTTGTATTGGGTCACTCACTAATGACCCGAGGTGTGTAATAGTGTAAATATATTTTTTTCTGCTCAACAATAATTGAATGTTTGATGACTGAATAAGGGCAACTGACCTTTATTCCACAAGGTTGCAATGTCTGATACACAATGATGAAGTGACGTTTCCCTTATAGTTATCGCAGGCAGAAAACAAAAGAGTAGGAAGTATCATCAGCAAAAGTTGAAATGGCTCAGGTACTCTTCGTTTCGGAGTCACACTTGTTATCCTCCCGGTCAAAAGTGACCGGACACCTAAAAATTAAATTTCTTCCATCCCAGTAAAACCAATGCAATTTATTTTTGTTCTATAATATTTATTCTTTGTAATTTAGAATTTTGAGACAATTTGATTGAATTTATTAATATTTATGCAATATTTATGGTCTATTTTTTCCATGGAAATATATATATATATATATATATATATTTTTTTATATATATATATATATATATTACTTTAAAAAAATATATTAATGCAGTATTTTAGTTTAATATAGAGTCTAGGCCTTCAGAAAAAAAAAATGTGAAGAAAATTAGCACCATCTGGTTACAGTATAGAGAAAAAGTGTAGAATCATGGTGTAACCACTAGATGGCATGTACAGCTCTCTTTGGAGAAGCATGCGAATTCCCCAGATGTTTATGAACACTTTTTTTTGGTGGATTTGAATATATATTTTTTATTAAACGATTTTTTATTAAAAAATAAATAAATAAATAAATATTTGTGAATTTTTGTGTTTTTGTCAATTTCCCATTCATTTCCTATGGGGGTCATTTTTGACCAAAGACAACAAGTGTGGCTATTTTTTTAAGACCACTTAGCATGCTCGGATCATGACCTCAATTTTTTTGTGCGTTCACATACATAATGCCATAAAAGTCACCAAGTTTCATAACATTCCGATGAAGCTGTAATTTTTAGAAATTCAAATCATTCAGAAATGACCGAAGAGCACCTGAGGGTTAAATGTACGGAGATCCCAAAGTAACAAACTGATGAAAAAATGAAATTGGAGGAAAAATGTTTCAATGCTTTTGCATTCACTCATAACCCATGTCGTTTTCTCAATTTATCTCAATATTTGCCACCATTTTGCATGCATAAATTCAGGATTTCCTTCACTGAGAAATGCAAATGTTGAACAAACACGTCCAATATGGCGTCTGAGGTCATGAGAATGCAGCGAGCCCTTTCGTTCACTAGTGTACTAACTCAGAAGAAGGTCAAGTCACACAGGGTCAAAGATCTACTCTGACTGATTGGCCGCCATTAAAGATGTTTTGCTTGGTCGGTCTAGGTGCATGTGTGCGCATTTGTGTGCTTGCGTATGTGCGTGACCATTAATGACCTCATTACTCTCCAGAGTGATGGGTCTGCCGAAATGTCCTCGCTCTACCCTCTAATTCCCCGTAGTTCTCTGCGTCATTAACCGCTCCAGCTACCGGCTCTCTCAGACAGCAGCTGGTTGTGTAGTCCAGCTGTAGGTAGCTGTACCTGACCAAAAGAAAGAGGGCTTTGTCGCCTGTTGCGCTCAATCGCCCACATTTATCATCTCTTGCTTGATGAAGTGTTCCTAGAGGGCTATTTATTTCTTCGCCTTGTGCTAATTTTGTGGAGGGAGAGCTGACATGTTCTGTTAGTGAACAGTGGAGATGTGTTACAGGACTCAAAAGGTCCCACCTAGGATTGACATCTTAACACTTTACAATAAGGCTTCATTAGCTAACATGAACTAACAATGAATAGTTATGCTTTTACTAGCTAACCTTAACAAAAATGATTAAATACTAAAACATGAATTGCTTATTGTTAGTTAATGCACTAACTAATGGAAACTTATTGTAAAGTGTTACCAAATATACCAAAAAATTGAAAAAGATAAATGGACTTGACCATTATATTATATCTTATTGGCAAATGAAACGAATTTGATGTTACAGGGATCTGCTGATGCACAGCTTGTAAAAACCAAGGAGCTAAATGTTATTGCATCTGTGGGCTGGAATCTGACTTCAGGCAACTGTATGCAGGATTTTACAGTCCTGTGACTCTTCTAGCGATTCGCCACTAATTTAAAGCAGTCGATGCACAAGACGCTAACATTAGGTCCTTTGTCACTGCCGTTGGCTCGTGACGCTAATGCCTGTCCCATGGTCCCATCTCTCCATCCGGATCTTCACATTCATAATTATTGTTGGGTTTTTAATTAATGCTTGTGTCTCAAATGACAGCCAGGCATGCTTTTATGGTAATTTAATTTATTTCTGGCTGGAAATTGAACTCACATGATCTGTGTTTGTTTAAAGGGCATGTCTTTTTAGCATCATTGCAATTCAGTGTCAATTGCAGTTATTAAAGCTTATGTCATGAGCTAAAATGTTCTGTAAACTGATTATTAACTTTTTTCTGTCATCCTGTTTTTTTCTGATGTGCCAGTCTTGCTCCAGTGTGGATTGCTGGACTCTTACGTGTAACGTTGGCCTGTTGGAGCGAGGGACGAGTGCCATACTGCATGTTCGCTCGCGAATCTGGGCAGAAACATTTATGGAGGTGAGCGGAAAACCTTGGCGCAAGCAGTCCAAAATTGTCGTCTCTGCAATAGAAGCATGTACAAGCTTATTAGACTTATTTTAGACTCAAATAACATGATTATACAGGTTAAATCGATTATTATAGCTTTTAATGTATAGTGTGACTGCTTCCTGTGAGTGTTTCTATTCATGTATGTTAAAGAGAGTCAGATGATGTCTCCAAACAGGAGCTCTTTTGAGAGACGCCTAACATGCTCTCTGCTGTTCTAGCCAATACAAAGCTTATAAGTGAGTGCATTGAAAATACATTAGGAGAAATCCTGAGCGCTCAGAGGATTGGAATGTCAGAGGGGTTTTGTGAGAACCAAAGCCAGGCTGAAACACTGGGATTCAGTGAAGCAATAACGCCCCCATCTGGATGCAAGTGGGATTGTTAGATAAATGAAACTAGGCACATTCAAATTAATGCTCAGCCAGTTTTACATGCTTACCATTTGTGTGTGTGTGATTTGAAGTTGTATTTTTTCTTAAATTTTAATGTTTACATATTTGTTTTTTTTAAAAACTGTTCTGAATTAAACGTGTAAATAAAAATATCATAGTAAAAATACATAATTATAGCTTTACAATATACAAAATAAAACAGTTTTATTATTATTTTCTTATTTCAACAAAATTAAGATTTCTGAATATTATTAGAAATGTATATTTATTTTCTATAAAACCTAGACTTTTTTTCTATTTCTTTCCCGTATTGGTCTTATAAATGTAGTGTGTGCGTGTGTGTACGTCTTTGCATATATATATTTTAATATGTATTTTCTCTTAAATCGTAATGTTTTGTCGTAATGTAAAAGTTTTAAATATAAAACAACTGTAAAAACAACTAAATTACAGTTATACAGTGTACAAAATAAAATATTGTCATTATCAATAATATCATTATTATCATTATTTTCTTGTCTTATTTCAAAACATAGAGATTATCCATAATGTCTATTTATTTTCTGTAAAACCTAGACTTTATTTTTTCGATTTCATTCATATATCGAGGTTACAAATGCAATTTTTGTGCTTTCATTTGCAGAATACTTATAAAAGCTTTATTCTGGAGTGCCTTGCTAGTTACAAAGTGGAAAAGATGCCATATGCCATTTTGCCCAAGGTGACTCCTAGCGGTGCTAAAAAGGTAAACGTTCTCATCTATTCTCATTCATGTTCATCATCTTATTTGAACTCATCCAGTGATGGTCATCTTTTCTCTGTTTTGTAGTTGGTGACTCCTGTGGTCTGGAATAAGCCAGACAGCACATACGCTGTTCCTCTGTGGATCATCATTCTGGCTATTCTCGCCGGCCTTCTGCTGCTCGCACTGCTGATCTATGTCCTCTACAAGGTCAGTGTCTGCCATTTTGAGTTCTAGTTCAAGATGGCTAATCATAGACAAAGGATTTTCCTAAGGTTTGCAACCAATGGTAAAGCCATTTTAAAACTTACAACTAATCATAAATGCACATGTAACTTTTATAAAGGGACTATCGTATCCTTCATCCTAGAAGTAGATTGCTACTAATTGTAAACGAATTTGTATCCATTGTTGCCAGACTAGTTGACAATCATGAACAAATCTTAATCTTTGTAGTTAGACAAGTTAGTCACTAGTTTTAAGTTAAATGTTATCCTATACATTAAGAAACACTTGTAACTAATCATAACATAAATCTTATTCTTTGTCAGACTATATTTTAACTAATCGTAAACCAATTCAGTAGAATTGACTAATGGAACTAACTTGTGGCTAACCATAACACCAAATTGTATCAACCATAGCTAAACTAGCTTGTAAACGAATCTATTGTAGTCAGACTATTTATCTTTTGTAGGGCTGTCAAATGATTAGTCACGATTAATCGCATCCAAAATAAAAGTTTGTGTTTACATAATATATGTGTGTGTACTGTGTATAATTATTTTGTATACAAATACACACACATGCATGTATATATTTAAGAAATATTTGCATGCATTAACTGTGTACATATATTTATATATAATTGATATTATATTTAAATATTTATATATATATATATATATATATATATATATGCAAGTGTGTGTATTTATATATATAAAATAATTATACACTGTACACACACATATATTATGTAATCACAAACTTTTATTTTGGATGCGATTAATCGCGATTAATCGTTTGACAGCCTAAGTAGTCGGGCTATTTTGTAACAGCTATTTTGTAAAAAAAAAAAAAAATGTAACTAATTGTAAATCTTATTCTTAGACTAGTATAACTAAGCATAAACAAATTCTTATCAGTTATACGTAGGAGGACTCATTTGTAAAAAAAAAACGAAATAAAGTTAACGCGTTAACGGAAATAAAATAAAATATAAGAAAATACATTTTATTAAAATAACTCATTTTAGATAGATTTTATTGTGTATTTTTGTAATTTTTAATATTTTTTTAAATGTCTATATAGTTTTTATTTTTTTAAATGCCTATATAGTTTTTTATTTAAGTTTCAAATGAAAATGGAAAATCTAAAAATAAAAGCGGATTCAATATATTAATAAAAACTACAATAGTATCTCAATTATATTAAAATAATGCTGCTTTGTTGGGCCAGCTAGTAACTAGTTGTAAATTATTTCTTACTCTTCACAATAGGAATAGAATTTAACTAGCATCTGTTAGATGCGATAAATCGCGATTTAATTGATTTGACAGCACTCAATGTAGCCAATGGTAAATAACGCTTTTCTCATCTTCTTGATTCCTGTAGCTCGGCTTCTTCAAGAGAACTCCATACGGCACCGCCATGGAAAAAGCCCAGCTCAAACCTCAGGCTGCATCCGAGGCCTAAACTACCCAAGAGCATGCGGAGAACTCGTCCCAAAGAATGTTCTTAACCAGATCATCCAAAGAGAAGGTTACTTGCTGTTTAACAAAGACAAAGACTAGACTGCAGTAGAGGAATGCGGAGGAAAGATCACTGGATCTTCACTGTACTGCACTAGATGACGAGACCCTGAGGACTTAAAGCCAAATGAATGTTGACATAGTTTATTTTATCTTATTGAATTTCCTTGATGTGGGTTTCCATTTTTAACCACCACTCATAGCCAACCACTTACAAACAGTTTGTGTTGATCTTAAACCAAAGCTCAGGTTCACTTGCCTTGCCCGGCAGCAAATGCTCAAGACAGACACAACCTGCACTAACATTAAGAGTATGTTTCAATTTATAACAGTTTTTTCATTTTTAGAGTGTTATTTCACTAAACACACACACGTTTAAACCCCCCCAAAAAGGTCTATGCAGTATTTCACAATCAACCAAAGATACTAATACAGGTTTTGTTCATTTATTGTGTTTCGAAAGTGAACCTTCATCTCCATTTACCTGCTGTCTTTTATTTCTTCTTCTTTTTTTATGAAGACATTTGAAATGTTTTTATGTTTTGTCATGTGATTTCTATTGGAATGGGTTTTCACTTCGAATGAGATGTTTTCAGCTCAGTCACCTCTGTATCTTCAAAAGAAAACAAGCCAAGCTGGTTTCACTCTCAGGTGATGGGGATCGAGTGACGCGTTTCCGCAGAAAATATCATCGGGATCCATCGCGGGAAGGCGTCCGTTCTTCCCTACTGAATGTCAGCCGTTTCTGTCCTGTTATCTCGGTGGTAGCGAGTGGCAACGTCGCCTTTTAAAAGTCATCTGGGACACAACTGGAGCCTGTGAAACCTCACCAATGCCTTGAAGCAGAGCTGTGCTTTGCCATTACTCTAACAGACTCTTGGGCCAAAGAGCGGAAGGGTCGTCCCTCCAAACTTCTGTGGGTGAAGGGAGAACCACTGTGGACTTGAACGGAGATTTTCCACAAAATGTTGGTGCAAAATGAACTGAAAGCAAACCTCTTCCAAGGCAGCAGGCCTCATCCAGGGACTGAATGTTGAAATACACCTGTATACTTTTTTCGTTTTGTCCGTTTTGTGTGCGTATGGATGTGAGAGATTGTTGTGGAGTGCTAAAGTCAGAGTGGAAACGCCTCCGTACATCATGGTGCTGAAGTGGCGGAATCGGACAGGAAGTAAATGCAATCACCCATCGTGAATCTCCTGTTTCAGCGAGTCGCCTAGAAAGGGAAAGCAGCTGGAACTGTGGGATGCGTAGGAAAATCTGTATGGAAGTGCAATATTGTTGTATTTTTTTTTTTTTTCCCAAGTTCATTTTAAATTGTTTTGTCGTGTATGTTAATACTATATTTTAGTAAGGTTCTCAGAAATAAGGATTATTTGAAGACAACACCCAGTTCGAGGGTTGAAATTATCCCAGATGTTTAGAAAACAGTGTAATGTAGTCTAAAAATACAGAAACATGACTTAATTGCCAAAAAGGTCTAGATTTTATTGGTAGAATGTGAAAATTTGAACTGCATTTATTGTATATGCAGGTTTTTGCAACCAAATATGGTTGTTTGAATTGGTACACAACCAAAAACTGTCAGACACCACTTGAATCTCTTTTGTACATTTTTTTTTTAACAAATTATTTATTCCTCCAAAAGTTAGATTTTAGCCTCGTGATTTTTGTATTTTAGGCGGGAGGAAACACTGGGTATGTCTTCATTTTTTTTGTTTCTATTTTTAAAAACTGCCCCAAACCTTGTTTGTGTTTTTTTTTTTTTGAGTTGTAAATATGTTTGGTGAGGAGATTATTTTAATTTTCAGCTGATACTGATTTGACGTATTTCATCGCCCCATATTGGGGAGAATCAGAGGGATGTTCAAGTAATTATTTGTATTTACAGTTTGCATTTTAAATAAATCTTTCATTTTTTTTTTAGTTTTTTTTTTTAACAACTTCTTACTGATTTTTTTTTTTTTTTTTTTTAGATGATTTGGCAATAATTTGTATGTGGGTTTTGATAGTGCATAAACGCACAATATATTTTAAACCAAAAAAGAAATAGCAACACAAATGTTCAATAATTTATTTATAAAAAAATAAACACTTCATTAGAAAAAAAATGCATAAGATATATATTTTCATATATAATGTCTACAAAACTTTTTGTGCTCTCTTCATAATATTTTGGTGTTATTTGGCTTTTATATACAGCAGCTAGTTAAAATCTGTACAGTCTGTTTGCCAGTGCTGGCTTGCTATGAAATTCAAAGGTTAATATTCCAAACAGGCCATAATACTGTTACATATGGAATGAGTGCTGACAGACAATGCATTTATGTGCATTAATTTTCTATGATCCAGTGGTTTAGTCTATTTTTCAGCTTACACCATAGTTAGCGCATAGAAATGTCTATATAATGTTTATTTACAAAGACATTTTTCAGTGCTTTGTCCCTAAAACAACTTCTTTACACCACTTTATGCATCTACAACACTGCCTAAGCCAGTGTTGCTAGTTTGGAAAGAATGGCGAAGAGAAGTAGTCAGAATCAACATGGTCATACAATATATATTTCTATATATTAGTAAATAACAGTTCATGCCAGCAGCACTAAAGTGAAATTCTTTGCTCATGGTGTAGTGTGTCAGATACGGCCTAGACGGTCACATCAGTCAGATCAGAACACTTCTGATAAGGCATCAAAAAAAAAAAAAATGTCAGCATTTTCTCAGCCAATTCACGGCTTATCACAGTCCACGCAGCACTTGACAAAGTGAGTGATCATTAACACCAATTAACCACACATAAGGTGATCATGGATTCCCTCAGTCATTTTTTCTCCAATATGGAGCAGGACGGACAGAAGAAAAGCAGTCTTTGCGGTGTGTCAGCGCTCTAGGGCTCTGGAGAGCTGAGTTAGTTTCTTCTGATTGTCTATCACTTTAAGGTTCTGGATGTACAGTCTTACATTGGTTCCACTGCGCAGGGTCAAGGACTGCTCTGAATCTACAAGATATGAGAGGGGGAAATCAAAATCATGCTAATTTATTCCACTGTTTTTTAAAATCATTTTTGAGGAAGAATAAACAACATACAGGTTGATATTCGTATAGCTTGGGCATCCAAGAACATTCTCTCGGTCAAGCCTTTCTGTGGAGATGAAGGCACTGCAAAAGCACAAAATTTACAGAATACCTATTAGTTGCAGAGTTCGGATAAGAATTATTTGTTGAACGACATGATGTTGTTCCAAACCTGTATGAGTTTCTTTCTTCGGTTGAACACAAAACAATGTTGATAACCAGACAGTTTACTATAGCCATTGACTTGTTTTTTTTTTCCTACTATGGAAGTCAATGGCTACCATCAACTCTTTGATCACCAACATTCTTCAAAGTATCTTCTTTTGTGTTCAACAGAAGAAACTCGGGTTTGGAACAACTTGAGGCGAGTAAGTTATGACAAAATGTTCGTTTTTAGGTGAACTATCTCTTTAAACTGTGGCGTCCTGTGATTCACTCCACTAGGGGGAGCCGTACCGTAAGGCTGGCTTCGACACTCTCGAATCATCTTCAATGTCCTGGCTATCATGCGCTGAAAATAAGGTAAACAACACTTGTTAAAAGTTTTTTTCTAAGGCGTGAAGTTTAAATTTAAAGTATCATTTCAATTAAATGCAATACGCTCACCCCAAACTCACCATTTTCTCAAAATTGACCAGTTTATCAGTGTAGTTCTGGTTTCCCTCATGGATAAACGTCATATCTGTAACGTTACAGGGTTAAGTGATGATTAAGTTGACTGCTATCCACCATACATAGTAAGTAATGTCAATGAGATTCAGTACCTTTAAGCAGCAGAGGCATGAAGGGAATGTATGGAGGGCTGAGTTTGGCTACGGCCAACCTGTAGGCCCTGTGGTTACGAGATGGATCCTACAACACATAGATGATTACTTTTCAAATAGTACATAGACATATCTTTACAAAACCATGTAAACATTTGCTCTTACCATCAGTCTTTCATATGCACAGTAGACCCTCTTGGTTTTGTTTGGGAGTCTCTGTTCATTAAGATAGTCAAGTCATTGATTTGCATAGAGCTTTTCACACTAACACTGTTTCAAAGCAGCTTTACAGACAACCGTGATGATGTTAATGCTCTTGATGTCTTCATGTCTATGTTCTAGCCGCATTTAGCAGATTAGAGCTGGCTGATAATATAGTTTACATTTTGCAACGATACAGTCATGTTGAGATTTGCTACATTGGAGTAATAGAATATACACTGTGTGTATGTGGATAAAGTTGGACATAACTTATTCAAGAGCAGGGTTATGATAATATAGTATAGTCACATTTGTGAATGCAAAGACTTTTAAATGATTGGTCTTTCAATATGTGTTAGTTATCACTGAAAATATTTTGATGCTGGTATTTTACACAGAAATAAAACAGCAAAAGGTTATTTTCTAGACTAAGATAAGATACTTGTCCTTACCTCCCATGTCTTATTGAGCCTCTGTACTGCACTGTTACTGAGGCCGAACATCACCGCGAAAAATGAGTTCAGGTTCTTCTGCTCTTTTAAACTGAAATAGATCAAATCAGATGCCCATGAGCTCACTGTACAGTTTCACTGTAAATTATTGGTGGTGTGATATTACAAAACTCGTTATTTGTGAATAAGTCACACACAGTTACTGGCGCGAGGCAGTGGATATCACAGCAATAGCAAACCACAACCATCTAATCAATTCCTAGTGGACAAAATCAAGTCCCACCCTATATTTCTTTTTCTTGTTCTAAAAGCAGAATATTCTCAGATATTCATAACAACACAGAAGACTATTGCAACTTCAGTTTCATGCTGACTTTAACACTAGTTTATTTGTAAAAAATAAATAAATAAATGTTTTCAGAATTTTTAGGCTTTTTTTAACACAACCAATCATTGTTAAATAAATTCTGTAAAAATGCTATATATTATATACAATTAAAAATAAATAAATTTATAACTAACATATAGCCTATTGGTATAATTTGCACATTCTCCTCTACAAGTGCTTTAGCTGAAGAGCAGCAAAACACAAAATGAACACAAAAAGTTTGTTTAAAGATTATGTAAATTAATGGATACAGTGAGTCAAATTGATGTCGTGAAGCTGAACTTATGCAATAGTATGACTATGACGTAAAGAGAGACTATTGTAGTAGCATTAATGATTAAACCACTGACAGATGTGGAATATCCTCCACCTGTGTGTGTGCTGTACTGTATGGCAGCTGACTGTCTTGTGAATTGCTTTTGTACTCACACAACCGCCATCTTGATGAACTTCTTCAGTAGTATGGCTCTCTTCAGCAGGTCCTCACAGAGACACAGCTCAGTCACCACCCAGTACTGAACCTCGTTAAAGCGACGGACAAACCGTTCAAGGTTAGCCGTAGTGGCTCCTGGGAACTTTTCCCGTCCGAAAACGTAGTAGACCAGCTCCACCTGTAGTACAGCAATCAGTACTTTACCATCAATCCGTAATTCCGTATTAAATTAAAATGTCCAATTTAATGATTTTTTTTTTAATTATTTGGAGTACATTATATGTCGATATAAATGTTCTATGTTTGTATGTGGCAAGTTGAGACTTTGCTTGGCAACCACTGTTTATTTATTATTAAACTTTTAATTTTATTGATAACTTTTTAATGAACTTTTTATTACTTTTCCAACCAATTTTTCCACTTTGCATTGTGCTTAGTGTTATAATATAATATGTAAATATATTAAAAATAAATATATAATAACAATATATATTATGTTCATATATTTATTCAGCAAGGCTGCATTAAATTGATCAAAAGTAACAGCAATTTTAGATTGTTACATAAAATTATATTTCAAATAATACCTGTTCTTTCTATTTATCAATGAATCCTGAAAAAAAAGTCACGGTTTCTTTTCAAAAAATATTAAGCAGCACAACGGTTTTCAAAATTGATATTCATAATAAAAAGAAATATTTCTTGAGCACCAGGTCAGCATATAAAATTATTTCTGAAGGATCATGTGACACTGAAGACTGGAGTAATGATGCTGAAAAATCAGCTTTTCCATCACAGAAATAAATTAAATTAAAAAAAAAAACATCAAAAAATTATTAAGTGTAATAATATTACACAATTATTTTTACTGTATTTTTGATCAAATAAATGCAGCCTCGATAAGCATTAGACACTTTTTTCCAAAAACCTTAAAAAAATCTTGTGAACGCTAGTATATATTTACAAAACAGATTAATAATTGTCATTTTTTCCCATTCATAAACGATTTGTTCTTTAAATAAACTATCAGTACAACTCTACAAGATAAGAGTTGCTTTTTATTTATTTTTTTGGAATGTTTTTGATTGTTCTGAATGTAAAACAAATAGTCATTGAAATGTCACATGTGTCCACTTCATTTCCTTCTTGCATTCATCTGATATGCACTTTTGCAAATTTCCAGATATTTGTTTACCCAGCAGGTGTAAGTCAGGCATGTGATTCAGATGTCGTCTCGGCGGTAAAATGTTTCAGTGACTCAATCTCTCTGACATTTTTGATTCTCGAACAGATACCGTGAAATTTGTGTCTGTGTGAGATGCCAAGTACACACTAATATTTACAGCATTATGTCATAGAAGCATCACACTGATGTGACGCTCTAACTATGCTTAGCAATGCTAGTGATTAGATTTTACCAGTAGTCATGTTGTTCAATGTTCCTTCTTTATCTAAACTGCCATGAAGGTGCAATGAATTTTGTTGTGCCAGTGACGAATTTGTTTGTTGGTTTGGCTGTTACCTCATGCATGGCCATGAAGAGTTCCCAGTCGTAGCTGGTGTGCTGACTGGCCATGTCCTTGGAGCCCATCTGCTCCAGAGTGTCCATGGTGCTCTTCTCTGGCACCAGCTGCTCGCTCACGGGGGTCTGTCGGGTAAAACACATTCATATTTATGTTGTGTTTTTATGTTTTATGGGGACTTTCCATAGACTTAAGGATATTTATACTGTACAAAGTGTATATTCTACCCCCTTACACTAAACCTACCCATCACAGAAAACTTTCTGCACTTTTACATTTTCAAAAATCATCACTTAGTATGATTATTAAGCTTTTCCCCTTAGAATTGGCCTGATAACTCACAATTGCGAGTTTATATCTCACAATTCTGAGAAAAGATGTCAGAATTTCGACATATAAACTCCCAATTATGTGTTATAAAGTCAGAATTGCGAGATGTAAACTCGCAATTGTGAGAAAAAAAGTCAGAATTGTGAGATAAAAAGTCGCAATTCTGTCTTTTTTTCTCAGAATTGCGACTATATCATACAATTCTGACGTTATATCTTGCAATTATGACTTTATCACGCAATTGCGACTTTATATTACGCAATTCTGACTTTATATCACGCAATTGCGACTATTTCTCACAATTCTAACTTCATATCTCGCAATTCTGACTTTATATCTCGCAATTCAGAGTTTCAGACTATATATCACACAATTCTGACTTTATATCAAGCAAATTGCGACTTTATATCACGCAATTCTGACTTATCTTTTGCAATTCTGACGTTATATCACGCAATTGCGACTTTATATCACGCAATTCTGACTTTATATCTCGCAATTCAGAGTTTCAGACTTTATATCACGCAATTCTGACTTTATATCATGCAATTGCGACTATTTCTCACAATTCTGACTTCATATCTCGCAATTCTGACTATCTTGCAATTCTGACTTTATATCACGCAATTGTGACTTTATTTCTCACAATTCTGACTTTATTTCTCACAATTCTGACTTTATAACACGCAATTGCGACTTTCGCAATTCTGACTTTATATCACGCAATTGCAACTTTATTTCTCATAATAATTCGGACTTCATATCTCGCAATTGTGAGAAAAAAAGTCGCAATTATTTATTTATTTATTTTGTATTCAGTGGCAGAAACAAGCTTCCATACTTTTTTGAAGCTTGAAGTCAAGTAAAAATGTATCTGTGCAGATAATTTTTTATTTTATTTTTATTTGTGTGCCCTCATAATCTTTTATCAAAATAATATCCCCTCCCCATTGCAGCAACATCTCTTGTCTGATGGCGTTTACTGGCGTGAGAGCGGGACCATGACATGAGATCAATCAATAGCAAACCACAAAAATCCAACTATTTGATCAATTCCCGGTGGATCAAATCAAGTCCCGCCCAACATTTTTTCTTGTTTGAGAAGCAGTTTCATTTGTATATATGCCACAATAGGGAATAAAAGACTATCACAACTTGCGTTTCAAGACGACTTTAAAAGTTTTAGTCCCCACTCATTATAATTGCATATCATAAACAAATATTACATGAAAAAAAGTTGCTTTGGGTGAACTAAATATTTAAAAAAAAGTCTTTGCAAAGTTTCAACCAATGTGAACAATCAATTTATCACAGTTTATGTATATTTACAGCTGACTTGTATGACTAGTGCGAGGATCTTTTACTGTGAATCAGCAATTGGCATCTCTCACCAGTTGTTCCACTTGGCTGGCAGAGCAGAGGAAAAGCCTCTCGTTCACTCCTAAAGAGGCAGACACTGCCGTGGTCTCCAGCTTGAGCTGGACTCTGTCTGCAAGAAGCAAAGCAGAAGAAACTTTGCTCACATGAAAATTCTGCAGCAGTTCTGGCACGGTCAGAGGAAACTGAAGCCAAATCATCGGCATCTCATAGCTTACCTCCAGAGGAATTCATCTTGACCAGCACATAGTTTCTCTCAGGATCCACTAATGTAGTCAAGATGTCATTCACTGAAGCATCGACTGGCAGCATTACAGTGACAGCCTTATGATCCGGTTTAAAGATCTCATACAAGACTGCAAACGGACAATTGAACACATTTCATTAGGGAAATTCCATTTTGATTAATGCGAGCAATTTCACATGGATATTATCCTTGTTTTATGTGCTCTTTGTATAATATGGGTTTTTACTTTTACAAACCTTTATCTTGAGCTTTTATCGACCTTAATTTTCCCACTGGCTCTTCGTAAGCAGAAAACCAATCAAACTTTCGGTTTAGCTGAAACAAACAGATGATGATATTGGATTTTAGAGCTTGCAGGGCTTCAAAATGCAGTTTTCAACGTGTGTTGACAGAAAGACTGTGTGTCTGAAGTACATGGACAGCATTTATGATCTTAGGTATGATGGATTTTCTGTGCCTGAGAAAATAAGTGCGGGTCTTATTCCAAGAATGCGAGGAATCAGACACAAGATCAGGTATCAGTGAAGGATGGTCAATGTGGCATTTTAAAACCATTTGTTTGGATGCCTTCCTACAATGTTTTACATTACTGCTCTACAGTGTTTCCTACTGAATTGTTTTACATGCACACACCATATAAACACAATACCACATCACACGGGTGGTGGCAAGTAGTCTTAATGATGAAACTGATGTGTTTAAAAACGATGGTTCATTTAGCAATGGAACAAGGGATTTAATCAATCCAAAATACTTATTCGTTCAGGAACAAAACATGCCGTAAACCCTAACGCGCAACGCTTGGTTTGAGTATGGTAAACTTAAATTAAACGAATTAGTTCAAACAAATGAACACTTATGAGTTTAGATTTTTCTTTTGAGTTCACAAAACTGACACATTTCAAGTAATCTGAATTGTTTCATTGTTTTGAGTTTAATGAACTTGTTTCTTTCAAACTTAAAGTTAACTGAAACTGGGCTGGGATTTGAGCATTTACTGAATTAGCTAGTTAAACATAGCCAAGTTTCCTCTACTAAAAATAAGTTGAGATTATATGATGAATGAATTAGGCTTACTCAAATATTTCAAATGTTTGAGTACAAAATTAAAATTTGCAATTTCAGCTTCCTTAAACTTTTCTTAAACTTTAACGAATTTAAGTTCCTTTGCATAACAATGCAACTCACATTCACAACTAAGGTAATTTGCGATTTTATTTTTCTTAATGCTGTTTTTTTTAGTGTAAGAAGTAGGGCAAAGTGGTGCAGGAAACAGTGTTGCACTATATGTATTACACATATATGTAATTGTTATTTAAACACCTGTTCCCAAATACAGTGCAAACTATATAATGGATGGCTGGGTTTTATGTGACCATGGATACAGCTGACCTACTTTTAGTGTACAATTCAATGCTCTGTCAGAAAGGGATTTACTTTTGTTTAGTTCTCTGAATGTGTCTAAAGACCTCTGACCACAGAGATGTTGACTTTTCCACTGGAGAGTCTGTTTATTATGCTGTGTCATAAAGTAAGGAGGATTTATTGGTTGGTCTCTTAAGTTTCACATTAGACTAAGAAACCAGTGCCTCTTACCTTCGTCAGAGTTTGACATCCATTCTCGGTTCTGTAAGGAGTAAAATAGGGAGTAGCAATAAATGTAGGATTAAGTAGAGGTTTGATGACATACAGTAGAAGACCAGCCTGTTTTCATGTAAATGCGTCTCTAGCACGCATTGTGTATTATCGTGCAATTTATACAAGAAAATGAGTTTTTACGTGCACATGTAAGGGTCACAAGCCTTTGTTTTGAACACAGATCTTATTTTTTGCGATTTTCCAAAAGTCTATGGGGAAAACGCATAGCTTTCCGATCGAGGGAACCTAACTTCCGAGTTGTCCTACAAAGTGATGTCATAACTTCGACACACTATGACTACTGATACAGCAAGAACCAATCAGTTGTTCTCTATAAAGAATGATGCGATTGCAATTAGCCTGCACCATCTAGAGTTTCATGACAGAACTGTTTATTGGCAAATGTTTTACTTACATTTTTGTCTTCCTTCTGTCCCTCAGCTGTTCTTTGAGCATGCTGGAAAGTCTTGAGTCAGCCATCACCCCTTCCCTGAATTTCTATCATAAAGTCACAAAGATGGAGCTATTTCAATTCAGGATCAACATTTTAGGTTATGACATTGTTGATTAATATTTTTCCAGGCAACATTATGTTACCAGAAAAGCCATTTCAGAGGCTTGAATGTTTTATATATATACCATTTTGTTTTTTTTAAATGCACAATAAGCCCTGGCACATTCATTAAGACAGTAATAAAATGATTGGTTTTGATTTAATGAAGTACCGTGCTATCAAAATCTAAACTTGTGAAACGTAAAATACATGAAAAATGGTACTACAGCATTTTTACCTCTAAGAATTCAAAGGCCACAGGATTGTCCCTCAGTAAGGAACCAAACAGAGCCACCCAATGACCCACCAGTTTCACAACCTTTTGCTTGGTGTTGAGAGCATACGCTGCCTTCTCCAGGTCTGAGCCTTCTGATGGCTCCGCTTGGTAGGTGCAAATGCAGGTTAAGGAGTAGAATTTGACCAAAACATAATAAATATAACATTAACAAAACAGAAATATCAAAAAGAAGCAGATTGTCAGTGTTTCCTGTAGTAGAAGAAGGATATTGATGCTGGAGGGCTGCACAGAGCTGACTGTAGGGCATGAAGACTGGATGCGTTAGGAGGAAGTCACTTACACTGGGATCTGTAGAAGCACAAAACAGACTCGTAAACTTCATTAAGTTTTATTAAGCTTATATGTTACACAAGTTACAAACCATGGGTCTTCCATACCTATAAAATCACTGGTTTCCAGTTTAATCGTCTCCAGCATGTGTTCTAGGATCTTCTCTGGCGTTCCCGACATTACTGTGTACCTGCGAGAGGTGGATCATTCAAATCGATAATTAGGCGTCCTCCATTTCCATCATTCATTGGTTTAATGCACTTGAAATCAAATAATAGTGATGACTAATGATTTAGCCTGCATTTCATTGTACAATAAGCACTTCTATAGGTGAAGTATTTACATGAATCACCTGTGGTTGCACTTTCACTGCAGACGTTTGTAAATGTGAACTCCTAATCTGGATATTTATTATTCAGGGCTCGTTTCACTTGCTGATTTTATATAAATGGTTTGTGAAGATGCGTTTGAATTGGCTGATTTAATTTTCTCACATGCTTGCTAACATGGGCTTAATGCTGTGAGTAGTTATTATCATACATTAAATAAATGCAGTTCAAATTAGTAAGTAATTGTTTTTTTTATTAAATCATCTGTGCGAGCTAAAATCTGTTAAGTTTTGATGTTGAAAGGGCCTCTGGCTTGGGCTAAAATATGAACACACAGTTTTATGAACCATTTTTAAAAAGTTTGGGGTCAGTAAGATAAAAAAAGACTACTTTTATTCAGCAAGGATGCATTAAAATGATCAAAAGTGACAGTAAATGCATGTATAATGTTATAAAAGATATGTTTTTTTAATAAATGCTGTTCTTTTGGACTTTATTAATCACAAAATCCTGAAACAAAAATATTAATCAGCACTTGAACAGCATATTTCTTAAACAGCAAATCAGCATATTAGAATGATTTCTGAAGGATCATGTGACAGCTTTGCCATCACAGGCATAAACTACATTTGAATACTTCACATATTATTTTTGACTGTATTTTGATCAAATAAATGCAGCCTTGGGGAGCATAAGAGACTTCTTAAAGTTGAAAAACATTTTTAAAAATTATACCGAGACCAAAATTTTGAATGGTAGTCTATGCTGTAATAATAAGAATTAAAAGTGTATAATGTTTATGCTCATATAGTATTTACATAAAATTTGAACATAAAACAAAATTGTGGTGCAGAAATTACATTCATTGAGATGTGCAATTTAGTACATTATTTGACAGAATCATTTACTTGTTGCTGCTTGCTGATCCTCCCTGATAGGTGGACTCCTGCGCCGAGCTCTTCTCAAGGACCAGAACCGCTTTACCATGTTCCTCCAGGCGGACGGTGTTGGCCTCGACATCCTGCAGTTACATTCAGGTTATAGATCACCATAGATACACATCCGCACACGCAGATGCTAGGCTATGCACACGAAACCTACCTTGAGGATACGTATAAAGTCCTGCTTGTCCACCCGCAGGAAGTGGCAGTTGTCCTCTCTTAGGATGATGGTGGCAGAACGAGGGGCGTCGTTCACCAAGGCCAACTGCCCAAAGTCATCTCCCTCATGGAGTGTGGTCACCAAGCCCTGTGTGACACACATACACAAGATCATCTTTCCTTAAGAGGAACAGTATGAATAACCTTCAAACAATGTGAGTATCTATATTTAAACTCAATGACTTCTTAAAGTCACTCAGCTTAATGGTTCTACCTTGCCGTGTGTGATGACATTAACAGAGCCTCTCCAGATGATGTACCAGGAAGTCCCTTTGTCCCCCTGACTGAACACTGACATAAACACAAAACACATTATTATAAACACAAACTTGCAACTAGTTTGCGGAGCAGAGTGAGTGTTTTCAGTTCATTTCATAGGATTGACGCAACTTCACTTGTCTCATTCGCTCCGATTAAATCATTCCCGCAGGTTTTGTGCTCACACCAAAAGCACAAGCACAAATTAACTATATTAGTGGCGCTCACATACAGCTGCTTCTCAAATAGCTCACGAATATCAAATTGACTTCTAATGCTATTAAACAATCAAATACATACAGTATGTGAAAACGCATGTTCTGTGTAACATTACATTGGATCCGTGCGTAAGCTCTTAAAGTGACAGCAGCCTAATAATCCTGCTGCTGTCTGTACCGTTAATCAGAGAACAAAAGACGAAGAGAAAGTCACTCTTTCCTCTTGACTGAATAACTTTTGTAACTTTAATTGTAAGCAATAATCTGTATTTAATTTTAATAATGAAGACTATCCAGTGTTATTTCACATTTGATTATTTTAATTTCTGTTACTCACCTGAAAAACTTTCATTTGTCTCTTGCTTCTACTGTATTTCTTTGTGCTATCATTTGCGATTTGTTGATTTTTCTTATTTTATTACTGTCTGTTTACTTGTATTTTTTGTTAATTTATTTCAATGATTCAAATAAATCCTCACTATTATGTGTTTAAGCTGTGTGTTGCAACAAAATTACCCAAAGTGTCAAGACTGTGAGATAATAACAAATATCTTAGTATGGCAGTTTTTCCCCGTGGTATCGAAAAATCTATATTTTTCAAGGTATCGTATCGAAGTTGGAAATTCCAGTGGATAAAATCAAGACTCGTCCTTAATTTTATTTATCTTGTTGAATATCCTGTTTCACTCAGCAGTATGTTCCATTATAGAAGAAAGTTTTATGTTTCATAAACCCAATTATTACTAACAATTTAAAATTTCATATATCAATATATGTCTGAGTCCACTGGATCAATTAAAAAGTCTTTTAATCTTAATATCAGGATAAAACATGCAGCATTAATGTGCTTTCAAAAATAAAAAATGAGTCTAATCTACAATAATATGAGTTTATGAATCTTGACAGATTTTAAAAAGTCAGAATAAACACTCCAAGTAGATATTCATCAGAGTCTATTCGTGCTATTCACTGTGCATGAATGACACGCCAGAAAAGTAAGTGCTTTCCGTTTTTCCTTTGTCTTGATATTACGATGTCAATCATCCAATTCATCGTGTAACAAGGGAATTACACAATAAAATGATTTAATCATCTCATTCATCTCATTGCTATTAGTGCCTAACCAGAAGGTTTGCTGCTCATTTTTACTCTGGCTATGCTCTAATTCAATATTAGCAACGTTCCTTCATCCCGCCCACCATTAATGAAATGTCATCATTGCTTTCACACTCACAGACTGTTCCTGCCTTGGCATGGCTTTCAAAAACCAGCACTGCTGCCAGCTCCTTCCGAACCTACGGGAAAGAGTGAAGGATAAAAGAAACGAGGGATGAATGAAGAGTTTTGCCGCAAACAAACTTGACGGGTGTCAGCGAGTGTTGACTCACAGATGTAGATAAGTGGGCCACAGCTTTGATGTGCAGAAGTTCTTCGTAAATAACTTCCAGGTCATCAGGAGTTCTCTGGTTCGGGCTAAGACGTGGACACACAAATTATTACACACAGAAATCTTATGCTGTTTATAATAGAGATTAAACGTGAAGTGTGTCTACTAGAATTCTCCTATCCCAGCGTAATATGTAGAAACAACTATAACTGTCACAGAATTTGCCATGGAAAACTGAATTAGTTTGGAGTCTGATATTAGCATGTTGCTAAGCTAATGGACACTTTATATAACACTTTATTTTAATGGTCCACTTTAGACATTCTACTAACTATAACTAGGTAACTTTGCAACTACATGTCAAATAACTGTATATAACATGTCAAATAACACTATATTTGATGGTTCCCCAACAGACATTTTACTAACTATAAGTAAGTAGAGTTAATAGAGTGTCTAAAGTGGACCATCAAAGAAAGTGTAACCTTGAATCCATATTGGGTATTTCAATTTTTATTAAACTAAACAATTTTAAATAAGTTTATGTTCTTTTCTAGTGTAATTTCTCATGTCTTACCATTTACGCAGTATCATAGTCAGAAGAGCATCTGGACCCATTTGGACTAGTAACGATAAACTCTCTTGGAGTTCATCGTCTTTGGAGTCTTTCTCAATAGTTGTGTTGTTAAGGTCAAAGTCGGCCTCCACAAAGCGGTAAAACTGTGTGTCTTTGTCGTGGAAGTTTAACTCCTGTTTCACTGTTCATTTTGACAGAGACATTGGTTGTCAGTTAGTCAATATATTCAGACATCATGGTACTACCATGACATGCTGCATTGTGGTAAATACAACTTACATGAATGATGGAATCACTATGGTACCATTTTTTTTTTCATCTTTTTTTGCACAAAAACATGTAGACATCTAAAGAAATTGTTAATACTCACTCACCATGAACCAGAATGCCCTCATCCACCAAAACCTGCCACATCCCGACTGCCTGACTCCGTGACTGGAAACAATCATTGAGTTTCATTAGCCAATCCACAAGTTCCTTCCCACTGCTGCACTGTCTGTGGGACAAACCGGAGAACCATTAAGCTGTCAAAAAGCTGAGTGGTGACTTTAAAGTGTTTACACGCGTGTCTTTGTGGTTGATTGATACAGAATCAGTTGATTTATTTGATGCTGAGTGGGGATGCTTAGATGAAATATAATCTTAGATCAGAAATGTAACAAGTTTGGCACAAGCACATGAAATACGGAGTGGAAGCTTCACCTGTAGGTCTTAAGATGGTGTTTTCTGTCTCTTATCAAGCCTGGATTACGCTCCAACAGAGTGATGTACACCACCCGTGCTGCCTTCAGGATTCGTTCGGACAAAAACTGACAAGAAAAAAGGTAAGAAACATTTTTACTGTCATTATGTAATTTTGTTTGGTGACACTAAGCCATATCTTTACTTTTTTTTAATGTTTTACATGTCTTTTTATACTATTTAAATGTCAAATAAGTTTTGAATGTCTTTGAATAATATTTAAAGACGTGAAATGAAAATGGACACCATTTACCTTCTTAATGACCTTCTTAATGACTTGAGAATGATAATTATTTTGTTTGATCCTATTAAACAACATCAACCCAGTCAACTAAAAAGTCCCATCAAAAACTAAACCCAAAAACCTGCAATAAATATTTCCAGCAGAATTTTCAAAAGTATGCCACATTATGCAAGTTAACTCTTTCCCCACCAGAGGTTTTAACTTCATGTCCCCCAGAATACATTGCTGTATGAATACCTGAACATTCAATATATGAAACGAAAGAACAGACCCTCTGCTTTTAAACAAAACCTATTTTTCCATACATTGTTTTAACACTTGAAATAAAAATTTTAAAAAAGCAACATAAAGAAGCAAAATTTTTATTTTAATTTTATCAAAAAACTACATCTGGATCAGATTCAGAACGATGATCAAAACATAGCTGGAGTAGATCGAGTCCATCAACACCACTAATGCTTGCAAAGTCCCATAAAGCTCGCATTTCATTCTTAACATTATGGCAGTTTTGATTTTCCGGTCTAATGTTGATAATCGCGTTATTTTACATATGCATCTCCTTACATGTGATATTGCCTGTTTCTGCTTCTTGTTTTCCTGTGTTTTGATCAGGAGATTCATTGCTATTTCAGAAGTTGCGTACTAGCGCTCCTTAACATATAACAGTGAAAACAAGGAAGCCTGGACAATTCCGTCAATGGTGGGGAAGCGTTTTCTCACAAATTACGGATATTTTCGCCAATAGCAGGGGAAGAATTAAATGCAGTGTAATTGTGGTTTCATGTTGTCTTTGAATTGGATGAAAGTTTGCTCGTTTCCATAGGAAGACTGGGAAAGTTTACTCTTGTTTGCGTTCATACAGAAAAATTCCTTTATGATTCTTCGAGTTGTATAGAAACACAACAGGTGAGTGGCGGGTGAGAATGTGTCACATTTTTTCCAACACCTCCTCCTCCTCCGAGTTGAATTTACCAAACCAAAGATCGCTACCGTTCACACTCCTCCCCCGTGTGAAAGCTGTTTTACCGCTCGTCTGTTTTCCTTCTAATAACTTGCTCTGTTTTCATCCATCCCTCCCTGTCAGGACTTCTGTTTTCATTCCTCGTCTCCTCCCTTCCAACCCTTAGCTCTGTTGGACCCCCCGCAGATGGCGCGTCCCGCTCCAACTCCCAAACAGACTGAGAAATCTGGAGTGTAAAAACTCGACCTCATTGATTGAGGCTACGGTTTATTGAACTACTCAAGCATGCCACCGTTGTTGCTATGCAGCCTTTTTTTCTGCATGCCTGCCAAGACGCAAAATGATAAGACTGGTTTGGCGTATTGACAATGTAAAAACTGTCGAAGTGGAGACAAACACAAAGACAAACTAGTAGGGATGGTATGCATTGCATTAAGCTAAATATTGGAAGATTTTCATGCTAAAAATGCATCAAGTTCCAAACTGGTTTTAGTGCTGGTGCAAACAAAGCTTGCTAGTTTAGCTAGTTAAGAATATTTTAAAGACACCGGCATCCAAAACATATCCTGGTCTTTTCACTATGTAAGTGATTGAAGTGGTTTTAGTAGAGATCACACACCAAAATACACCTAATTTTTACATTTATGCTTCAGAACATCAAAAGCTGCAAGTTCAAAGCCAAACGCCTCAAGCTGTTGCATGAGGCCGAAAACAGCACTGCATCCAAAGTAAATCTGATAACTGTCTGTGCATTTACTGAAGAAAATGAGAGTTGTGATGGCCACAAAACTGGCTGTCATGATGTAAGGGTGATGTGTGGCTGTGAGCGGTTGCTAGGGCATTGCCATGTGGTTGCTTATTGGTCCAAAATTAAAAGTACATACACTACTAGTCAGAAGATTGGGGTCAGTATGTTTATTTAAAATCTTTTTATGCATTTATTTGATCATAAATGCAGAAAAAAAAACAGTGGTGTTCAATATTTCCACATTTTAAAAATAAATATTTTCTTTTTTAATATTTTTAAATGTAATTTATTCAGCAATGAATTTTCAGCAAAAGTCAAAAGAGAAAGTCACAAACTCATTGTAGGCAATATTAGCCCAAAAAAGCATGAGCACATTAAAAATCTTCAGGAAATATACAAGCAATATCCTAAAAACGCTTATTGCAATCTTGTATGTGATTTGGGACACACGCTTCTGCTCCACCTTATCATTCTTCATGTGATTTTCCGGAAAGTTTGAACCATTATTTGTTTGTTCTGTATCCTCTGCAGAACAGTTTGTCCCCAGGATGAGGTCTTAAACTTGAATCGCCTTCATTTCTCACACTTTATTTGTTGTGGTTGTTGCTGAGGGCGGTGACGTGTGCCTCTTCTTGAAGGCCCCTGGCCCAGTCGCTCAGTCACGGTGATGTAATTGGCTTCTGACCCGTGAGGGATCGGCTGACCCGTCTTTTCAGTCCAAAAAGAGGCAAAATATACAGTGCTGCTGTTCTCACAAGTCCACTTCACTAAACGCTCCACAGGAACAGTGCTTATTCTCCACTCCACATTATCCAGGGGCGATTTCAGAGTTATAATTCTCTTGATGCCTGTTAATGTAACTCATTTGGTGATTAGTATTTAAGTTAATTAGTATGTGGTCAACCTCCATCTAGCCTGTATCCTCCGAGGCTTACACAGACAGAGCAGAACTCTCCATCTAGCTGACTTTACACAGCGTGTGCCCAGACACTGTGTCTGCAGACCCTGAGCATGTAAATCTCTCCCCTGTCATCTCCTCCTTCATGATTCTGTCCCTGGAGATCAGGGTATAGATGGGAACTGGCAGCCTATTCCCAGCATTCTGCAGTCTCCTTGGGAATAATTACTTCACTGTGAAGCACTGACTCTGACTGCTGAACACCTGGGAATACACGTATCATAGGACACCTGTGACAACAAAGAGCTACACTTGAGTCAATCTCCTATTTCAACTTCAATTTCTTAGGTCACTTTAGTGGATACTATAAAGTTTGGGGTCTGTAGAAGCCTCTCATGCTCACCAAGACTATATTTATTTAATCACAAACTATTAATATTAAAATATTAATGTAATGTATTTAAATGTAATTTATTCATGAAACATAAAAAAGCATATTTGCTCAGGCTTCAGTGTCACATGATCCTTCAGAAATCATTCTAGTATGCTGATTTGGTGCTCAAGAAAAATTTCTTATTATTATCAATGTTGAAAACAGCTGTACTGCTTAATATTTGTGTGGAAATCACGATTCTAGATTATTTGATGACTAGAAAGTCAGCATTTAAAAAAAAATGTAATGATATAAAAATCTTTGCTGTCCGATTTGATCAATTTTAAGTATTCTTGCTAAAAGGAGTATTTTTTTTTTATTACTGGCCCTTGAAAGGTAGTATATATGTTCAACACATTAACTTTGGACATGTTCCACAGATGTTTGACAACCTGAAGGTTTTTGGATATATCTATTATTTCACCTTGCAAAATATTTGGCTTACAAAATGTGTTTCTTCTATACAGTATTTACACACACACACACACACACATATATATATATATATATATATATACTGTAATATATACATGTATGTGTACAGTATATGTATATGTGTGTACAGTAAATATAGCAGAAACACATTTTGTAAGCCAAATATTTTGCGAGGTGAAATAATAGATGTATCCAAAAACCTTCAGGTTTTTATAGTGTATATACAGTATATATAGTTTCTGATTCTCTCAGGTGTGCCTAAGGATCCCAGGAAAGCTCCAACCAAACAACACTGAACACTGCTAATGTGACATCTCCACGTGAGGGTTTGTCCAGAGGGAGAGGGTGGCATATTTAGACTGCTATACAAACAGTCACCAAAAACAATGTAGAAAGGCAACATGATAGTCCTTACTGTGCAACATAGATGTGTGCTAATGTTTCACCACAGAGGTTTCTAAACATAGTGTGAACTTTCCAACTGAAATGTCCTCAAACCAGGGCTCAAGTAGTTCTAGTTCAGATAATTTGACAAAAAGTACTGTTCACCACAACAACTGTACATTACACCACCTGAACTGCTGAAAAAAACATGTATTGTTCAGCCCTGTTTGTATGAATATGAATAGCTGCCCAACAACACAACAGAGCCTCACCCTACTGAGCTTTGCAAACCTCTAACACAATACCTCATCTATTAAGTTTTGTTGGAGCTTCCTTTGTATACAAGTGTTAGTCACCCACATGCATTTGGGTTTTTACAGTAGCAGCAGCGCAGACCCATCCACCTCTGTTATGTGGGGAGGAAACAGGCTGTGTTTTCCATCAGTGGGCGACGTTAACACCGGAGGCAGTCGTGATGGCGTGACCTTGGTGAGCCATTCCGTACAACACACACTGCACTCACAATAGAGGTGGGCAGGAATCACATTAGAAACACTGAGGCCACTCAGGATGCATTATGGTTATGAACATATCAGGAATGTTAGAATTAACTAAAACTAGAAAAAAAAAAACATTTCAATTTGTTAATTCAAATAAAATCAAAAGAATTTGATGAAAAACTGATTTAATTTAGTTGCCAAAGAATAATTTCAAATGTTTTATTTATTTTAAGTTGATTAAAGTTATTGTGTCATAAAATAAAAAATAACGTAAATAAAGTAAGCCAAAAAGTAGTGGTTCACCGGATCACAAAACCCACGGTTCTAATCATGATACGGTTTTTGAGTCAGTTTTCGGATCAGCATCCGTTAATGATTATGAACATAACCTAGCTAAGATTTATAATTTATTTACAGCTGAAATGTTGAATGTATATGAAACGAGTATTTATCATAATATACTTTGGATAACATATTAAAAAAAAAAGATACCAGTTCTGATGTTGTTCATAAATACCAATAGTTATGTTGTACAATGAGGACATTGCCATGCCATTGGAAATAGAGCCATCAGTGACCCAAATAGTGGTGAGCCAGGGTCCTTACCAGTGCCCGAATTCGTGAACACTACTGATTCACCACCTAGTAAAATATATAGCTTATTAAGACACACACATTGTTATTTGATTGCTAAGATGTTCTGCTTACAGGCCCAAGTCAAAAGAAACCCACCCTCAAATCTCTTACATTCAGGGGTTTCCATACAACGACGTAGTTCGCTGCTTCGCTACCATAGTACGATGCATCGTTGGTGAAATCAACTAGCTAGTCACGACTGTTTCCCGAAACCGGTCGCAAAGTATCGTTCAACCACGTTGGTTTCGCACATGGTGGAATAATAACTGCTTTTAATGAAACTGTTTGAGATCCAATTAACGCTAGATGTTTTAATTTAAATTACAAACATGTAATCTGCAGCAAACTGACATTGAATCAACGTGGAAATAAGACATTGAAACAACGTTGATCTGACATTGTTTTGCTCATCGAATTAACGTTGAACCAACGTCAGACGTCAGTTTAGTCAAAACTAACGGAAAATCAACTTCGTTTCAACGTTAGGAAAGCAAATAACTGTAATTTTCTGTTAGTTTTGAATAATGGCGCGTCTGACGTTGGTTCAACGTTAATTCGCTGAGCAAAACAATGTCAGATCAACGTTGTTTCGATGTCATGAGAAACGTCGTTTCTACGTCGATTCAATGTCAGTTTGCTATCTGGGTGAGGACTATTTCTAAATGTTCTCAGTTATTTTGCTTTATTACCAGACTCAATATTTGGCTCGTTCTTACATAGTCGAGCACGTTCGCACATGCGCACTCTTCAAACACGTTACTTTAAATCTTTTGACAAACTAAAAGACGTAAATTCCATTTGTATTTATTCTAAATAAAAGGCACCGGTTGTACTGAATGTCAGCTTGCTTATTTTGCTCAAGATAAGGATTTATTACCTCCAAATCTCATGCAATATAGAAACGATGCCTCGAGAGCTGTTGTTCAAACCACACAACTTTGCGATGCTGTTTGCGAATGTTCGTTGAAACGATGGTTTCGGGAAACACCGACTCGTTGAACTATGCTGATAACGACGGAACTTGAGACCATAGTTGGCTAACGATGCTTTCGGGAAACGCACCCCTGGTCTTCAGAAATGTCTCAGGTTCCTCCTTATTTAATGTAAATCTACAATAAACCCTCATTTAGAAAAGCCTACTTATTTCCCTAAGTTAGAACGATAATAATAGTGATGCTTGCCTTAAAAAGCCCAACTAATAACAGAAAAGATCAGAGGGCTCAGATGAATACAGCTTTCCTTGTTCTCTGTCTGTTCAGAGAAACACACTCCAGGAATCGCTTGTGCCCACAAAAAAAAAAAAAACACTCCAGGACCTGAGAGCATTCCACAGATGAAACGTCCTCCAGAGCCCTGATAAACCACATTCAAATCCTTGGCAATATTGCCTTTTCTCCCATTGGACACAACCAATACCCAAATATCCAAGCCCAGATGAAACGAAAACGGCAAGCTCAGGTTTATAAATTTTTCCCCTTTTGTTTTCAATACAGAATCACACAACAAGTGAAGAACAGAAAGGTGTGTGCAAAGAAAATAAGTGTTTATGATGACTCATTTGAGGTTTAAAATGGGTTAGGCAGCTGCTCATAAGATAAGCTGGATAAAAACAATAGCTTTCCAGACTTTAAGGAACGATAGATAAGCCTCTCAACAACCGTTTCAATTGGTTTTATATATCTCCTATGAAAAACAGGACGAAGTTGATACTCGCATGAAGTTGATCCAGAGCTACTGACCTAGTTTATCAAGATTTTGAAGATGTACTGTATTCGAGATAGGCAGAACCAGTAGAACAACATATTTACAGTGGCTTCTTCCCTCAGGGCCTCACATGATGATACTGAAGGGACATGTATCATAGCAGAGAAAAAATGACACTGCATTTCTAGAATCGTCTGGGGTAGTGAAATAGCTGTGAAGGATCAGTAAAATATGTAATCATACTACTTTAGTTTTAAATTGAGTTTGAAAACATTACATATGCATTTTAATTGCACAAAATATTGCAAATCCACTTGAAATGGCACTTGAAATGAAATGACAGACCTGTGTTTTGATCACTCATAGGAGTAATTGTGGTGGTTTGTCAAAAACAGCAACAAAATGTGTTTAAAATTAATCTATTTGATCTATTTATTGTGGCCTCACACATTCTGGAGGAATTCTGTGACATATGGGTGTGTAGGGCAGGAAAATGTCTCCACAAGATTTAGCATGTTGTGTTTTAAACCTTATTTAGAGTTTCATCAGCCCTTTTATATCCTCAAGAAAATTGTACAGAGCGCCACCCTCTACAATCTCTGCGAGCATGATATTATGAACACACAGAGGTCAGAGGTGTGTAGATAAAAGCATGCTTTCTGTTAAAGAGATAGAGTATGCAATGCCACACATCCCTCTATGAACACGCTGGAACATAGTAGAGCTTATTTAAAGAGGAAGATCACCTAAAAATTCCATTACCATTTAGCTCTATGTAAGTCTAAAAGTATTTAAAAAATGATCCATATGACTAATGCAACTTCAATGTTCCTCATAAAGCTATCGTTTGGCTTCAGAAGACTTGGATTATAGTGAATGAGTCATATGGGCTGCTTTTACGATACTTGTGTGGTGCTTTTGAAATATTTCGGAAGTTTTACCTTTCACTAAACATATTCAGATCTATCGAAATCGTCTTCCATTGCGATTTCCTGTAAATATGTTTCGATCTTAAGATCCGCCCACAAAGTTACTTGCGTTTCGCGTTTGATACTTGTCGTTAAAATAAGGCCCTTAGGGTACTGTACATTGACATGACAGCAATGTACTAAAAATGGAAAGATTAGTACAGACGACAACGTTGTTGAATCGATCTCCGTTCACACAGATCCGCGAAAACTAAACGCTGTATTATGCTGTCAGGCCAGTATAGTTATCAAAGTCAATTTGAAAAGAAACATTACGCGCCTATAGACCGAACGCATAATACGCATGCAAAGTCACAGTTTTTGCAGTTTACACTGAAACAATAAAGATATAATTTTCAAAAAACTTGCACTTTGAGACGTTGTGTAAATGAATGGCGATATTAAGTTTTTGGTTTGTAGTTTGTACAAGTTGAAAATAGTGTCGTGTAAACATTTTTGGCTGGTGAGCTCTCCCTTTAAGGCTTGTTAAAATATACTAAACCCAAGCCACTGTTCAAAGACCGTCATACCTGTTTGATGGTGTCTTGTGTATCCACAGCGTCTGGCAGAGGTGTCTGTGAGGAGGAAAACAGAGAGAGAATTAGTGTTAACGAAAATCTAGTTTCAAAGTATTATAGAGGTTATAAGATCAATCCGTCACTGGCAAAATGCCATTTTGTCCATCATGTACAGCGTCACAAATATTAAGACACGGCAACACAAAGGCACAGAAGGCTAAAGAATGTCAGAAGACATGCCATACTAATGCCATCATGTGTGGTATTTGACACTAGCCCTGCACAAGATCTTTGCCACCTGCCTCCCTCTCAGCAAGACTAATTAACAGCAACAACGTAATTAAGGTTCACATAGGAATTCAAGAGGAATGTTTGGCTCTATAAGTTTGCGAGGTGGAGGAAGGACAGAAGTTTAGCCTTTGTCTTTACAATACAACTTGCTTGACTGAGTGCTGTGCAAAATGCAAAACATTAAACAATGGGGTAGATAAGGGCATTGTTGTACACAACAGAAGACTAATTAAATACTGCTAATCTGCATTTTGTGGAAATTTTAAACATTTAACAATTAAAAAAATATATTTTATAATACAATGTTTGGTAGTAATATAAAAACAATAGCCTATATATATATATATATATATATATATGAAGAGTTCAGATGCAAAAGCCTCTAAATGCCATTTGAAATTTTCTTCTTTAATGATCATTTTTATCAAACTTGTATTTTTAAGTTCAGTGATTTCACTTAAATTGCAATGATAATTACCTATTAATTGTTATTTAAGTGAAATTACTGAACTTAAATATACAAGTTTGATAAAAATCATCATTAAAGAAGAAAATTTCAAATGGCATTTAGAGGCTTTTGCATCTGAACTCTTCATATATATATATATATATATATATATATATATATATATATATTTTATGGAAATTTTAAACATTTAACAATTAAAAAAATATATTTTATAATACAATATTTGGTAGTAATATAAAAATAATAGCCTATTATATATATATATATATATATATATATATATATATATATATTAATTACTAAATGTCAAAATGTGTGCATATATATATATATATATATATATATATATATATATATATAATATCAGTGTGTATTCATCAGATCTGTGTAATGTCTGTGCAATATTGTATTACTTTTGGCATGTCAGACAAATGACAATGCCAATGCTACTATATAAGACTAATAATGACGATTTTCATTTCTGCAAGAACTGTTCCTTTAATGCTCATTATGTCATTGAAAACGCAAGTCACTGAAATGACCCTTTAAAAAGAGGACGGTGCATTCGAGTGATTTCATCCATCTGAACTGAACCACATACTTGAGAATGAACAGGTTGTAATCATGCATATCTGATGGGATTCCTGCTCAAGAGGCAATCAAGTTTTTGGTTCTCAGTCCAGCTATTAACTAACAACAATCGCCATCAGTTCTGATCTCTGTCTGCAATCAAGAGCCAAGAGCATCTCTCTCTTTTACATGTTGAAAATAGAGCATCAATCCTGAAGAGAGAATTATGGATGAAGTGAGTTTAAATATTTAATGTTAAGCTGTTAACCACTAGTGATTTAGATGCCCAAATGCATTTCAGCGATTGATTCTGAAATGATCTGACCTATAGGGTTATCTCTGGACAATGCATCATATCATATTTCATTGTACAGATGGATAACCAGGACCACATGGATTCTGTGTACCACAGAATTGGCATGTCATTCACAATGCCATAAACACCTCATGCTCGCCTCTAAAGCATGCAAGTTTATTAAAAATTCCAACCAAACCATTTTATTTTGCTATCAGCTATCAACCAGTGTAGTATTCTCAGCTCTTTAACTGTCAAAACCTCACAATTGCATAAGTTTAGTATTGTATGGAAAAAAATCTCTGTATGCAATTTAACTCTCAGCCTAAAACCTTGACACATTTGGAAAGAACCAAATCATATACCATTAATGAGCAACGCAATTACATTTTTAAAAAAATCACTAATGAAACTGAGCCCTTTTAGGCTGGTTTGAGGGAGAATTTACGATACTCTGATTTGAAATGTTACTGAAATGCAAGCTTGGAGATTTCAGTCTTATTCAAACAGACGCGAGCTGTACTTGTGCGACTAGAAAATAGCTACAGGGGGCGTTACCATGATGTCAGGTGAACCGACTTGACCTACCAGTTGAGATGCTGCTAGACTTCAGATAAAGAGAAAATCTCCACAGTCTTAAACTGACCAAATTCCACCTGATTCTCTTCTGCTCATATGGCAGAGAGTTCAGTTTTTATGAGGCATTGTCAGCCTCTGTTCCATGGCAGGTGTTACTCAGCATCTGCTGACTAATTCTGTGAAGCATATCCATCTATTTTGGGGCTTGCCCTAATAATATATCTTTATAGTTTTTGTGAAAACTAATCTTTTTTTTCTCTCTCAATTACAATGGCTCATGGTTATTATGATAATACTTAAGGCTTTCTCCTTTCTTGTTCTAGTTCTATCATGATTTAGTCACGCTGATGTCATTCAAAACCAATAGGATTCCACTAAACGAGACCAGTTTGAGCTAAACATCACCTTTGGTGTTCCACAGAGGAAAGTCAGCCATGGGTTTGGAACGTCATGCAGGTGAGTAAATGATTTTTTACTATTCTTGGAAGCACTACACCACACCACACCACACCACACAGGCAGTTAATACAGCAGACGCCTACATAAAACCTATCAGCTTTGAGTCAACAGCACCAACATTTAAGGCTGATGTATCATTTCTCAATAAGATCTTATAGGGATAAGCTGATCTGGTTTTCCCCCCCAGCATTTTCCCTGCTTGGTTTCCCTTTCAACCGCAGCAGTAGACAGTAAAAATGGTTGGATGATCCTCAGGTGGTCAGGTTCACTGCATCCTCATGCTTGATTTACCTTTGTATAAGGTTAGCCAGCGTGGAGATCTCTCCACCCTGTGGCTCTGTTGACTGAGTAAACTGTGTAGAGTGAAACTGCAGCCGACTGGATCACATGCTCCGGTACGAGAGGGAAATTACACAAAGATATTGACTCTAAGTCTAATGACGGTGCTGGGAAAATGTCTGAGATCACCTGATCGTCAAATGCTATTGACAGGTCCCTTCATTTCTTAGATAGATAGATAGATAGATAGATAGATAGATAGATAGATAGATAGATAGATAGATAGATAGATAGATAGATAGATAGATAGATAGATAGATAGATAGATAGATAGATAGATAGATAGATAGATAGATATTATCATTTAAATTAAATACAACTTGCCATTTATCTTAACTCTTATTAGAATCCTACTTATAAGGTCGACACAAATATATTATGGTATGATCAGTGCAGGATGGTCTTAGACTGATATTTCAGGCTGAGGTTCAGTGGTTTTCAATTGAAATATACTAAAAAAAAATCAGTTATAGGAAAAAAAAAACACTTCAACCCTGATGGGGTGCAGACCGTGGCACATTGACATAACACATTCTCTTTAAATGAGCCTCTTTATCTCTTTCTCAGGGTGTCCTTGTGCAATGTGAGGTATTTCATTCCGAGTCAGGACCCTTATTGCAGGAATGTATAGGACAGGGACATTTGGGTCTCGACATACAAGACCACTGCTCCACGACTAACAATCATCAGAGCAGAAACAGTTTCCTGATTGGATCATCTGTTTGACATGTATTTGAATAAGTATGAAAGTGTATGTTCAAGTTAATGGTGTTAATGTGATATGGGAATGGGAAATCACCCGTAAGGTTTACACAGTGCCCTATGTTTCCTGATCTCGTGTTTTGAGTATTTTCTTTTTGATATTGTCACGAAAGTCAAATTATCAAAACTAAGAAATGAATGTAATCTAAAAGAGATCAGTGTCTTTTTGAATTTACATCCTTCATTTTGGGAAAACATGCTCATTTTATGATATTTACTCTGTAGTTCACTAAAGTTCACTATATTGTTCACTAAGGTCTACAGCGGTGTGGGTCTTCCTGTGCACATTCTTTTCCAAACCATAAGGGAACAAACCTTAAGATGGACAATGAACAATACGCTATAAATAACTCATCCTTGATTAACCCTTTAACAACATGTAAACAGAAAAACATTTAGGCTACAACAAAAATCCAAAGCTCCGGCTGTTTGGGTTCATGTTCAAATTGTCTCTGGATTTACATCATTTGGCATTGACACACTTAACACATCATAACACACAAGCTAATGCACTTTATTAGCTTACAGTAAATATGGTGCTCTAAAAAAATGCACTATAACGTTCAAAACTAGAAAACATTGTTTGAGGTATTTCAAGAAAGGGGTGCCTTTTGTGGATATGTGTAAACGAAGAAAAGCAGACACCTAATATTTTCCAATGTAGCCTATTAAAAACTTAAAAAAAAATAAGTAAACAAAATATTCTTTCTCCATGGCGATAACATTTGGCACTTTAAATCAAAATTGAAAGGTTTTTAAAGCAACATATTCACATACTATAATTTATTAACATTTAAAATGATTTGAAAGTATGTTTCAAATCTTTTCAAACCTTTTCATATTTCGTTGAATAACCAGATAATAGCCTAGAAGTTGTCATAACCTTTCCCTCTCTCTTGAATAACAATTCTACATGTTTATTATTATGTATTATATGCCCACTTACCCAGCTGATTCCTCGGATCTGGGGTGTTTTTTCATTGGAACAGCGATCGGGAAAGATTCGGTAATTACAACTCCGAAAGAGATGCATGTTTCAGTCAAGTCCGATGTATCACAAATAATTTTACTTCGAGATCATCTGTTGCAGCAACACATGGCGAAAACTACATCTCCAATAAGGATTTGACAACCCCTGCTTATAGACAACCCGACCGGCACGCTGCATTCCTACGTGCGTGTGAGTCCAGGCTGCGAATGCCATTAAAAACCTGCTGTTCGCTGTCAGACGAGCCTGCGCGCTCCCGCTCCCGCCCCTGTCAGGGCGCGCGCCTCATACTGCACTAACCAGCGTCCGCTTTGATTTCCCCAGGTGTTTGTTTACATCAAATTTATTCGGACTAACTTTACTATCGTATATATAGCCTTTGTTTTCGTTTGGTGTTTATTCTTTGTGTGAAATAATCGAGGTAAAACTTCCTAATGACATTCACTTCGTGGGAAATGTAGGCACACTTTTAAACGCGAATTGTCTTGGAGCATTAGCTTATAGATAACAACAGTAAGGTTAGTTACCATTCATCCTAAAAGCCCAAAAACATCATGGGGACTTTTACTAAAACATTTATTTATGTAACATACATTCTGTTACATTAAATAAATGTAGGCCTCAGTGTTGTAGTACTCGAGACTCGGACTCATCTCGGTCTCGAGACCATATTTTAATGGTCTTGGTCTTGTCATGGACTCGTGTGCATTTGGACTCGGAATTGACTCGTACTCGAACATTTTTTTTTTTTTAGGACTCTGACTTGTTCCCGAGTCCACTCGAGTTCAATTCAAAATATTTTTCATGATTATTAATGTATGTTAATAAAATATTTCTTTAAATTGATTGACACGCCCAGTGATTGGTGATTTTCTAGTGCGCAACTGCGCATGACAAATTGTAATAAAATTACTTTTAACACCACCTATGTGGCCTTTTTACCCTAAACTGATCATATTTTTTAAACTCTAAGTAAATTCAGTAAAAAAATAAAATAAAAAAAAAAGTGTTTCTCTAAGTAAATAAAAGTAAATTAGGTAATCAACCCTCACTGGTCTCGGTCTCGACTCGGACTCGACCGTCTCTGGTCTCGGTCTCGACTCGGACTCGACTCTCTCTGGTCTCGGTCTCGACTCGGACTGAGGTGGTATCTACTACAACACTGGTAGGCCTAATGTTAACTTTGAAATATTCAGCTACTTTCCAAGGCAACTTTTCTTGTTTCATGTAGTCTAACGTTGGTATATGTAGGCTACTACCTAAATACATCAAATTGCTATATATAGGGATAAAAACACAAACTAATAAAAATGTCAAAAACATTAAAAATGACTATAACTTTAGCTAAAATGGAAAATATCAAAATAAAAACGAATTCAAAATATTAATAAAAGATGTAACAAAAAGATGATAAAGTAACAATGTATTGACCATTATAGTCGTTACATTGACTAAATCAGTTACAATATGATATATTAAAACATGGAAACTACTCTGAATATAATGCTTAACAGATCAGTAAATTATGTAGCCTACATTAAAATATGAATGTGAATTACACAAAAGCTGTCACTGGGGTAGCACCCTTTCAAAAGGTACTAATTTATACCCTTAAGGTGTAAATAAGGTACAAAGGCAGTGACAGCTGCTATTATGCTATTTCTTACGTATATTGCCTATACAGACTGTACATTAAAATATAGGCCTACAATATGTTGTGTGACACATCTAAACATTTGAATGTGCATGCCATGAATGAATAATCTCTTATGCATAATAAAATGTTTGGACATAGCAATAAACATTTTAAGAGACAGAAAAAGGAGGTTATGAAGCAGAACAAAACACAGCTTCCCATGTACGTAGTCTCATAGACTGAAGGATTATTACGTCTGCATCCAGATATGTAGAACCTAGCATTACAGACCCCTGCATCAAGCAGTAAAAGAAACGCTAGAGCAGGGAAAATAATGCGTTTGACTCAATAACACACTCTGTCTCTCCTTCAGCTCTCTTATCTGTGTGTTCCAGCTGCATGATAAACCTTGAGGGGTTGAGGATCAGGGGGCGTGTCCATAACCCACCTTATTTATGGCGCAGGTGCCAAGGTTGAGGTGAAACAGTCAATTAAAAGGAAATCAAACTTTGAATAGGACACATTTTCCCGACTTTGCTTAAAATCCTTTTGAAATTTGAACACGCTTCCCCCTTTTCAAAATGAGTTACGAATGTTTACAATGTAGCACAACTGGGGTTGCTGTGTTTGATTTAGAGTTGGTGCATCATGAGATGACCATGAATTATCCCATTGCATAGTAAAAAAGCAATTAATAGTTGAGTTTATGTTTTATAAAGATACTCTGACCACACATTAGACATATATAATAAGTTAGTGATCTGTATTCTGTACCTGTTCCAGGGACGAACGCAGGGACGACCGGAAGATTGTGTCTGCCGAACACATGACTGCTGCAGGAGCCTCTGAGGATGAGGAGACACAAAAGAAAGAAAGGAAGTCAGTGCTGTTTGATTCAATCTGCTCTCCTTTTACTGTTACATCATTTTATTTCCCATCTCATGCTCATGATTTGTGAGATCTCATGACTCCCACAAACCCAGTGGATGGATATTGTGAACTCTGATGGAAAGTATTGTTTATTGTAAGTTGTTCCCAAAAATAGAAACTCTAGCTCTGTTCCAAAATCGCACTGTCTAGCAACTGCATTGTAACTAAAAAGAAACATCATACAGATTTCCTAATGTAAAATCCATTACAAAAAGAACTATATATATACTATTTGGAGCAATGCTGCAATGCCAAAATGTGCTGCATAGGTGACCAGCTCACATAAGGATTGAAACAGCACTTATACTAAACCAGATGTCCAATATTAATACCAAAAAATTTTGACTTTTTTGAGGAATGAGTTTCATTCACTTCAATAGGCATCACCCCAACGTGGGCAATACTGTACGCCCTCTGTATAGTCACAGGTCACGCTGGGGGGCGATCTTAAAACCTGTCTCAATTTGAGAATGTCCATGTGGCTGGAGGTCAGGGAACATTACATAATATTTGTTTAGACCCCGGCTATTGTTTCAGGAGTATCTTCCCTTCCTGAAGGAGTGAAATATAACAACACAGAGACTGTTTTTGGGAGTTTATCAGCCATTTCTGGTCCACCCCTCAATCCAAAATAGTGCAATACCAGTTATTTTGATGCTTTTTTTGCATATGCATGTTCATTAGGCAATGATATGTGAAGCTTTGGGGAAACACAGCAACAGAAAAGTTGTGTCTCGCAATACGCTGTGTATTAGGTCTCACATTTTTTTGCGCTAAATTAGTTCGGAACACTAACCGCTTTAATTATGTGATAATGTGTTATGCTAAACTCCTGGCTGGGAGTAATGAATGATTAATATGTTGTAACTGGTTGTTTGCAAAGATTCCTTGAATTAGCAGTTTCCCTGTTCTGGCTCTGTTCACCTGCCTTCTTCAACGACGGCCTCAAAATATTTCTCAACTGTTGTCCCATATTATCTCTGTCTGGCAGCACTGCAGAAACAGACCCACAAAACCAACATCTTTCTCCAAGACTGCTGGAGATAAAGCAGTCTGTGTTTCAGCATGAGATTGACAAAGTTGTGTGCATGTACAGTATCCATGAATGGCACACTTTGAATTCTATGACTAAAAAGAATTAGAGGCTCAAATCCTATTACATTAACCTGAAAAGTGGCTTGTTTTAAACATTAAATATCTATATTTTTTGTGTGTTTTGCATGGACACGTCAAGAGTTCATGAATTCAAAATCATGCAAAAATATGATTTTGACACAATTTGTTTAACTGATGTTAAATGTCATAAAACAAGTTTAATGACTAACTAATTAACAAGAATTTAGGTAGCACTTTATTTTACAGTCCTGTTCCCCATGTACATACTATGTACTTATTATAGTAATTCTGGGTAATATACGTAGCTGCTAACCCTGAACTTACCCCTAAACATATCTTATATTAACCAGTACTTTATAGGTACACTCTAAGTGCATGCAAGTACAAAAAAGTAATATTTGAATTTAATATTTAGTTTCAATGATCATATTTTGCTTCCTATATCTTTAATTTTTAGATAAGTAAATTGTTTAAGAATATAATATTGATTTTGCATAAGAATAGCCTATGGTAACCTCCTTAATTACCTTTTTTTACAACATAACTAGAAGGCAAGTCAATTCCATTCCATTCAAATTCAGTTTATTCCATTTTATATATTTTTTTCAAAAGTCAATAAATAATTTGTCAAGCTCAACCATTCAATCATGAATATATACATTTCTTTAATTTACAGAGCATATAGATAAACCCCAAACTGTCCATCCATCCAGATTTTATACATTTAATGAAATATTAAATATTTATTTTGTCCTGAATTCTGGCAACATGATTGTAAACATTTCGAACCTCATAAAAATGAAATAAGCATGAAAACATGCAGCTGCTTATAATATTAGGTTGGTGATCAGTACCTGCTTTTACAGACTATTTTAGGCCTAATGACTTTTGTATTATTATTTTGAGTATCAAGTCATATTTTGTACCCTGCTTGAGGAAAGTGCTATACACAAGTACTCATACAGTACATGCATTTGTGTACTTAAGTAGAAAAACTCATCGCTATGTGAACTGATCATGCACAGGCATCCACTTCAACAGAACAGTATCAGATTTTTCTTACCAAATCCGTTTTTCTTCTTGGCAGACAAGATCTGTTTAAAGAACGATAACATTCTGGCACGTATATCCTCCATACTTCTCACTTCACAGAAACTTATGATATAAACCCTAAGGCCGCAGTAAATGAAAGAAAGGCGATCCACAATCGCTCCTTTTAGCTGTGCGCCTGACTTTCTCTGCATATTTCAAAGTGTATTTCTGCATGTTTGTGTGTGTGTGTGTGTCAGTGGTTGCCTATGACAGGACCCAGGAATCCAGTTCTCCTGCATGTGACCCTCACAAGGCACTTGAACGTGGTAGTTTGTATCTGATAAAGAGTGATAAAGAGTTTTAACTCAGATCAGATAGAGACACTTGGTCTGCCATTGTTTTAGAGGGTCAAAATGTGTTTGTGTGGAGGTGAGATGTAAAGATGTGGATGCCTTTTCTAGATATGTAGTTTCTGCGATGAGAACAAAAGATATTTTAGATCAACTCACACATAGACAATAGGCTTTTAACACCCTAGTTCACTTAGAAATAGAAGAAACGTTTAGCAAAGCCCATTTTTGTCTCAAACCGCTGTTTGAGGTGACCGTGATGTTAAATATTTTATTGACATTTGTGCTGTTTTCATGTATCGTGTCTTATTTTTTGTAATGTCTTGGCCAGGACTCTTGTAAAAGACATTTTAAATATATCAATAGTTTTTATTTTCCTGGTAAAACACTCTCAAATATAAAGGTTCAGAAAGGCGATGCCATAAAAGAACCATTATTTTCACTGCAACTCTAAAAAGATGCGTTTTTGATTCCCTAACCTTTCAGTGAACACTGAACAGTAATATTTTAATCATCCAAAGAACCTTTTTTTAAAAAACAAAACAAAAACAACAACAACAACATATATATGCCTATAAAGAACCTTTATTTTTAAGAGTGAATAAAGGTCAAACATAGGCAATCTATTTTTTATTTATAATTTATTTGACTAAATCAATTTATTTATTTATTCGGTAAATTAAAATTAAATGTATTTCCATAGGCCTATTTATCTTAAATATAAATTTAATGTATTTATTTAATTATAAAATTTAATTTATTAAATTAATATTAATCATTTGAAATTTATATCTATTCACTGTAAAAAAATATTGTTGGTTTACCTTAAAAAAGTAAGTAACCTGGTTACCTTAAAAATGTAAGTTCATTGAAATGGAAAAAGTGAGTTGATACAATGAAGGAGAATGATTTAATCATCAGAAACTCAAAATTATATGTTATCTGAACTAAATAAATTATTTAAGTTGATTTGACAAAACAAAAAAAGTTGTGATTACTAATCATGAAAAGATTTTTTTGCAGTGTTATTAATAGAAATATATTTAAATACATATCGTTTTAAAATGAGATTTTAATATATTATGTGTGACTGAAAATTTGAACACAACATTAAGCCAGATAATCAATTTGAGGTTTTATTACAGTGTTGGTAGCATAACAGGTTATGTTATGGGCCAATTAGGGAGTTTAGGGGTTCGTTCAAATCAATAACCAAAAGAATGAGCAATTGAACAACTTAGTGTGCCCTCTAGTGTGCGTTTATAGCTAGTACATTTTACACACTTGATAAATAGGAGCCAATTTTGTGAAGATGTTTTACAGAATGTCTTAAGAATCTTATATTCTGTATTTGCATAAAACACCCAACCCAGAATATACACATACAGCTAGTTTTAACTGGCAGACCAGTACCAGTACCTACATATAAAACCTTTCCCATCACAGAAAGAACACAGTTCCTATGGGAAAGGGTGTAGGACTTCCTGCAACAAATCACAGCCTTTTGTAATCAATCATCAGCTCCCTGTAGACACAATTTAAAAACGAAACAAAAATCACACACATTAATGTCCTGGCACACTGGAATCTTGAGCATCGCACTCATGAGCATGAAGATTGTTTCGGTTTCTCGGCCATCCGTCTGTAGTTCCAGAACACTGTGTGATTTTGCATGCTCATAATCCTGTCATTCCAAATCAGCCTTTCCTTCCCATGTTCAGCGCCCATGCAGGAAGGAAATAGTGTTTATATTGGAAGTCCAGTGACATATGAAGCGATGAAAGCATTGGGAGGGAGATGTTTAAAATGCACACCTATCTCACATTACCATCGTGTTGCTTCCTGTGTGCTATTTAGGGGCTTTTGCAAGTTCTCGCTCTCTCTCTCTCTTTCTCGTGCCCACCTGTCACCTACAAGCCGCTTAACTTTCCCAGCATCACGATGAATCACTGGCCCACAGAATTTCCAACAGTTAGCCATCTGATGGACTGAAGATTATTAAATACGCACACATGGGCAACATTTCAACCAATTTGAGACACAATTGTTTCATGTTTCAGGATAAATGTTGGCAAATCTCCCCATTTTTTCTATCAGCACTGTAAAATATTTTGTAGTCAAGTACTCATGTGTCATAGGCACACCTAAACTAATTAAATAAAATAAATGTTATTCTAAATGTGTTTGAAATTAGTCAAAAACACTGTAAACACAATTTACAATAAGGTTTCATTTGTTAACCATTAACTATTAACTAACATGAACTAACGGTTACTCTTTATTTTAGGGTGATAGTTACATTGTACTCAAATAACAGATTAATATGTACTTACGTACTATAGAGTTACGATTAGGGTTATGTTTAGGGTTAGTTACCTGTAATCATGCCTAATTTACTGTTATTACTAGTAAGTACATATAGTAACGTGTAACTGTCCCATTAAAATGTTACCAAACTAACTATGAGCAATACATTTGTTGCAGTATTTATACATATTTGTTAACGTTAATAAAAACACAGCTGTTCATAGTTTGTTCGTGTTACTTTACAGTGCATTAGCTCATATTAAAAAAACACAACTTTTCATTTAAAAAATGTATAAGTACTGTATGTTGAAATTAACATTAAAGATTAATAAATGCTATTCATTATTAGTCCATGTTAACTAATGAAACCTTACATATAACACTAATCAAAAAATATGATAATGATCTTATCATTATTTAACTAAAGTCATTTTTCAGGGTCAATAAGTTACTGTACACTCTCAAAAGGCAGCTTTCAAAGCAATGCCATTAAGAACCATTTCTGGTTTTCTAATAATATTTCAGTAAAATAACAATTTGTGTCTTGGTGTGATTGAAGAACATTTGAATAATCTAAAGAACCCTTTTCCACTATAAAGAACCTTTTGTGGAATGAAAGGGGATGTTAAAGCTTCTTCACGAAACCACCAATGCCAATAAAGAACCTTTATAAGAGTGCGATGTTACACAAAATCACACATTGTCTCAAACACAAAGTAAAGGGTTGCATCTTTCAGTGATATACTTCAGAAACACGCTTACCTGTATCTATGTCTGGTATATCTGATGTTGGCAGTGTGTTCATTTCTCCAAATAGTTTTTGTCTGGACAGTCTCGTGTTTCTTGTCTTTAAGGCGATGCATATATCTCTGTGTGATCTCTTCGTGTCTCTGTGTTGCCTGTGAAGCAGACAGAGGAAACCACTGAGTTTTGATCTCATTGGAATCACTGAAGCCACGCGAGTTACCGGCATCCTGCTGCGCTCTCATTGGTGACATAAAATGTGGCCTGGTGTTTATTTCATAAAGGTTGACTTGAGAAGGTGTGTCGAGAAGCTTGATGACACTTGTTGTCTTCCATTTCCTCGAATTAGGGGTAAAAGCCTTAATATTTCAGTTATCCACGGTGACTGTCTGGGGGAAGTGAGGCCAAAGTACATCTGTGACCCCTTGATTTAGTTCGCTTCACACTGGACTTTCATTCTTTTTACATGTGCACCCAAAAATGTTGTGCTCATGGTCAACACTACTAGATTTTTAGAATCTGAATGGATCTGACTCTTTTCTGTTTATACTGTTGGGTTGCACTTTGTTTTATACCTAAGAAAGTACGTTATTGGGTATATAAAGTACTGTAACAACATAAGTTTGGGTTTAGGGGTAAGTTATTACTCATAATTATAAGTGGGGAATAGGACTATAAAACGAAGTGCTACTTTGTTTATGTCATAGTGTCTGTGGAGCTAATGAATTAATAATACACACTTTTCCCAGTTTTTATATCACTTTTTGTTTAATTAATCATTTTTAATTGACTGTTGTGTTTTAAATATAGTATAAAGGCATGTCATTCTGCTCTTTGTATGCATATGCTTGAAGATAGTGAAGATGCACGAGGGAAAATTTGTGAATGATGTCAGCTGTGATCAAATCTGTATAGCGTTCTTCTATTCTACAATGATCACTTGCAGCTTTACAACATGCTTTTGCAAATGCTTCGTTTCACAAATTACTGTTGTTCTGAGAGGGAGTTTCAGATTAAAACCACTGAGAAAAGATCAAACTGATTAAAACCACCGTCTTCAGTGCGGCACAAAC